>CM068374.1:112638638-113238638 GCA_034769895.1 Magicicada septendecula
AAAACATAATATAGGAGTTCTATTATGGACAAGTATAACATCAAATGGGGTATACACATTTATAGCAGCAGATATTTGTACACAGTAGTATCATTTAATTTTACTTTTTTCACAAACACTAGAAATTTAATAAACATACCTCCTTGATTACTTTAAAAAACTCTGACCTTAATAGTGTACCCACTATTAACATAAAACATATTCAATTGCTTTGATTAGTTACTTTTAAAATGACTGAATATAACAAACACACTCCCATAACTATAAAATTAGTTCCCAACATCACTTTCTCAAACTTCCATTGAAACCCAACAACAGTTTTTAAATTGTTTGAACCCCCAAATAAAGCATGTTTTATATAGTAATAAATATTTTTCATGGTGTGGAATTCTCACTTTACAATGTAATGGTCAATAATAAAGAAAGTATATAAAGTCAGCTGTGGCTCCATGGGGGAGGGGATTCCCCCATGGTCACTTCAGATGAAACTTTTTCTTCGTCTTATGATATGTTGTAAATGTAATACAAAATTCATACCACATTATGTACAGTAGGCTTACGGATTTCCTCCTAAAATTACTTTAAATTTAAATTTTAATTTTATGTGTGTATTTTAAACTGTATGTGAATATTATTAAAAGAACAATGAACTGACAAACACATATGATATTGTACTTGTACATTAATAAACTTATTCCGTTGATAATAATACACTGTATTTTTATCTTCACTCATTCCTATCATTTATAGTTTAGACCATTAAAGAATGGTCCAATTTTTCATATTTCTCCCCCCAAAGTCAACTCTTCCCCTACCCAAATTGCTTCCAAAGATTAATAACGATATGCAGTAATAAAGAAAATAAAATCACTATTATAGTAATGAATTTGAAATATGTATAACAAACATCGTCATGACACAAAATATCAATAAGATAAACAAAACTATTTAGATTGTGACAGTTAGGACTACATTGGATTTAAAAGAACCAAACAAGCTTCAAATCTCAAAACTTTTATGATAAAAATAATGGTAACTTGGCATATAATTCAGTAAAATCAAATTACATTTTTACTATAAAATTTTCATAAAGGAAAGGACCTGATATCCCTATTTCCTGTGCATGACTGTCACACGTTATCAAACCAAATTTAAATTTGGCAGAAAAAAGTTTTAACGATGTAAGCAGCATCCACTAACAGTGGATAGAATTTTTACAGTCATACAATACTAACTGCAGAAAAAGTATTTAGTACATATGATGGAACAGTTTTGTAGGTTAAAACCTATGGACTCTATGCTGGATGCAGGTATGCAATAAAGTTTTGTTGTTACTGTTAGTATAAATAAATATAATGCAGTATAACACAATATGCAATAAATATTTTCCCAACAAAGAAAATTTACTTCAGCTTACTTTAACCAAAAAATCAAAAACACAAATGTACATATTTTCAATCCATGCACAATCAACGCACACTGACCATATATATCATTCACTCACTACTTTGTCAAAGTTGCAATCACAAAAATACTATTGAGAAGCAAAATATCAGTAATAAACATTCAGTTAAACTTGGTTGAACTGTGTTATAAGTCAGTGTACCCCCCCTACCACCACCACACTTGTTACCCCCAACAAGCTGAAAGGGGAGCAGAGATAACCGTCAAACAAATGTGTGTCATTTTACTTCACTCACTTGATTTCTTTATGTCTGAAACAGCATAAAAGCGCAGCTTTTGCTCAGCATAACATGTGCAGCATGTTAGTATTATATCTCTAAATAATGATTAGTGTAAAGTTTAAGTTTGCGATTCATCATCATCATCCTAAATCCTGACTGTTCTAAAGGTTAATTCCATTCATTCCTATTCTTCACTCTAGCCTTCCAGTTTTCTTAGGTCATCCACTTGTTCCTTCAGTCTTAAGTTTTTACCCAAGACTACTGTTTGTTTCCTCAGCTGAGTTTCCTCCTGTATTTCTATTTATTTTAGTAAATCTCACTATAATATTAAGTTGACCACAGAGCTCAATACTATGGTGCCCGCCCAAAACACCACCCTCAAACATGCTCAGCCCCTTATAAATGAGTCTTAACAAAAGTACACACATTATTTCTTTAAACTTTCAACATGTTATACTACAATAGGATGTATATACAAGTTGCTACTGCACCCACACTTCACTTGACACAACAGACTAGCATCAGTTAGTACCAAGAATTGCAAAAAATATGAACAATGTCAGAGGAATGGCCAAACCAATGGTTGATAAACCAATACACCTGGCTAATAAATTTCAGTTCGTACTTGCCCTGATCTATTATTTCATATATAATTCACGTTAATGTTCGTGACCTATATAAGAGACAAAAAATGTACAAATTCAAATTTATTCAGGTAAAAGATACGACATCCCTTGAAAAGTCACAGTCATCCACTGACTGTTTGGTGATGTGTAATTGCTTACCAGGTAAATTCCAGCTCTATTAATGTATTCCGAGGTTATAATTCCATTAACTTTTTTTTCTGCTTGGGACAACACAAAATCCGCATATAACCCACACAGGTGGGTGGGTCATAAAGAATAAGAACAAATAAGACACAAATATTAATTCTAAACAATCTACAGTACTATTAGAATAGTCATATAACAGTAAAAATGGGTATGGCTTAGGGGCAATGCAATGAAAGAGAAGGCAGTTAAGTTTAATTATTTATAGTCTTTTTGCAAACATTGTTATGCATCATTTAGAAAGTTTTACTAACTGTATTACTAAATGTTTTAATCCCTATAAAAAGTGGTCACCTTCAGGTGCATAAATGAGAATTACATTTGAAACAAACTATCTATTATAAAACAAACAAACAAATCTGAAATAACATTAAATAAATTAATATTAACATGAGCATAAATATAAATTTAATTTACTTACTACAAGTTCATTGATCTGAGTATGAAAAATTTCATTAAATAGTTAAAAACTGGTAACAAACAGAAGGGGGCCTCTCCTTATATAGCCTTACCCGGTCATGGTGACCATGTTTACACCATAGGCCTACTCACTGCAAGGTGGCAGTGGTCACTACAGGGCAAGGGAAACTTACTCCAACACACAATTACTTTACCAACGGTCCAAATTGTAACAGGGCAAAAGGGAGGGTTTTTTATCTCAACAAAATATTCTCAAATGCTAAACGGTAGACACCTCTGCACAGGTGTCGATCTGGATCAGAGAATTTCACATGAAGAGATGCCTCTACCATTTTTTTGCTTGAACATATTTGTTTTTCTCCCAACCATATCTATGTTGTCCCACAAGATCCTATGCTGCTTCTCCCACACATGGTTAGTTTATTTTGATACGTTTGACCTACCTTCCTATGTTCAGACAGACGTACTCCAAGCAATCTAGAAGTTTCACCATAATGACAGCAAACATATTACATTATGTATATATACTACATTTTTGTTTTCAATCTGATGACTTCAGGTGGAAGCCAGTTGACCTACTGGCAATTGTCCTACATTTTCTCTGATGTACCCCTGACATATAGGATAACCAAACTCCCTTTAACTCTACCCATTGCTGTCATGGCTAATAGAATCCTTTGGTTTATTTATTGTATTATAGCACTAAACCCATTGTGTTGTATCCTTTTACATTGCAATCACTATAACCACTATTCAATAACTGTGAACCACTTTTTCAATTTCGTTTCTTATATACCCTTCAGTGGAACATTTAGTTTTAGCAGAGACATACAGAGTTTTTACAACAGCCCCATTTTACTGACTTCAAATGATTTCAGTCTTTGTTAAATGTTTGTCTTTTGTGTGTTGGTTTATTATATTCAGTATTACTGACATCTGAATCATTACATATGACTAATATGACCAGAAAAGATAGAGTTTTAATTTTCAATTTCAAATTTAAATCTGATGACGGTATCTGGCCTACACCATCAAACACAAAAATACACAAAATTTAATTAAATCTTTACTATGTTGCCAGATTATATACATGTCATAAACATACCTCAAAACCAAAGTTTAGGCATGTTGATATCACAGCTAAACAATTTCTTCTCTGTCCAGTTAATGAATAGCCTATGTTAAACAATGCTGTTGTTAGCAGTGGCAGCTGGTGTTATGGTTGCAGCGTTGCACAACCACTAATGTATAATAACTGAACTATAAAATAATATTGAAACCAATTTGCAGATGGGTACATATTTATTAAATGAAATCTGCAAAGACTCTGGATTGCAGATATCCACAATTAAAACCAAGGTGATGGTTTTCGTGGAACTGATCATCCCGTACGGGCAAAACTTGTTATAGATGGTACTGTCCTGTAACAAGTTAGCAGTTTTGAATACCTGGGCTACAGTGTGTCTTATAATGCAAGCATCGACATGGTGCATAAGTTCAACCTTATGTGCGGGACCATCAGGTGAACCCTTAAGTCAGCAAGTAAAGGAACATGCCTAAAATTCTACAAGGTGATGGCTCTTCTCACACTTCTTTATGGGTCTGAGTATTGGACTTTAACGAATGGATAGGCCAGTCACATTCAAGCGGCTGAAATGAGATTTCTCAGGCACGTGGCAGGGTATACTCTCCTTGATTATAGAAGAAACACAGATATACGGCAGGAACTGAATATCATGAGTATACTCGACAGGATCGCCCAGTATTGGCTGAATTTGTGGGAACATCTTTGCTGAATGGATGACTGCCGCATCCCCCAAACAACTATGGAACTATAAGCAGAGGGGACGGAGAGGTGTGGGACGGCCAAGGAAGCGCTGGAGTGACCAGCTGTAATATTTGCCTATTTAAGACTGGAACAAACCATTCTTGATTTAAACCTTGAGAATGATGATGATGATAAAATAATATACGAAAACATTAATCAGTTAAAAGTGTCATGAATTTCAACGGAAATTAGATTCTATGCGATAATGTTCACGTACAATTCAAACGTGGCGCGCAGGCTGGTGGTTTAAGCCGCTTGCAACTTCAACAGTAAATGGCTGAGCTTACTACAAAAACATATGAGGGAACGTGCATTACTCTTAACAATTCCCCTATATTCCATATGTGAGCCAGGCGGTCGCAAAGCTTCTGGAACGCTCCACTAATAGCATTGTAGCGCATCCTTAGTTGTGTCATGAATCAGCAGAGTATTCTTGATTTGTAAGTTGTGTCAGGTTTAGTATTTACGTTGGTTCAAGGTAAACGATATCCGTTGTTTGAGGTTATAAAATTATAGTAATAATCCCCCATACACTCAACCAACTACTGCACCACCATTGGAACCACCAGCTGCCACTGGTTGATAGAGAATGCATTGGTAGGCCCTCTTTCTGAGATTAGTATTTGTCTTTGTCTTTATGCTGAAAGAATAACACTTTAAACTTAGGTCAAACTCTTAAATACTGTTGACAGGCAAACTGGTTTTAACAGACAGTGATGATACTTCTTCCAACCATTCCTTTACAATATCAAGCACAAGTCCAACAGGGAAGAGATTCACTAAATCAAAACTTACCAAAATATCACTAGTCCATCTTAATGTCCGTGGCAATTTTTATGAAAGCTTTAGAGTCATATATCTTCCACATATCTACAACTTTCTACAGTAAGGACCAAAATAGGTAGCAAGAATGTAGATAGCTTGTAAACTGGCCTGAACTTACCCCACCACATTCATGTAAGGCTGTGTAAGGGCAAAGGGTCCCCCTTCTGTTTATTGTCATAGCTTTTTAACTTTATAGTGAAACCTCTCGCATCCCAACACATGAACTTCTAGGATGGTAAGTAAATTATAATTTATTTATCCTCATGTTATATTCATACTTTAATGTTATTTTAGATGATGATATCTTTTATTTTATGACAGGGCAGAAGTGCAAGGTAATACACTTAACAATCATTTCATCCCATTGGGTATTAGCTTTAAAGCTTGTAAATATTTCAGTCCGACCAGGACTTTCACAAAAGCTTGGAGAAAGTGTGTGAATAGTTAAATTGACACTACAGTACATATTTCATGGCAAGGGATTACACAGTATGCAAGTCCACCTGCCCGCCCCCAAAAATTTAAGCCAAGGCCCACAATAAGATGTAATGCTACATTTTTTACTATTAGTATATATAGCATTGGCATACAAATATGCTAATCCCCAGCCCATTAAAATTTATCAAACATGAAAAAATATAAGTACAGTACAACAATTATCAAAACACGTAAAATGAAATGAGTTAATCCATATTTTATAAAAAAACACACTGTCAGAATTACAGTTTCAAAGTTCTTTATTCTGTAAAATTCTTCTCACTTTCCTTAGTTATTATTACTGAAAATATAGTTGTAATACTAAAGTATAAAAAATGAAGTTATTTCTATTTAAAATTAAAACACTTTAGGCCTACACTAACGAACTAGAGCCTGTCAACGATAGAGAAGTGTATGCGCAGTGAAACACGAGAGTGGAGTAGTGGGGGGGAGTAGTGGGTATACCTACCAATATTGTCGTGTAACCCCACCTTTCTCCCTACCGGCGCAAATTGAGCTTCTCTAACATTGACAATCTCTATCTTAATGTAGGTTATAACCAACTTCAACCTAGACCAAATCTGAGTTGTTGGTTAGCACGCAGATTTATTACAGCTCTGGATTATACTCAACGTGTAACATGTTCAAAAGCCATATTGTGTCCTTATTGATACATAACATCATTCAGTTCATGAAGGAACATATACCTATAGAAAATATGGAACGCTGCAGAAAAATTAAGTTGTTGCTAGACACTTTACAAAATCATGTCAACATGTTGATGGTTATTGTAATAGCATTAGGGGCATCAATTTCAAAAAATGCTGATATACAGAACATAAAGTTCACAAACATAAAATTAAGTTATACTGTTAAATAAACCCATAAACGAATTAAAAAACATACGACAGCAAGAATATGAATTTAAGAAGGAAACAGCACCTGCAGACGCTATATGGGCCGGAAACTGCAATTACCACTGATATGGCACGTTACTGCATGAGGCTTGGGACCAAAGGTGCAAGGTTTAAGACATAGACACCAACACTGTAGTTTTGGTAAATTGATAGACAAAATGTATCTTTTTAGGACATAAATATCTTACAAGAATTGGTTTAAACAACCGCGGATCACAAATAGAAGATAATGCTTTAATGCTTCTGGGCTGAGCTTCAGAACCTTCCCATTATAATCTGGCATGTAAGCATGGCTATAAGCCATATAATATTAAACAGTGTATAGAAAGGAACTGAAGAGCCTGTTACTAGCTAACTAACATCAACAGTCATACTTCACATGCCACCTCACCTAACAACTTGACACGTGTGACTAGAACAACTAAATGGAAATTAAATCAACATAAAAAGTACGCCAGTGCTTGATATTCGTGTATGAAGCTGATACGTTTCCTGTAAATCATTGTAAGTGAACCTGATATTTCACACTGACTTGATGATTTCAGTAGTGTGACAGGTGGGGTGAGGATGTGGGGGAATTCCTATCTACACACTGTCAGATTATACTTCACTTGTAAACTAACCTTGAAAGATTAAATTGAAAAGTCAAATGATTGCAGTCATTCTTTGAATTATTTACTGCATCAAGTGTCTGACATAAAGTTAAAATAACAGTTAAATGCACGTTTAACTATAGTTAAATGCACAGGGGATATGGCTCAATTTCGGCCAACAAATAATAAATAACAATTTATACCAGTTTCAATAAACTCATAAAGTCTCTTTACACTATTTTGTAAAAATATGCATACAAGAAAGCTAATATAAAATCAACAGTTAATTTGATCAGTAATTTGTAAAAATTACAGAATTAGTGGGATAGCTCAGTCAAAGAGTCCTGGCTTTCCATGATGTTCGTTTGTCATGCTGTCCTGTTGGTTGAATCTGGGGTAATCAGTGGCCTGCCTGGTGAAGGTAGACCTCAATTAGTAACAACACAACATTCTACACTCCTCCTCACCATACAGCTCATAACAGCACATTAGTATGTAGTTAACCGCCGGGCCAAGCAGGTTAATCTTACTGACAGTAGTATGGTGTGAGCCATACCATGGCTAAATGGTACAAAAGCTATGGGCCAAACATAAGAGGGAAGATGATTAGTTAGTAAAACATGTGATTTATGTAACAGTAATGTAATTTTGTTAACGCACAAATATAAATGAATATATTTTTGGCAAAGTAACTCAGTTTTTGCAACTGATTACATAACAGTTAATTAACAAATTAGTTTCCCACTAAGAAACTAAACTATTTTAAGTTTGAAACTTAACATGACATATGGCATTCATTATATCCAAGACAGATTAGAAAAATAATGTATTGTTAACGTGTGCAGCTGTACAGAACAACGTGTTAATTTTTTTTTTTGTACACGCATAAATCTCAGTTACAAGCTGATAAGAAAAATTAACCTCCATTACCATAAGGTGTGCTTATTGGTAAATAAATGAACTATTGCCACTATTACTATCACAGATACATTCATGAAAGCTATACATGAGACAATTATGAAGTTGGATTAGTTAGTTTCTGTTTCTACATGTACAATTCAACCAAGCTTAACACAATAAAGTACACAAAGTATCCATAACCCTAAAAAACCTACTTACCAGAAGGGAAACGTACAAAATTTACCACCGGCGATCCTTTGGCTTGTACGGCCGATTTAAAGATAAAAACACTAAAATAAAATAGGCTGTAAAAAAATTAATATATACTAATGCAAAACGTAAATCTACACGTAAAAACACTACTCCTTACACGAACTTGTATATTTGGGGGGAATATATTGACAAGACTACCACAACGAAATAACTAAAATAAGATTTGTTTGTATATCAAACGTGATTAAGGTTTTTATATCTTATTGCTAAAGTTAATGTGTGTAATTAAAATAATTAATTAATATCTATTAAAAATCATTTATTAGGAGTTAAACGCAACGTATTATCAAAAGACATATTTATAATGTGCATTTAAAGTAAAGTACAATTTAGTACTGTTGTGTTGTGAACGGACTATTGTTGTGTTGTGCATTGGTAGTGTTGAACTATTCATTAGTTGTCAAAAGTAGCAGTAAATAATGTGATATAATTAATTGAGCATTTAAAAGATCCAAATAAACTTAACACAGTAGTCATAATCTAGTTATAATTATAAGACTGAAAGTGAGTGCAAGAGAAACGGGTGGTTATATTTACATAAACTATAGTTTTAAAACATGAAGAGTTAGGTTATGAAGAATTGTGTACAGTATTAATAAAATCAAAGAACTGCAATCGGTGAAATAAAAGAATATTATGAAAGGTAGTGTGGATATACGTCCAATGACATTTTTATTGAGAGGTACTTTCAAGACTGGTCTCTTGTTTCTTCTAAATCTTGCTTGGGAATCAAGAATTCGGCTTCCGTTTTTAATTGCTGTTGGTTTCATGGTGCTGGACATGAGGATGCAGTTGGAAATAAACATAGATATGGTAAGACAGATTCCAAGATTAAGAGATCAGGAAAACGGAGAACTTGAAGATGGAGAGTTTGAAGACGAAGAGGACATGTGGGAGACTGAAGAAGAGTATGAATCGGAGGATGAAAGTGGCCTATCAAATGGAAGTGAATCAAGTCCGAGATAGTCGCATATGTAATTTTTGTGAATTCTCAGTGTGCCCAAATTATCTATAGGTGCATACAATAGACTGTTTTCAGTTATTCGTTTTGAACTAACATTTTAAAAATGTATTTTGCTAAGTCAACAGGTGTACTGAGGAATTTATTTCTCTTTACTTTATATTGATACACATTTGTCTGTAAGCTCTTGCTGTTACAGCATATTCAGTTTTGATACAGATTATCAAAATCATTTCACCCTATGTGTAATTGAACTATGCTTTCTAACGGTGTGTATTTTGCATTTTGTTGTGGATTTGAAATTGGTATATGATAAAAATTTTGTATTTTATGTAGGGAGCCACATAACAGTGATACTAAAATTGTATAGCTAATGTGGTAAGAATTTACCCCAAGTGCATGATCCCTGTCTGTTATGAAATTAGCCATAACTCTTTTTTTCCACTTTCTATGGTGAGTAAAAGAGTGCAATAGCAAATTATCCTGATTCTTGCATGTTGCAAAAAATGTAGTGGCCAGTTTAAAAAATACAACATTAAATTTTATTTAAATTACTGTAGGTCTACAGAATATATAGAATGTGCGGTGTAATATGTGCATTAAGTAATGATTGCAGTGTTAATAATTCCTGTTTCACTAGGCTGAAACTTATAACACATAAAAGTGAAAAATGTTAAATGTGCACACAATGTTATATGTTAAATGTTAATTACACAAATTTCCATTTTAACTTTGAAAAACTCAGTATGTAAAACAATAGTTGTACAAACTACAAGAAAAGTTGTGTAAGGATTTTGCTCAGAATTATATAAAAGTGTAGTTTACAAAAATCATATGTGTACAAAAAACTAAAGATCTGATAGTTTTCTAGTTGTACAAAAGTTGTTCATCAGAAAAAAATGTAATTTGCAAAATACTTATGTAAAAAAGAGAGTAGGCCTATACAAGAAAATATAAAAAACTGTTTTGCAAGTTTTCTTCATTTTTTTTTATATTGTGCAAAGAAAAGCCATTATTTTATACTAGTGCATATTGTTTAGTCATATAGAAGATTGTTTAATTCCATACCTATGGGTGAAAAACTATTACCTAAATGCTTATAAATAAGATTATTAATTCAATTCTAAGGTTGAATGGGCAAGATACTTCATGTAGTCACCACCTAAATGTATACAGATTCTTTTATTTCAGACTGTTGTGTATCAAAAAAAAACCTCTGTAGCATTTGATAATTTTGTATTTGAAAGTATTTGATGTACTGAGTTATAATATAAAATTAGAGGTTATTTTCCGCAGTAATATACAAGCATAGGGGAAAGGGGTATATGCCTAATGTAGAGGGCATGGCTCTACATTTCAAATTTTGGTTACTTGGTCATATTCTTCAAAGTTTGAAATGAAAATTTGGTGAAAGTACTAAATTACGATGTATGTAATACTGAAGGCAAGATTGATATGTATTCACAGTGTGGTAATAGTCATTAACATTATTTATAATTAACTACATTCGTAAATGTTGAAGCTAATGTTTATTGTTGTGATTATAGGACAACCCTCAGCCGTTAGTTCTTATGTAATAATTTAGTGTGTATTTCCAAATGCATGGGTAACAAATTTTGTTTAACCCACGTATGTGGGAATGAAGGTGGTGTCATGTAATAAGTAAGTACAATAAATTTTCATAAGGTATTGGTTAAAATAAAAAAAACAATGCATATCAGAAACAATGAATTACATTAATTTTATATTAGAAATTTATGCAGTTATGTAAAAAACAATTACCGAATTTGTCTATAGTTTTTTATTGTTAGAATTATGATGTTATACATTGATTTCTTAAGTTTTCACGGACAGTGTCATAATTATTAGAACTACTTTCTGGGCTATCAGGCTGTGGTCGTATGTTGTTTCTCACAGATGTTTCAACCTCACTATTGGAGGTCATCTTCGGTGTCTGAAGGACTTAAAACTTTTACTAACACGGTGTCCATCAGTAACACCACATTACTGTGGCAAAGGCTGATGGACCCTGGGTCAGTAAAAGTTTAAGTTCTTCAGACATTGAAGATGGCCACAAAGGGTGAGGTTGAAACGCCTGTTGGAAACAACATATGACCATGCCTGTTAGCCTGGAAAGTAGTTCTAATAATTATAATATTATATTCTATGGAATTATGCACAAATTGAAGTGTTTCAAAATTCAGATTTTGCAAAAAGTAGTTTATGTTGTTTTTAGTCCTATCATGAAATTTTTTATGCAGTTAGAGTTACTACATAGTCTTATGTTTATGTTACTACAAGGTAAAAATATAACAGTACAGTCCAGCTATATCTGAAACTTTTAATCAGAGTTTTGTATCAATACTGACTTTATACTGATAGTGTGACCGTCTTCATTTTCTGCTCTATAACAGTTTACCGTTGTCAGTGATCTTACTATAGGCTATATATTTTTTTCAAATAAATCAAAAGTTTTGTAAATAATGTGAATAAAACATGTGAATGATAAAATAATTAATTATACTTTTTTATACGTATATAGTGTCGTTAATTAATCCTAATTAAAAATTCACAGATTTTTTCCATCGAGTACCGAGATGTTTATTAAATATGTGTATGTATGCCAGTAGCGTACACAGAAATATAAGTTGGACATGTATGGGTTAGGAATTTTTATTCAGTAAGCAATGCATGAAATTCTGTAATACGTGTGTATGTTGTTAACTATTAAGTAAAACAAATAGAAATGGCCCATTAAAGATTTTAGTAGAACATAACAAGACAAAACATAATATGTTTAACATATACAATATGATGAATATTAAAAAATATATTTATAAACAAATGTGATGTTGTTGAGGCTACACAGGACAGGCCAGATGGCTTACCGTTTACCACATTACATTCAATAATCATACTAAAATAGGGGCAGAGACAGTAAAATGCTCCATTGAGTAAACGAAAAAGAATTTATTACATTTCTCACATTTAGTGGCAGACATCCTCATACTTCATGGTATACTATGGGGACCAGCAAAATAACCTGACGATTTTCGACGGGACTGTACCTCTCACACAATGCAGTGGGGTAAGTGATGACTAGTGTATTGGCTTTGTCAAACAACGCCATTTCAGTTAAGATGGAGCAGTGGACTTGGCGACACGGTGCATTTGTGATTGAATCCTATTTTAAAACCAGCGAACTGTTATCCAAACCCAACGACTGTTTCGTAGAGAGTTCAATATCGATCGTCACGGCCGTGTACCCAGTCGCAACACAATAGTGCTTTGGGTCAGAAATTTTCGAGAGACAGGCTCAACTCAAAAAAAGAAACCAACAGGTCCTCCGCGTACTGTTCGTACCTCGGAAAATGTGGAAGCTTTGCGTCAGACAGTCATCAGAAGTCCACTTCACTCTGCCTCGCAACATGCCGTTGCTTTGAGCATGTCAGACCAGTGCTAGGAGGATGCTGCATTTGGATCTTCATTTCCACCCATACAAGATTGCGGTAGTCCAAGAGCTAAGTGACCTTGACCTCCAAAAACGAAGATAGTGTGGACAGTCCATGTTGAATATCCTGAATGATGATGCAATCATCTTTATGTCTGACGAGGCCCATTTCCATCTTTCTGGATGTATAAACAAACAGAATTTTTGGTACTGGGTGCCAGCTAACCCCCATGTGCTTCATGAACGACCACTTCATTGCGAGCGTGTAACAGTGTGGTGTGGTGTGGCACAGTTCGGTGTGATAGGTCCATATTTTTTCGAAGAAGACGGACACACGGTTTCCGTTACTTCAGCTCATTATGTGCAAATGCTGAATAACTTCCTTGCACCCGAGTTAGCTAGACGTGGAATTCCAAACATTTGGTTCCAACAAGATGGTGCTACTGCGCATACTGCAAGGATGTCAATGGGCGTGGTCCAGGAAATGTTTCCCGGACGTGTACTGTCAAGAAATGGCTACCTTTCTTGGCCTACTCGCTCCCCAGATCTGGCGATGTGTGATTTTTTTCTCTGGGGCTACCTTAAATCAAAGGTGTACACTGGAAGATCTCAAACTATTGGTGATCTGAAGGAAGGTATTCGCAACGAGATAGCAGAAATACCAAACGACATGCTCGTGAGGGTGGCGACAGCTAAAGGCAAAGCTTCAGCAATGTGTACAAAATGGTGGTCGTCATTTATTGGACACAATTTTCAAAAGAGAATAGACAAAGAACCAATAATGTAAGTACTGAAAATGGCAATATTTTTTGTAAATATTGTGATGGTTAAACCTTTCATTACAATAAATTTTATTGCTTATATATGCATTTGAAAATCGTCAGGTTATTCTGCCGGTCCCTATATAATGTGGTGGTTACTGATCTATGATACTTAACCTGACAACTTATGTTTTCTTATATTTAATCGCACTTTGTGGTACAGTCAAGTTGTTAAAGTATCATGGCTCTGCATGTAAAGTCAAGTGTCATACATGAGCATCAACCTTCTAACAAGGGGGTTTATTTTATGGAGATATTTGTGTTTTGTCAGGGGCTTTTTTGGTGGGTCCACATAACCAATATTGATTCCAGGGGCGGCCCTACCATACGTGCAAGTGGTGCACGGCACCAGGGCGCCGAAGCCTTAAGTAGGAAATATACTCTAATTAATTTAGGTTAATTTTTGTTTAGTACGACTTAGATACGTATAACACATCAGGCATGATAATTATTCAGATTTCAACTTAAATTCAATTTTTATTCAATTAAATTTTGATAAGTGAAAATCGGTGCATATTTGCTAAAGTTATTTATCGAAGAGTTTCCCGACACCCACTGTTATGGGTGTAAAATCATAAAATTTATTGTGGGAAACTACACGGAATGCGATTTGTTCACTCAGAGCGACCCACTGTGGAGATCTAGTACCAACTATGCAAAGTCGTTCAAAACACCAGAGCTGTTATTTTCGTAGCGCCAAAATGGTGTTGTTTACATTCCACACTCAAAGCAGACCTCACGCACGCAGGAGCGTTTGAGCAAGTCTCTGAGTGGTGCCCGAAGCGTTGGCACCTGTAGCATTGAGGCAGAGCCCGGGAGTGCGGCTTCTTTCCACTTTAACGCGGAATCCAAAATGCTGCGTTAGAGAGAGTAGGCTTGCGCCTGCCTCGCTGTTCTCTGCCATAATGCGGATCAGGGGAATTGGACACCTTGGTCCGGCTGGAGCAAACACTCGATGCACCGAGCGAACCGGGTAGCCCAGCTCGCGCAGCTCATCGAGGATTTCCTCGAGAGGAGAGTCCAGGTCCAAGCCTCGGAGCACAAAAGACAGAGGCTTCACGTGTTTGGGGGAGAAGGTGTGGAATTGCAAGTGAGCTGATTCCACGAGCACCATAACACTGCGGTACACGTCCAGTCCGCGGACAACGATCTTGACAGTGTCGCCCCCAAGGAGCTTCAAGTCAACGTTGGCCGGGGAACGTCCGGGAGCCGCTATCAGTCGCCGGTAAAAACCGGTGAAGTTGTTCACGCCGTGAACGAACACGGGCGGGATGCGACCAGTGGCCGGCGGTGCTTGGGCATCGCCGGGCACAGCCGGCCCCTTGCCGGATTCGCCATCGGCGGGGACAACTTCCATGGCGGACACCGAGTAAGAGGTAGAGTAGGACCGGTTCCGCCTCGGTTTCTTACCGGGCGCCCCCGTGGCCCAACCGCCACTAAAGCGTCGGTCTCGTCACCGGGCAGCGGAACCGTCCGGAGATCGACTTGGTCCGTAGGCATGGGCGGAGAACTCGGCGAGTCGCTCGAGTGGGGCTTGGCAGTGGCGAGCGACTGCGTGCTCGTTGACTCGCCCGAACCGGGCATGTTCGCCAACGAGCGGGAGGTTCGCCGACCAGAGGCAGCCAGGCTGCCACCGGCGGTAACCAGAGACCTAGAGTCCGGCCCGAGCCGTATTTTTCTACATCGTTTTCTTCAACAGAAATACACTTTCTCAACCGGATACGTAGCTTCTTGATCCCCTCATCAAAAAAAGAAGACAGGTGCTCCAACAGTCAATTGCGCACATACTGCTCACCCTTTGCATTGTTGTCGAATTTTTCCCCTCCTAACGCTTCCTTCAGCACACCAAACATGTGGAAATCACACGGAGATAAATCTAGACTGTAAGGAGGGTGTTCAAGAGGTGTCCAGTGAATTTCAATGAGTTTATTGTGAGTTTGAGCTTCAGTATGCGGCTGTGCATTTTCATGGAGAACCAGAATGTCGCAAATTGGTTGCTGGCGTTGTTTGTTGCGATAAGCGGCCCTGACTCATCCAGCAGCTGGCAGTAGTATACCACATTCACCGTCATTCGATCGTGGATGAAATCAATCAGCAACATACCTCTTGAGTCCCAAAACACAGTTGCCAGAACTTTCCCTGCTGACAGGCGAGTTTAGCCTTGACCGGCGCCCCCTCTCCACTTTTCCACCACTTGCGTTTTCCACTGCATCACGACCGCTTCGAAATTTTTTGGCCCAATCAAATACTTGAGTTCTTGACAGAGTAGTGTCTCCAAACTGTGCCTGGAGTCTGGTCAAAATCTCAGCTGATTTGACGCCTTCATTGGCGAGAAATCGGATAAATACCAGTTGCCAAACAGAAGAAGGTACCTCGTGCTCAGACATTGTGCTACTGACGCGGCAACGTGTTCTGATGGCGTGGTTGGGCGTTCCCTCACCTCCACACATCCCCACCTAACTACCTCAAGCACCCCACCTCACTCACTCCACTTCCTGAGTCCACACGTAAAAAATCCGGTTTATATTTGAATGACTCTCATAGTTATGCAAGCTCTTTCATTCTATATTAAACTGATACAGCACTAATAAGAGTATAACTACAGAGTGGGTAGACTGGATAATAAATAAAGAGGTTCACAAAAGAAAGGGTGTCCACCTTTATTTTTACTTTATATAATTCATTTATTTTTTAAGGCAGCTAATCTGTCTTAACACCACACACAGTAATGACACATTATTTGTTACTGTATTTTTCAGTTGATCAGATAAGTTCAAAGAAAAGAAAATTTCATGGTGTTAAATATAGAATGTATACTGTGCATGCATGAAGGTCACTATGTACTACACTGGTGCTGTGTAACTTTATAGACACTCACAGAATACAGTGTTGAAATGTCTCCTTTGTCTATTTACCAATTCAGTTACTAACCAACTCAACAGTGCTGACTTCAATGGAAAAACATGGGAAGACATTTCATTATTTTGGTGCTCCTTCCCTGACTTGCCAATTGGCTGGAAACATGCCAGTAAATTCAGATAGATTCATAATTATACAGACATTATTCAGTCATTATAAAACACATAAGGAAGACAATTTATTGAAATCAAAGGGGCTCCACCTTGAAACTTTGATGGAGGAGCCTCTAGTTTCACCGCTATTGAAAACAGATATTACATGGAGTGTAATTTGTCTACAAGGTTAGTTAATAGTTTCAGTAGTCTGCAGTTTGGTGCACTTCCTATTCTCTTCTACTTCTGGTTAGGGATGATGGTTTTGTAGAATAACTAACTGAAAGGTGGATCATTGTTACTATAGTGTTTTGGTGATGTACATTTTGTGTGTTCCTGTAATATTCAAATTAAATACAAAGACACAGTTTAAATCACACATACTATTTGAACACACACAAACACACACACACACACAAAGCAATTTTTCAAATGACAGCACCATCTCCAAAAAGAGACAGCTCAGGCAATAACAATAGCTCAGACGACTCCAAAAACAAAAGCTAGCTCAGGCAATAAGGTAAACATTTTTATCTAAAATACTTATGTTTAACATTGGAATAGTGTTTATTAGTTTTAGTAAACAGAATTAATTATTGTTCTGTATAATAAGTAATACTTGCATCTACCATAAAAAAAGAATAAAGTGCAAAGTGCCACAATGTTACTGGTTTTTCTGGAGGTACTTTCTGCCTATTCCCATGATTATTAATACTGAACTATACTTTATAAATAAATAAAGTACTATTGTGTCAGTTTGTAATAAAGTATATTTATAAATAAAGTAAATTGCCATTAAACAATTTTATTATCGATGAGTTACCCTATAGCCACTTTTATTTTTCAGCGAAACCAAGTTCAAAATAATGCTAACAAAATAGATAAATAACCTGTTTATATGCTCAATTTAAATAATCTATTTAATAAAATACATAAATATCTGAACTTTCTAACAGTATCAACACAAAATTCATGACCAGCATAATCTAGACTGCAAGTAGCAGCACATAAATTGAACAAGAAGTTTATAATTTGTGAAAGGTTAGTAGCTTCTGTAAGGCCACTCTCACACCAATATGATGCTACCTCACAATACCTTGAAGCAACTGGAGTGTATGATACGGAAGGCGACCAAAAAATTATTTCAGGGATGAGCATAGTTTATTTCATCCAACAGTGCCAATGCTCTTCTTTTAAAAAGCCAAAATTGTGATTCATTTAGCTCATCAGCTTCAGATAGAAAACTCAATAAGAAATATTTTTGTGGGTTAGTGTCATTGGGTATATCTTTTTTTCTTTCTGAAGTAATAAATAAACGTCTTTTCCAGTTTGTTTATAGTGGATTTTCTTTCCCAACTTTTTGATTGGAACCACTGTGAGGTCTCCTGTGATTTCACGGTTTCAACCACTTGTGATTTGGCAATTTTGTTGGTTTTTTCTGGAGAATCAATTGCTGGAGGGATGGCGGATTTCCAGTCACGGGTGCTGAAGATTTTGTATAAGGATTTAAGAATTGTATGTAATTATTTATATAATATGGCTTCATTGATTTCCTGTCATCACCAGGTAGTTTTTTCTTTCTGACAAAAACAAATCTGTGGTTTTTCTTTTTTATCCTTACAGTTTGCCACTGGAAATAAATAATAACTATTGTAGCTCGCTGTCTAGAAAATATAAATTTAAATACAGCGCCTCTTGGTTATAGCTATTTTATTGTTCCAAATGTTATATGAAGTTTTACTTATAAAACGAAATTAGAATTTGAAATTTATCATTTCATACAATGATTATTTTGTGTCTCTTTAGCAACATTACAACAAGGCACACTGTATTTGGAATATGTTTACTGTGTACTTCGTAAACAGGTACTGTAACGTCTTTTCGCCGCGTTACAAATCCAGGGAACCCATCGTAATTAAACTCCGTTAATTAGATGGGCTGCCTACGTTGTAACAGAATGTATCACAAATAATTAATATAACAAATTACTTACTAACTGTGTAAGGAAACAATGGCAAGGTATACAATTGATTTAAGCACTCCTCATATGTGTGTAACAAGAAGACTTCTCTTTATTTAACATTTAAAAACATTTACTGACAGATCCCATGACATTACTAATTCAATTATTAAGTTATTTGAAAGGTTTCTTTAAACTTTGGGATCAAAATTGATTCTATATAGCTATACCTCGGATCCGGGTAACCTTCGGTATTTATTCATTACAACTTTTAGTCATAATCAATTCATGATATTAGCTTGCAAGACTTTCTTTTATTCAACCATTGGAAGAATGGTATTATTGCTTGAATTATATTACTCTACATTAGCATATAAACTGTTACAACGTATGAAGTTAGAATAGTTACATGAAATTCTTAGATTTAATTTATAAGTCTTTACAAAGTTAATAGTTTCTGAAAAGTCTCTTTCAAGATGTGTTGTGCAACAAATATTAGTAACCCTCGATAGACAGGCTATCGAGTCACCTTTTAATTGGTATGCAGAAGACTCGTCCTGGGGTATCCGTCTTGGGAAACAGGAACAGCTACGTCGTCATCTCGGTCTGGTCTTCGTCAGAAAAGGGCTCCAAAGTTCGCAGGTTGAACCTTCTACGATGATCTTGTAGATTCTCGGATGTCCTGATCTGCATATTCTGTCGCGTGTACTAGAGTTTGTGGCTTCTGATAGTTCACATCTCCAGGTATGACGTTGGAAGTGTTGTTATTTCTTGAAGTTCGAAGTCATCTTGTGTTACACCTTTTTTACGTTTCGAGTTTTACACTTTAAATCTCTTTTTTATTTACATAACTATATTAGTTAACACATCCAGATGCTTTAAGCAGCTATTTCTGGTATACCATCTTAAGGTAAAACAAAGTATAAGTAACATATTTTAAGAGCACAGCTCTTACGTCTATACTGTACGAAGTCACCATTGCGAGAGAGAGATTCTGCTCCCTTCGCCTGGTACTGGACAAAATGGTAGTGGGGCAATTACCGCGCGAGAATATAGTCCCTAACTATATTTAAGTTAACATTTTTATTTATACAAACTATCCCTAAACAAATATACATAATTTAAATCAGTTGTTTTAGCGACTATCTGTGTCTTCAGATTTTTAATTATTAACATTAGGTTTTTTTATCTTATTCTAACTTACACAAGACTCGGAAAACATGTCGAGTCTGGAATCAACAGGACAGCGCCTGCTCACAAGCAAAGGGTTAAATACGATATTAATAACTCTTTACAATTTATCTTTTTATTAGAGTATCTTCTAACTAACTAATTACTGCTTCCTCTCATACTGAGTACATACAGGTATTTTATATTAATACAGTGAGATTTAAATGGTTTAATAGCTCGCAACCTTAATTTTTAAAAATTTTTATTTTCTTGATTATTTCTTTTATTTAAATCATCACAGTACTTAATTACATATATATGTCTTTCAGATACTTTGGAACCAGATGTACGGTCAATGCTCTGTCATTTTGTTTTGCTTGAGGAAATATACAGCAGGGGAAGTACTTAGTGAGACAACAAAAAGTGTGCATTTTGAATGTTGGTACAAAGGTATCCAGCACTTAGAAGCGCTATTCATTGTCAAAGTGAATAAAAAATAAATCTCATAGTTAAAGCTTGTTGTGTTCTTTTAAATTTTATTTGGAATAGAGAAGAAAACGCCTGTCAACCGGTTTTGATTTCAAAGCAAATATTATAGCTAGACCACCTGACATCAGAGAATAAAACATTCCTAGATCTAATCTGATCAGGCCTTACTGTAGTCACTTGGCTAATTATTTTATCTCAGAAGTAGTAGCCCTTCCATGCAGTGGAAATATTGTTTAACTTGAGTAATACTTTTATCAAATGTAGCCTACTTGTATATTGTTAATTGTACTGATGAAAAGTAAAAAATTAATTTACAACTGGAAAACTGTATATAGGATAAAATTATATGAGAGAAATTCTATGAAGTAAGGTTTATTTTTACCTGTTCTTGTGACATTGTCTCCCTATAAACTGCGTATTATCGTTCCTCCAGAAAAAACCCTGCTTGTAGAAAAAAGAATGAGGAAATCCAAAATTCTGCAACTTGTTCCCAAGTTTTCAAACCCCCCTCCAAAACAAAATCCTGGGTGCACCTCTGGTTGTGTCATGCAACATCATACACTTGAGGTGACTTGACGTTTTGTATTTCATATATGGTATGTCAGGCACTTTAAGTTATAATTAATGATCAATAAATAAATATGCCTTTAAAAAACTTCAGATTTTTCAGCTCCAAAGAAGCTTTAGCATATTACAAAATATCTAGTTCAAGTTTGTCAAGTTGTAAAGGATACAATAGTGTCCTTTTAGAGACAAATTTTTCAGTAAAAAATATGAAATTTCAAAATTATTTTGCTGTATTTAGCTTTTTGCTTTCAGTCAGGCCATACATTTGTTTGTCCTTTCTTTCTGCATCTAACCAACATGAATCAAAAATATGTTTTGTTTCCATCCCAGTAGAATGAAGGAATATAGCCATTTTTCAATGATCAAATCATCAGAGTAAGTTCTTGCAGTCATAACAGTTTTATAGGAATAACACTTTTTTTATTACTGCAAAGATTGCCTTCAATGCTGAGAATACAAACAAAAATCGAATCTTTTGAGAGGTTCTGGTTTTGAGACTGGGCAGGATATCTTTATTAAGAGTGAAAGAATTTTAATAACCTCACTTAAAAATATGAAGAAGCTTTTTAAAAGTGAAAACTGGTTCAGGTTGTAAGGTAAAACTTTGTTTTTACTCATAAAAAACTTTGTGTTCCGAGTCGTTAGTGAAATAGTTGTATTTAGTTAAAAATATGAATAGCGGAAGGGGGTGGTATTGGACAGGCGATGGTATCGGACAAGAGCAGTTTAGGGCATTTGCCACATTAGGCAGCACTTGTCACGCGGTCAGTGTGTTCATCAAAACCAACCAGTTGAGCCATCGCCATATTGGATGTGTACGCCAAGCCGTTCATGTCGTGCTTCGAGTTTTCTGGTTTTTGCTGTGTGGTGTAGTGCACGAAAATAACTTTGGAGTAGTAAAACTTCTCTTAGAGTAAGTGTATTTAGTTTGTATTGTTACTAGCGTAGATATTATATTATAATTGTCTTGTTGTAGCCGTATAATATCGTTCGCGTCATTGCTCTCTGTTTAGTAGCCATCGCAATGTTGCGCGTCATTCGGGTGGTATCGGACAAAAGGGATCGGATGGTATCGCAGCTTATTAGTCGGTACATTTTGAATTCTAAGCCTAATAGAGGTTTTTGTGTTTTTTTTTCAGTAAACGATGGGTAAAATTCATGGAAAATGGGATGAAACGAATATGAATGAGGCAATTGACAGGTAATTTCAAAAAGAATTGACAATAAGAGATGCCAGTGCTAGATATTCTGTACCAAAGAGCACGCTAGCAGATCGAGTTAAAATAATCGCAGAAGGGGGTGAAGTAATAGCCAAGCCTTGTACAGAGAACAGAGGCACTTTCCAAAGAACATTTGAGGAAAATCATGTAAAGGCTTTGGACAGTCAGCTGATGCCGCTAAGCAAAGTCGAGTTTTTGAAACTAGCCTACCAATTAGCTGAAAAGCTAAAAATTAATCACCGCTTCAACAAGGAGAAACAAATGGCGGGAAAAGATTTTTATTATCACTTCATGAGCTGACATCAGGACTTACGTTTGAGGACAGCCGAGTCGACAAGTTTACAGTGTGCAGTTGGGTTCAGTAAAGACCAAGTCACTGGTTTCTTTGACAAGCTGACTGAGCTTATGGACAAACACAAATTCAGCCCATCTAAGATATTCAATGTGGACGAAACCGGTGTATCATGTGTACATACAAATAGCCTGAAGGTCATGTCCATAAAAGGGAAAAAACAGGTTAGGAAGCTGACTTCTGCAGAGAGAGGCAGAAACGTGACAATTCTCTTGTCCATAAATGCAACGGGTGACCAATTCATTCGTCCGTTGTTTGTTTTTCCATGTGTTAGAATTGACAATGATTTAAAAAGAGAGTTAGGAAGTAGTTTTGATGGGCAAAAGAGTGGGTGGATCACAAAGGAGGGGTTCCTGAAATGGTTACACGCTTTTGTTGATCGGGTAAACCCTAATGAAAAAAGTCCTGTCTTGTTGATTTCGGATGGACATGGAAGCCACAAGGACCTTGATGTGATCCTTTATGCCAAGGAACATCATATTCACATGATAAGTTTACCTCCGCACACTTCTCACAGACTCCAACATTTAGACAGGTCAATTATGAAACCATTCAAAAATACCTACAACGAGACATGTGCATTGTGGATGAGGAAGTATCCTAACATGAAAATATCTCTTAAAGATACAGCTGGTTTGGTCAACACTGCCTTTTCCAGAATCTGCTGGATGGAACTGGCGCAATCTGGATTCAGTTGCACAGGGATCTACCCACTGAATCGCAATGTATTTTGTGATTTCGATTTTGCTGCCTCACTCTATAACCAGTCACAGGAAGTAGAAGAGACGTCCACTACTATGAGTCAGACCTCAACCAATCTTAACAAAGAAGCTTTACCTCAACCACCTACAGTATGCAGTTTACCTGGACCCTTGAATCAACCTATCAATCAAATACAAGACCAGCATTCAACAGCTGGAACTTCTACAAGTTGCAGTTTACCTGGGGTCTCAAGCCAACCAGACAATCAGACCCAAGAACCATCAACCATCTTAGAACAAATTTCACCACTACCAAGCACTTCAAGTGTGAAGTACAAAGAAAGAAAAAGTCGCAGTGAAAAAAGTGAAATTTTGACATCTTCACCTTACAAAAAGCAGCTGCTAGAGAAAAAAAATTCTTCTTGGAAGAGAAGAATGCTAAAATAGAAGAGAAAAAGAAGTTGAAAGAAATCAAACAAAAAAGCAAAGGTGCGATTAAGATATCAAAGGGGAACATGACAAAACAGCAAGAAAAAAACTTAAATTTGACGACTTCAACACAAGATCTGCTTCGGTTACCAACTGCATCTTCTGTGGAGAATCATTTGATGAAGATTGGATACAGTGTCATGTCTGCAAAGGATGGGCACATGAAAACTGCGCCAATGTTGAAGGGGACAGCCTTTTTTATTACTGTGACATTTGTGAAGCAAAAAAATGAACAAAAACTGTACCATATCACTTTTTCTCATAAAACTGCCATTTTTCTACAATGTTTATTTTGTACTCATGTAGTCTAATAGTCTAAGTTCCTTTGTATTATGTAACATAAATTATACACCCATTAAAAAGTGTATTCATGACCAATAGTTTTAATTAAAAACTCAATAAAGTAATTTTTACTTTACTCTTACTTCTGACCGATACCACCCTCCACTTTTTGGAAAGGCTAATTTTTTATAATTTTCTTTTTCGCCAAAAAATCATAGTATTTTTTTTTTTAGTTGAACAGCTTCAACGCAGTGTGTGGGTAAGAGATTGAAGTTTTATATTATGTATTTCTGATCGATTCTAGCTAGTCTGTAAACATAAATCTTAAGAAAAGCTAAGGTGTCCGATACCACCCGACCTACCCCTAAAACCAATTTTGAAATATCATTAATAAATGACCAAAAGATCTTAGTAAAATAAAATTAAAAGTTATTTACAAAGTAAGAGTTCACAAAATTTTTACCTACCTATTATATTTTAACATTAGTTAAAGTGAATTACACTTAAACAAAACATATATTGTACTTTATCATATTACAGATTTGGGCGTCTGCCTGCAATACGCGCCCCCCACATAACCAATTCAACTCTTGAATAACCTAAGCGCGGTTCAGTTCCGTTCCGTTTACAAGTTTATGTATTATGAATGTTTGGTGTACAGAATTGGCAATTTTCAAAAGAGTTGTAAAAATGGGTTTATGTGACGTTTGCGGACTGTTGTGGAAATCAGAGGATGAGTTAATACTTCATAAGAAACATACACGGTAAGCATGTTAGATAAAATAGGCCGGGAAAGAAGTTAAGATCATTCAGGTAATTGTGATCATAGAATATTGATTGTTTTCTGTTATCTACTTTATAATTTTAACTGGATAGAAAGAAAGTAACATTGAATTATTATAGTCACAACAGTTTGTGATAATGTAATTTCCGGTTGAGGTTAACATTTTCAAAGTTAGGTATGGTGTCATAACGCTGAACCCATGAAATAAATACGTGTAATCACAAAATACGAAATTATTGCTAATTCCGTCTGATACATGCCACCGATAAAGAAATGTAAATAGTATCGATTTTTGTCCTTTTGTGTCGATCAGTTGGCCATTATATTCAGTGCTGCAAAATAAAAAATTAAGTTGTAACTTTTGCTGCACCAGTAGATGTAGTTTAGTGGTTAAACTACAGGTCCAGGTAAAGTTTAGTGTAGTAATGTAATCATTTTGACAATTGTAAGCTTCGGTAGGCTATATTTCTTCATAAACTTATGTTGAAAAAGGGCTAACAAAAATTGTGTAACCTTATATATCCATAGCGCTATAAGGCTAAACCATTATACCAGTTCCTACAATTAATCTGTTCTGTAAGAATTAGCTGCAGAAAAAGCATTCTGTCAGCAAAAGTAAAGGCAAATTATGTGTTTCTGACATCAGGCAGACACATTCTAAAGTTTCAGTATTGTATTACAATCAGTCTAATGGATACTTCTTAATTGTTATTGTTGACTTTCATAGTTTAGTATACACCCAGTAAGACACATATTATTCATTTATGCAACAAAAATGATTTTATTAAAACAAACTCAACTTATTACAAGTTGTATTAAAATTACTACTATCAGTTTCTAAGGAGCTGACAAATTTATTGGATAAGTTTCTGTCAGTCATTTGTTATTACAGATTCACTGCAATTTGCTCACCCATTGTTAGATATAATCATCTCTCATATTGACCTCTTGTATAACAGGAATTTTGTTACAGCTTTATAATTCACATAACAATTTAAACTTTTAACTAGTTTTAATTTTGCAGTCTTTTATTTTAACTCATTGTCACTCATTATTACTAATAAACACACGCAAGTGAATTTAAGGAACACTATCATAAGGACAATTTAAGTTTCTTTGCTATTCCTGTAAATGAGGATGTTTAAAATTCTTATTTGTGCATCTAAATAACTTGTACCATTTGCAGACTTGGTGGTGTCAGATATTTTTTTTGAAGATACAGCATCACTTATGGATGTATAAAACTTGTATATACGGTACTTTATCCAACGCGAACTGGTGTGTTTCCCTCAGTAACAGTATACACAAGTAAAGAATATAATCTGTAACTCTCCATCATTGTGCTATGAAAATAGTGTGTTTTTGTTTCTCTTTTCCTACAGGTAGTCCCCGTTATATGCGGTAGATGCGTTCCGGCAAAGTGCCGTGTAAAGCGAAACCGCGTATAACGGGGACTATTTATAGACTGGCTCGATAGTGGCAAATAAATGTCATACAGCTTAGTATTGATATTGATCAAGTAGGCTTACGTTAAAAAGGATTTTAGTAATTAAAACAAACGGTTTTGTTATTGAAATTAATTTTATTTATTGACGAAATACACAACAAGTCAGTATAAACAATACAGCAAATGAAAAATTTGTATAGTATCACACATATAAATTGAGTAAATTATGTTAAATAAAGGTACAGTAAGAGGTTATAAAAATAAAAAAAGTTATACAGTACAATAGTTTTTACCAAATTAAAATTACTGTAAAATATTTTGAAAGAAATTCAGTTTTTTACTTACATTTAAGATTATTACTCGTGACCAACATTTTCTGTAGACTCAGAAGTGCTTGTTTCCTGTTCATTTGACACAACACTGCTTTGTGAAAAAAAGTTTTTTATGGACAGTTGAGTTGAGGATTTTAACTTCGAGTTATACAGTTCACGGTAGCACTTTATAACATGTTCAACTTCTCTTTTAACTTTTCCACTTCTTGTTTCATCGGGATCATTGTTCTCAAAGTAGTTTAAAGCATTATTGATCATTTGGAAAGCCTCTGACATCCCTTTACTGGTTAACACTTTAACACATTCAGGTTCTTCATCTTCCTCGGACACTTCCACACAATTTTCGTCTTCCATGGACAGCAGGTCCTCGTTGCTCAGATCATCTTCTTCTTGTAGAAGCGCAGAAACATCTTCCTCATCAACATCAGTGAATCCAACTTGGTGAGTCAAGTTCACTATTTCTTTGGTCGTTTGAGAGACACCATCAATTTCTTCACTGTTGTTGATTGATTCCACCGTAACCTGAGGCCATAGTTTTTTCCACACCCTGTTCATACAGTGAAGTGTCGGTCCTTTCCAACATTTATATATGATTTCAATAGCCATCTTAATATTGAACTGTTTCCAGAATTCTTTAATTGAAAGCTGGTCATTAGCATCACATGAGTTTATGAGTTGTGAGAGTGTCTCCTTAAGGTAGTTGGCTTTGAACGCTGAAATTACGCCTTGGTCCATAGGCTGCAATATGGAAGTAGTGTTACGGGGAAGAAACACAACCTTGATGCTTTCATTCACCTCACATATTTCTGAGGGATGGCTCGACACATTATCCAAAAGAATCAAAACCTTAAACTCGATGTTTTCCTTTTCACAGTAGCATTTTAGTTCCTCTTGAAGCTCTTGTGAAACATAATCATAAAATATTTTTCCTGTCATCCAACCTTTCTTACTAGATTTCCAAACCACAGGCAGTTTACTTTTATCGTAACCTTTAAGTGCTCTGGGGGTTTCTGATTGATAAATCATCAATGGTTTTAATTTGCAATCGCCAAAGGCGTTGCCCCCAAAAAGCAATGTGCAACGGTCTTTAGCAGCTTTGAAACCAGGTGCAGTTTTTTCTTCAATAGAAATAAAAGTTCTGCTTGGCATTCTTTTCCAATATAGGCCAGTCTCATCTAAATTGAAAACTTGCTTTGCCATATAACCATCTTCTGCAATAATATTTTTAAATGTAGTTTCTCTGAATTCATCAGCTCCTTCATTATCAGCAGAAGCAACCTCGCCCGTAATTTTTAATCTGTGAAAAGCGTTGTGAGCCTTAAAACGGTTGAACCAACCTCTACTAGCGCTTAATGTTGGTGGATTTTCATTGTCTTGTGTTAATTCTGCATAAAGACTTTTAGCTTTTTCTTGAATTATTCCCATAGAAATAGGCGCATTCTGCTGGTTGTGGTGTTCAATCCAGGTAGACAAAAGCTTTTCCATTTTTTCCATTGCATCTGATCTCGATGTAGCTACTCTTGCAACACTTAAATTTGTACAAGATTCAACACTTTTACAAATTGCGTCTGCGTTCGATCGGATCGTCCTTATAGACGACTCTGGAAGACCCATTACTCGCTGAATATCGACAACACGTTCGCCTTTATCGATACGTTTTAAAACTTCCAGTTTAATCTCCAATGAAAGAGAATTTCTCGCACGTTTTTTAGTACTCGCACTTGAATGTTCCTTGCGTTTTTGTGACATTTTCAATAACTCGACAACACTGAACGAAATGTCACACTCACCACTCAATGAAACGTGAACAGGAAATAATTGATAGACGAGGTACACAGCGCAGTGCTACTGACAGCGATCGATAGCGAAAGGTGACTGACTACGTTGTAAAAATAGACAAACACAGACAATGACAGAGCAAGTAGGGGTGGGGAGAGGCAAGCGGTATGAGACCACTGACCTTGAGGAGAGAGAACAGCGCGTCACCGCCGCTCCATTACTAACTGTACACTTCAAACAATCACCGCTTTGGCGCAACTCAACTCAAATACAAAACCCTTCAAGGAAATTTTTTTTTTTTTTTTTAACCGCGTAAAAGCGAAATCGCGTATAGCGGGACCGCGTATAACGGGGACTGCCTGTATTATATCAGAAAGATAGGTTAATCATATATGGGATTTAAAGATAAAATTCTAAGGAATACAACAGTTTATGTAACAACACAATCTAAAGATTATGTAGTGTCTTGTTAGTTGGTTTTTTTTTTGGAAATATGAAAGAGTAAATTAAGCTTCAAAAAAGTAGTAAGCAAGAAAGTTTTTTTATTTCCTGGTGTCAGTGAGACAAAGGTAAAACATATAAAAGATACAGTTTATCTTCAGTTCAAAAAATGTTTGATATGGAAGCTTGCTTTTTCATGATGATTAGATAGTTACAAAGGAGTAGTTTGACCACACCGCTCAGATATCTTAACAGTTTCACAGTTGTATCACAAAGTTTCTGGCGAGGGGCAAATATATAAAACCAGCGAACTGTTATCCAAACCCAACGACTGTTTCGTAGAGAGTTCAATATCGATCGTCACGGCCGTGTACCCAGTCGCAACACAATAGTGCTTTGGGTCAGAAATTTTCGAGAGACAGGCTCAACTCAAAAAAAGAAACCAACAGGTCCTCCGCGTACTGTTCGTACCTCGGAAAATGTGGAAGCTTTGCGTCAGACAGTCATCAGAAGTCCACTTCACTCTGCCTCGCAACATGCCGTTGCTTTGAGCATGTCAGACCAGTGCTAGGAGGATGCTGCATTTGGATCTTCATTTCCACCCATACAAGATTGCGGTAGTCCAAGAGCTAAGTGACCTTGACCTCCAAAAGCGAAGATAGTGTGGACAGTCCATGTTGAATATCCTGAATGATGATGCAATCATCTTTATGTCTGACGAGGCCCATTTCCATCTTTCTGGATGTATAAACAAACAGAATTTTTGGTACTGGGTGCCAGCTAACCCCCATGTGCTTCATGAACGACCACTTCATTGCGAGCGTGTAACAGTGTGGTGTGGTGTGGCACAGTTCGGTGTGATAGGTCCATATTTTTTCGAAGAAGACGGACACACGGTTTCCGTTACTTCAGCTCATTATGTGCAAATGCTGAATAACTTCCTTGCACCCGAGTTAGCTAGACGTGGAATTCCAAACATTTGGTTCCAACAAGATGGTGCTACTGCGCATACTGCAAGGATGTCAATGGGCGTGGTCCAGGAAATGTTTCCCGGACGTGTACTGTCAAGAAATGGCTACCTTTCTTGGCCTACTCGCTCCCCAGATCTGGTGATGTGTGATTTTTTTCTCTGGGGCTACCTTAAATCAAAGGTGTACACTGGAAGATCTCAAACTATTGGTGATCTGAAGGAAGGTATTCGCAACGAGATAGCAGAAATACCAAACGACATGCTCGTGAGGGTGGCGACAGCTAAAGGCAAAGCTTCAGCAATGTGTACAAAATGGTGGTCGTCATTTATTGGACACAATTTTCAAAAGAGAATAGACAAAGAACCAATAATGTAAGTACTGAAAATGGCAATATTTTTTGTAAATATTGTGATGGTTAAACCTTTCATTACAATAAATTTTATTGCTTATATATGCATTTGAAAATCGTCAGGTTATTCTGCCGGTCCCTATATAATGTGGTGGTTACTGATCTATGATACTTAACCTGACAACTTATGTTTTCTTATATTTAATCGCACTTTGTGGTACAGTCAAGTTGTTAAAGTATCATGGCTCTGCATGTAAAGTCAAGTGTCATACATGAGCATCAACCTTCTAACAAGGGGGTTTATTTTATGGAGATATTTGTGTTTTGTCAGGGGCTTTTTTGGTGGGTCCACATAACCAATATTGATTCCAGGGGCGGCCCTACCATACGTGCAAGTGGTGCACGGCACCAGGGCGCCGAAGCCTTAAGTAGGAAATATACTCTAATTAATTTAGGTTAATTTTTGTTTAGTACGACTTAGATACGTATAACACATCAGGCATGATAATTATTCAGATTTCAACTTAAATTCAATTTTTATTCAATTAAATTTTGATAAGTGAAAATCGGTGCATATTTGCTAAAGTTATTTATCGAAGAGTTTCCCGACACCCACTGTTATGGGTGTAAAATCATAAAATTTATTGTGGGAAACTACACGGAATGCGATTTGTTCACTCAGAGCGACCCACTGTGGAGATCTAGTACCAACTATGCAAAGTCGTTCAAAACACCAGAGCTGTTATTTTCGTAGCGCCAAAATGGTGTTGTTTACATTCCACACTCAAAGAACTACGAATGAACTACCGTGGGCGAAATTCGTTCGTACCGCTTCGAGTGTGGAATGTAAACAACATATACTTTCTTCTAGATTTCCACAGACGTTGCTCTGAGCTCTGAGCGAAGATGTCGGTTATCGCCATTATTCAACCGGATCGATTATTATTTATTTGAAACCTGCTGAAAAGTAAGTAAATTTTATCGATTCTACTTATTTTATCAATCTTATTTATATAGTTGAAGTTAACCTGAACTAAAAATATATGGCAGTGGAAACACGGGGTAGCGGCGAGAAATACAGATTATTTGCATTAACTTTAATGTTTGCAGATGGCTGATGTGGATGTGAAAAAGAAACTTTCTGGTGCACAGAATCGAAAAAGAAAAGTTGAAAAAGAAGTAAATGCGAAGAAATTTACAGGTTCCATCAAAAAATTTCTTCAATCCAGTAAGTTGCGGTAATTGTTCTAATTTATTAACCCTGTAAGGAGCGGTGGGAGGTAAACATTTCACCTTTATGTTTTTAGTTTTTAAAGAATTATTTAACTATTTCACTAATAAATTAACGCTTTTTTGAGAAAATGCACTTTGTCCCCTCTTACCCCATCTGAAGGGCAAGACGGGACGACCTATTCGTAATATCAGTTTTAAGGGATATTATTAATTGTTTGTTACATTCTTTCCCAAAATATATGCACGTGATGACGTGAACGTTTACCTCATCACTATCACACAGATTTTTCTTTATTGTTGACTAGCAATGAAAAAAGATTAATTGAAATATTTTGATACCCTGATCTGGCTCATTGCCCTCATTGGAATAAAATTCTTTTAAAATAATTTTCTTCTTTTTTTAAAGATTAAAGAGTCTAATATATAATTTATTTTTTAATAATATTTAGAACTGTATTCATTATAATATATAGAATAAATGTAGTAATAACAATAATTTTTTTGTTAACAAACAATATATTCTATAAAAAATCATATTTTTGAAATAAAATGTACACTTCTTAGGGTTAATTTACCTACTTTTTATTACCTTTTCTTTAACAGGCCCATCTTCAGCTTTCGAAAATCTAGTTACAGAAGAAAATCAAGAATATATCGAAGATTCTAGTCCTATTTTTGCAGTTCCATCTGCAGAGTCTTCCCCTCTACCAGTTATTGAATGTAACCCAGTAGAATGTGCCAATTCCTCTTCAGAAATGGAAATAGGATTAATTCCTATAGATGTAATGAATGGTCTTGCCTTATGGCCTGAAGTAACATCAGATAACCTAAGGATATGTTTAGTAAATCACGGACCAGTACAGTTAAACAATTTTATTTTTCCGAAGGATAATAAAAACAGGTCATTTTCAAATGTATATTTTATAAAGAAGTTACGAAATAATGAAACTGTTGAAAGAGACTGGCTCGTCTACTCAGAATCAAATGATTCTGTTTATTGTTTTTACTGTAAACTTTTTAATGATAAAATGGGATATAAAGATTGGCAACATTTGTCTAGAAGTATAGAACTACATGAAAAAAGTTAAAACTCATTTAATGAGTGTTAAAAAGTGTCTTGATTTAAAAAGTTGTATTTTAAAAGGAAACACTGTAGACTCCATAAACCTAGCTGAGATTGAGCGCAAAAAAAAAAGGTGGATAGCTGTAATAGAAAGAATAATTTATCTCATCCAATTTTTAGCGAAGCAATGTTTAGCATTAAGAGGAAAGACTGAAACTATATTTAAATCAGATAATGGAAATTTTTTGAAATTGGTTGAATGTATTTCTAATTTTGATAATGTATTAGAGGAACACATTGCTCGCATCCAAAAAACTCAACATCGTATGCCTCATTATCGTGGTCATAAAATTCAGAATGAAATAATCTATATAACGGGCAAAAAAATTAAAACAACTATTGTTAATGACCTAAAACTTTCAAAATACTATTCAGTTATTTTAGATTGCACTCCTGATATCTCACATGAGGAGCAAATTTCAGTCGTTGTTAGATTTGTATTTTTAAACCCATCTACAAAATATGCTGAAGTGAAGGAACATTTTTTGGGTTTTTTCCCTATCACTGATACTACTGGCCAAGGGCTGTCGACATTTCTTTTAGAATTTTTGACATCCTTGAATATTGACTTAAAGGATATGCGCTGTCAAGGGTATGATAATGGCGCAAATATGAAAAGCAAAAATATCGGCCTTCAGAAAAAAATTCTAGAATTAAACCCACGAGCTTTTTATGTTCCTTGTGTGGGACACTGTAATGTGGCATTTTGGCCTACCGGGGGCAATTTAAATATAATAAATAACATTTTTCAATAATTGGGACAAAACTTATAAAAAAAAAAGGTAAAATTCAGTGGTGGCGACGAAAGCGACGGTGGCAGCACTGCTGTTGACTGTATACGTGACAATTATCCAGTAATATTTTGAAAAACAAGTGAAAACAACCGACAAACTGTGCCAAGGGCAGTTTCAAGGACATATACAACGGTAAACACATTATGTAACAGCACAACAAGTTATGTAACTAACATCAGGCGATGTCGTCAGCGCCTTGCATAACAAGAATGTAGGTGTGTCGACGCCAACTGCGTTGTGGCACACAGCAAACAAAGGCCAGTCTAACTCCATCACCACTCGCGAGTGGTACCTACATAAAAGTTTCGAAACGTATTTTGCGGGCCCGCAACCAATAAAATGTGAAAATATATAATTAAACACTTATTTAATTGTTTATACCGGTATTAAATAACAGTTATACAGTTTAAATCAAAATGTGAAAGCCGCAAAATAAACTAAATAGAATCAGTGAGAACCGTTAGTTATGTTGTGCGAGTAACGAGTACATCTTCAGGACTCATTAAAAAGATAAGTAACCAGGATGAAACACCACTTTAACTGAAAATTCAACCTTTTAACAGCTGAAATTAAAATGAGATCTCTAAAAGCTTAAGTAACAGTATGTGTGGGTGTGTGAAAGCGCTGGTTTCCGTTTTATTATAAGTAGTCCTAAGTTTATAGATTATGTATTCAAATTAATAAGTTTTGATAGTATGGCTAGGTGAGGCCAATATTATTAGGAATGTTATTTTGGCATATTTTAATAAATTCAAACCGAAAGGTAAACAAAGAATTGTCATGCTACAGAAAATAAAGTACCATTTATTTGTGCTTGCAAAATAGGTGTTTGTCATTGCAATGCCTGTCGTGTTTCTCTGCCTAAGTACATCAGACGACACCCTGGTAAATAATTGTAACTGGTAAGTGACAAATTTCAGTATTTAATAATTTATTTAAAGCTCGTAACGCTTTAACACAGTCTTAATTTAGTTGTTAATGATGCAACTAAGTGTTCACTAGAAATAACAAATTTCTTTTCTATTGTTCAAGAAATTTATATATTTTTTTCAGCATCAACTTCGTGTTGGCAGACACTTATGAGCATGGTTCCTACTTTAACTTTAAAACCATTATCTACTACTAGATGGGAGAGCAGAGTCGAAGCATTAAAGACACTTCGTTTTAACCTAGGAAACATTTATGATGCTTTATATTCAATTTATTCTGATGACAAAAGAGATACTGACTCAGAAAACTTAGCTAGTTCGTTAATATCAAAACTAAAGTCGTTTAAATTAATTTGCTCTCTTGTTATTTGGTACGATATATTGTCAAAAATTAATATTATTAGTAAAGCTTTGCAAAAATCTGACGTTGCTCTTTCAGAGGCAGTCAAAATGATATCTCAAATAAAAGATGATTTAGTCAAAACTCGTACCGAGTCTGCATTCAAGGAAATGATAAGTACCGGTAACGCAAAAACTGTTGCCGAAGAAGTTGATGCAGAAATTGTATTTCTCTTAGCTACCTGTCCCCGTCCCAGAAAAAGATTTTTTAATTACGAGGTTGTGGATGAACCCATCTCTGATCCAGAAAGCAATTTCAAAATAAATTTCTACTATTATTTGCTGGATACCGCGATATCAAAATTATATGAACGATTCGAACTTTTAAATGAAAACAACATGTCTTTTTCCTTTTTACAAAATATTAACAATTGGAAAAATTTAAGTTCTGAGAAAAAAATAATGCTGTGTTTAAATTTACAGCAGAAATTGAGCAATGGTTCAGAATCGGACATTGATGGAGAGGACTTATTCAATGAACTCAAAATTTTACCAACGTTCGTTGATGATTACACAACCCCATTAAATATTTTGAATTACCTGCTTTCAAACAGTTTAGTTTCAGCATTTCCGAATTTGTCAACACACTACGAATTTATTTGACATTACCAGTCACAGTGGGCCACAGTGAAAGATCTTTTTCAAAATTAAAATTAGTTAAAAATTATCTTAGGTAAGCAATATCTCAGACTAGATTAACTAATTTATCAAAAATTAGTATCAAACATGAAACTCGTATAGAAGTAAATGACATTGTTAGGGATTTTGCTAATGCAAAGGCTCGAAAAGTAAATTTTTTGTAACTTTGTAAGTTATATTAGTTGTTTATAATAAATAAACATTACTTACTAATTCAATTTTTAATTTTGTTTCATTATACTTTGTATAAATGGCGCAATAAACTATTTAACATAAATAAAACAAAAGTTGGTTTCTATAAGACCCCAGATATCCTCAATAACGGCTTACTCCTATTTTCCCATCCAATTTTGTAAGTAATTTGTGTGATGTGGGATGGTGTTTGTAGTAACCTGATAGGTTTCAAATGTAACGACTGGATAAAGGTTGGGGGGCACGATAGTTCTCGCACCAGGGCGCCGGATAGGCTAGGGCCGCCACTGATTGATTCCTCAACGTTTAGAAAAGAACTTGAATAGCATTGTGGTATTCGATACTTGTCTAAATAACGGATACCAATTTTTACAATAAATAATGTTTTTTATTTATGTAAATGTACCATATATTAATTATGATACAGCAGAGCAAAAATAATTATTTCTAAATGGAAACTATGAATTTTGTGATGTATTTTAGACTACAGACATGTTGTTTTTAACACGCATGATAGATACACATTATTGATTTATGTTGGCTATATTACGATTCATATTGTTGGTTATTTCCACGGTAAAATCGTGTCATTTGATATCTGTAAATGTATTACCAGGGTATTACATTATGTTTTCCATTATGAATATATCCAATTTTTCTATTAATAAAAAAATGTAGTTACATTCTGGGAAAGATCATGGAATTCTGCTTGCCTTTCTAAAGTTAACGTACACTGTAGAACTTGGACAGAAAGGCTAAAACTGACATTCGTGACCTCTTTTGTGAGCAATTCATGACAATTTCTTTATGTCTGGTTGTACAAATTAACATCACTAAATCGGTAAATGGTGAGAAATAGAGATACATGAAGCTTGGTACCATATGGAATATTACTTTTTTTAAATTATGTTGTGCCAAATAACTAATCAAAAAGATTGGATTGATAAAATATTGGACACTAGATATGTGACTTGCCTTCAAATGAGAACTACACTTTGAATTATTTAATTAGATTATGTTAGGTTAGACAGTGGTGGCTGGTGTCATGGTTGCTGCATTGCACAACCACTGAAATAGAATAACTAAACTGTAAAATAATATGTGAAAACATTAAGCAGTTAAAAGTGTCATCAATTTCAACAGAGAGCGTATTAGATTCTATGCGGCAAAGCTCGCATACAATTCAAATGTGGGGGACAAGCTGGTGGCTGTAGGCCACTTGCAACTAGAACAGTAAATGGCAGAGCTTACTACACAAATATATGGGAGGACATGTGTTACTCTTCACAATTGCCCTATGTTCCATATGTAAGCTAGGTGGTTGCAAAGCTTCTGCAATGCTCCACTGAGCTGCATGTAGCTCATCCTTAGTTGTGTCATGAAGTCAGCACAACCTTCTTGATTTGTAAGTTGTGTCAGGTTTAGTGTTTACATTGGTTCAAGCTAAACATTACCCATTGTTTGAATTTATAAATTTATAGTAATAATTTTGTACGACTGCAATTATGGTAATAAAGTGTCAATCGACTTTTTTATTAATTAAACTGTGTGTTAAGTACCGGTATTTTTTCTTTGTTTAGTGCTGCCATGTGCTTGTGTGTTTGTGCTTTTTGGAGTTGCTGATTCTGTGTCCTTTTAAACAGGGTTTTTTTTTAGTTTAACATGAATACCATTAAGGACCAATAGAGTAGGACACCAAGTGCCTCCCAAAACAATAAATCAAATTCGAAAATCAGGCGGTCGACAATTTAATCGATCATTTAAACTAGAATAATATGAAAATACTGACTGGTTATGTGGCTGTGACAAAAAAATTCTTTATTTTGTTTTCTATGTTTATTGTTTGGAGGGGAGTGCCCCTGAACAAAATTCGGAATGAAAGATATTGATCATCTAGCCGAAAAAGTAAGAAATCGTCAGACGTCAAGTGTACATATACAGAATGCTTTTCAATATGCTCTTTTTGGTACAGTTAATATAGCACAACAGCTGGACAGTGAATATAGACAAAATATTGTTTTGGACAATGAAAGAGTACGCAATAATCGGTACGTCTTAAATATAATAATAAACTCTGTCCGCTTCTGTGGAGCTTCTGAATTAGACTGAATCTTCATCAGATCCTGGTGTATTTAGAGGCTTAATTGGTTTCAGTTCTGAGCTTGACACAGCAATGAAACATCATTTAGAGGAAGCAACTGTATTTAAGGGCACCTCAAAAACCATTCAAAGTGAACTTTTAAATATAATGTTAGAAATATGCCATGAAGAAAGAACGAGTAAGATACAAGAAGCCGGTTATTTGGCTGTAATTGCTGATGAGACCATTGATGTTGATAATGTTTTTCAAATGGTCATAGTAAATCATTACCTATATAATAAAATGTAAACAGGTTAAAAGATTCTGGGGTTTTAGTGGTCTTCCTAAACATGATGCTCAATCGCTTGCATCATGCTTGTTAGATGAACTGTCTCGTCACAACTTACTTGGAGTTTCCAACAAATTAATTGCTCAAACAATTGGAAACAGTAACTTTCTATTTTTTCCCATACAGCAGCACTATATATGATGCACGTATGTAGTAGGTCTGCCTCCTGTTTAATGTGTCTTGTAACCTCTCCCCCCCCTCAGCGGACTACTGGAACCACCAGCCACCACTGAGGTTAGGATAGATTGCAGTTTTATTTGTTGTTAAAATTATTTGAAAATACTATATTCTAAAAACAAGCTCTTATGTATGTGAATTTAGAAGTGGAGACGCCAAAATTTATACATGGCACCAGTTATCTAGACAAGTACATGTTATTTGTAATTTCTTTGAGTACAGCATACATATACTATCATGTGTTAAGCTTTGCAACCCAACAAGGAATGCGGTGACGTTTGCCATTCCACTGGATGTATCACGATACTACTACATATTTAAAATACGTTTAACACTGCCTCTCGTACGGTATTTCTAATTGTGTATAGCTTGCCGAACAATGTTTACAGAACCAGTAATACCGCACCAACACAAGCACGTGTTATCATTCAGTAGACCCCCCGCTCTTCAGGCATCTCGGTAGCACAGCTTGTGCTCGTGCAGTACATATTCCAGTAATTCTATTTAAACAGTTTTACACATTAGACCTCTTCTTTTTTAACCTCCTCCCCAAGTGGTTATGCAGTCTGTATCGAATCCTGGCCTCCATAAGTAGTTCTCTCTGTTTGTCACTGTCCTCTTCCACATCATAGTTTTAAAAGATATCTGGCACTTTGTTTATTTCAGCTTCTCGTCTCCTCCTTGACCATCCCATTAGTCTTTTAATATTCATGTTTGTATTTAAGCACCTTCTTGCCATGCTCGAATTTCCATCCTGGCCACGTGCCCAGCCCTGTGTTATAATTGTAACCTCCCCCATCTTTATCTAACATACTGTGATAAAGATGGTTCCTTCTGTATTTCATATATTTATTTCATCATTATATCTTGTGCACCATCTATTTTTTTCCTGTATTAGGCCCACTATCCTTCACAATATTTTCCTCTCAAGAATGACTAAACATTTGTCAATTTCTATGTTAAGATTCAGGTTTTATCTTAGACAACCACAGGTATAAGTTTTATTATCGTGTACAGGTTGTATTATATTTTTATAGATACAAACCTTTGTTTTCTGGTGTAGTCTTTATGCCTTAATTATTCAGGCAAAAGTGAAGTTGACTGTGTTGGCATAATGTTTTAATGAAACTTTATATCATATAACCTTTAACTAACTGTTATCAATCACTTTTATCATATATCTGTAAATGTGAGCGATTACATAGCTTAGAATACAACACAGATGTTTGTATGAAATACGTTAGTATGTGTGTAATCTGCAGGAAAAGAAAATACCAGCTTCCAGTTACCACTCATTGTAAAGACAGAAAAGAAAAACATGTAAAAAACAAAGGAGCTGGTCAGAATGATAGTGGCGTCAATAAAGTATTTCAAAATTGACTTGATAGTAATTGTGTGATTTAGTAAAGGTATTTAGACTGACATGACAAAATTAGTATGTTGTTACATTTGATAATTACATTTCTCATGAGGCAATGTGAGAAACATAAATTTACTGAAAACTAAGAAGACTTGACTAACAGTATGATTCTAGCCAGCTCGAATATGGTCAAATTTCACCGACTCAAGTATCTCCTGATTGTTTCTGTTGTCTAGCTTATCTTTACTTTAATAATTTATGTGTATATATTCAGTGGCGGCTCGTCGTTATGAACATGGGAGGGGCTTTTTCATAAGGTCATAACTATCTCTACATAAACACACGCACACACACAGTTACACACACTCATTCACTTTCTTGTATGTATTTTTATAAATTTATAAAATTGTCAAAATTAGTCTACTTATAACATTTGATTTTACTGTAAGTATTTTATTTTTAAGATATGTGAATAATAAGAGTGGAAATTCAAAATATTTTATAGAACAGAAGTACATAGCTATATACCACAGGGCAAATGTGAAAGCTATATTTTTAAAATTAGACCAAACATGAGAATTCAGGAGGAAGTTGTATTAAGTAACAAGGTATTAATCTTCTACCACTTTAAATATACTTAGTCACATTTAATATCAAAAGTGGTTGTTCACATGTTCATTGAAATTGGGGGTAGATAATAATTTCTTTTCAATTGAACACATGGCGAGTGCACTGAGTCTACCTTCTTTCATTGTGCTCCTGGTAAAAGTCTTTATTCGCTATAAAGTTGAAAAACATCTTTGACTTTCTGCAGTGGTCATTGGGATTGTGCAGATGATCTGAAGTAATTTTACTGATTCGGGGAGCACATCTCTCAGATTATTATCATAAATAAAATTAAGCTACCGTAATGAGCCTGTTGCCTCAAAAAAATCACTTCTACTGTATTACAATGATACAACGTTGCAAATATAAATTTATTTGTGTTTGCGGAGCCCCACGATCTGGGACGCCATATTATGCAACGATATAACGTAAATATAATATAATTTACATTTGTGATGCTCCATGTTGGAAGCGATAATTAATATGCAACAATACGATATACATAAAATAGGCGTGACTGGTCTCACGTTCTAGATTGACAAATTATGTAACAAAATAGCATTTAAATTGGGTTTCAGGTGTATCTGCAATAAGAACTCTATGTAACTTGTAACGGTATTTCAAATTTATTTGATATTAATAAAATTGTGCACTTAGCGCTTACTTCGACTTAAAACATTCGTTATTATTTGTTATTATGCCGTAAGGCTTATGCTATATACATCCTTACTGACTAAATATTCTATTCTACTAATTATTGTATTAAAGAAAAATCTCATTTTCAGACTACTCAGTCAATTAGTGTGTTTCAAAATATCAATATTTAAATATCTTTTTATATATTGTAATGTACTCAAAATATTAATAGTTATTGAATTTATCTTTTGTTTCTCAGTACTGATTTATATCAAACACTAATTGTTTTCATTTAAATTCTTTGTATTCGTTTTATTTCAATACAAATTTGAGCTCTTGTTACGTTAATCGTATTTCTAATACATCTATGATTTTAATTCTACTTTAAAATAATCATTGGCTCTTACTTTTAAATACAAGAAGAATGTCTTTAATTGTCTTTGAGTTCATTGTTCGATTAAGAGATAAATAAGTTGTTTATCACCTTATTGTCTTCAATCATACTCGATCATTTGATCCATCTGTAGTCGTCCTCGTCTCGCACTCCAGCGTCCTCTTGTCCAGCGTCGACTCGCCTCTTGTCCAGCGTTGACTCTGTCTTCTGTCCAGCGTCGCCTCGCTCCTCTTGTCCAGTGTCGACTCGCCTCTTGTCCAGCGTCGACTCGCTCTCTGGAACTTCTCCTCGTGCTGTTTCTGACGTCAATGGATCTTCTTATGTGGATCTTCTTATGTAATTTTGTTATTATTTAAAAACAGTTGGTTTGACAATCGAGTTACATAAGTGTATGTAACTGGAAGGATGAAATTATTTACAAAAATTTAAATATTCTGTGTGGACGGGCAGAAGCTCCCGCTGCACCGTGGATGATTTAAGAAAGAGAACCACTGTAGCTTGTGTCTCCTATTTATACCCATGTCTTGGTTGACACCTGCAGTGGTACGAAATCGACATGTCAGAAACTGTCTCTGGATTCAGTTACCCCACTCTTTGTCAATTTCGCTATTTCTTATATTTCTGCGAATTGCAGAGTCCTGTAAGTATACTCTTATACTTATCTTATAACTATTTTTACAACACATGTTCACTGTAATTTTGGACATTGCAACTTAACCCTTTCGATTTGTACACAGTTATTTCACTATTACACTCGTACGGTGTGGCACTTTCACATGATTTTCGTACACAGTATTTAGTAAATTTTCTTACATTTTATTGTGTTTTTGGATTTTACTCTTTAATTATAGTTTATGAATAATTACGGAAAAACGGTAATTATGCAATTATTCATCTTGGGGTGCTAAACTCGCCTGCATAGACCTGCGTTCACACACACTAGCAACATACTGGTGTACACACTTTCAGTTACATTTGTGTGCGTGTGCACGTCGATTCAGGTCGAAACACCTGTTCATATTTTTGTCTGAGCCAAGCTTGCAATCCCTGACATGCTTATTTCTAATATATTATTAATTATTTACAGTTTATTAGGTATATTTAAATTTTTATATTCAATGCTCAGTACATCACTTATTTGTACTGTCGCATTATCCCTCTGCTTGGTAACAAAAAAAAATTTAATAAACTTATTTATTATAATTTTTTATTATTATTATTACACTTGAAAAAATGTAACAAATAATAAAGAATACTATTCATCATTTCACCCTTAATTGGAGTGTATACAAATGTCTTACCTCCCCTCCTTATACGCTCACTGCTTGTGACCTTGTAGTAGGGTGGCTTCAACAAACAGCTGATCTGACTGGTTTCACTGACCTCGTTGTTTTCATGTGTAAAACTTCCTAAATTACGTTGCGTGGAATTTACCAATTTCTTTCTTCTGTATCTCATCATATACGATGAAAGTGTGTTGTCCTACTCGCTGTCTTAACGTATACGGTCCATTATAAAGTCTGAAGAATTTCTTCGCCATATTATCACTCCGGTTTCCCACTGGATTAGCTTTGAGTAGTACACTTTCTCCCACGCTGAATTGTTGTAGCTTGTGAGTTAGATTAAATCTTTCTACTCTCTTGTTACTTCTTTCTCTTATCCGTTGCTTTGCGTATTCAATTCTCACGCTTATTGGTATAGGTACATTTTGGTTATTAGGTTTGTTTATATACTTAGTCCAAAATCTGTTTGGCTTCTTATCTTCTTCTAATTCCATTGGAGTATATCCTGTTGCTTCATTATAATTTTCGTTAATGGCTTTCTCAAGAAATGGTAAATATTCTGCCCATTTATTGTGTTGATCATGGCAATATATTCGTAAATATTTACCTACTTCTTTGTTAACTCTCTCAGCAAGGTTTCCTTGAGGATGTCTTATGGATGTGAGTACAGGTTGTATTCCATTTTCCCTTAACGTCCTCTCCCATTTTTCACTTTGGAATTGTACACCTTGATCACTGAGTACCTTCTTCATTTTTCCATATGACGGAATATATTTCTGCAGTAGTATCTTTAGAACAACTTTGGTTGTGGGTCGCATAATTGGGTACAGTCAGACTGCCTTGGAAAACACATCGATACATACCAATATGTGCTTCACACCTCGACTTGATCATGGTAGTGGTCCCAGAAAATCCACTGCAATTAGCTCTCCCTTGTTCTCCTTCTGTACACTCTGCATTCCTACGTATGTGTGTAAATTCGGTCCTTAATTTTACATTATCTTACTCATACATTCTTACCTTTGCTTCTAATCTTCCTTAACTCTTTTCTTAACATGACATTACTTTATCTAATACATTACTTATACAATACATTAACATTCATTACCTTTTATTACATTTCTTTAACATTACCTTTCTGATCGCTATTACCTTCCTGAAATACACTTCCGTAACAGAATACTCTTTTAGCTTTGTAGTGTGTCGCATGATCGGTTACAGAGGAACTGTCTTGGAAAACAACGATATTTTTCTCGAAGTCTTTAATCCTAAGTAGTCTCTGCCCTTTTGACTTTTCACTCTTGCTTTCTTCTGTGTCCTTGTATCTCCATTAAGTGTTCGCTTGATCAGTCGTTCTGACAATTATAGCAATTATTTTCTATTCCTAACCCTTTCTTCATATTAATAACAACAATAACATCTTTTACCATTACTTTCTTAAATATTTCTCTACAATAGCATTCCTTACCATTAGTAATACATTTCTTAATTAACCCTTTAAAATAATATTCCTTATTTCTTTTCACTAATATTCCTTTTTATTTGCTATCATATCCTTAATAAATAACATTTCTTAATTATACTCTCTTATATTATTATTAATAATTAATAGTAATATTATTTTTCTCATTTAGAAATAATTATTTATTTTCGGGTATTGAGTTCGGTTCGGTGTGTCGTTAGATCTGACACCCCTCATTATAACAATTGGTTGTTGTACACAGGAAATTCATTGTGCTCACCCTCGCGACAACATTCCATTGGGTTACCCCCTAGTTACCTTTCCGTTGCATTGCTGCGACGTTTGTGTGCATGTACCGTGTGAACGTTTGTGTTGATCGTATAAGTCACCTGTTTATAGGGTGAAAACTTTATTTTCCCTCTCTTTCTCTCGTAACAAATGCTTCGCTCTTTCTCAATTCTCTCAGCACTAATGAATTGTGTAAGGTCAGTCCGTTTGAAGCCTATATAAACAGCTGTCGACGGTTTTTTCGTTCGTCTTTTATGATAATATTCATCGTAATTACTATAATTATAGTTATAATTATCGTTCACTTTATAATTATCGTGCGTATATCTAACATCATATTTACCACAATTTTGTGTAGTGTTTCGTCTAGACAATTTAATACATTTCTTGTTAGGCCTACAATGATATTTATCTCCGTAAGTGTGGTGTCTTATGTGTTTCAAATGTGTCATCTTGTGTGACTTACTATTGTGTGTGTGTCTCACACTTGGAATACCGCTATTAATAAGGTACATTTTATTAACCTTAATTTGCTTCTCTTCCTTAATGTTAATTACTTTATAATTATCGTTAGTAATTACACATGTATTTTCAACTACTATGAATTCTTCGCATATTATCTTTTCACATATTAGCTTCGTTTGTTTATTAATTATTCCACAGACATTTTCTGCGATCGTGTCAATACGTAAATTTGTATTAACAATTTTTTCAGTTAACTGTGCAGTACTGTTTATTATACTTTGTTTTATTTCAAGATTATCAATTTTTAACTCTTCTAGACTCTCTGTGATTTTTATGGTTCCTGTCTAAAATTTTCGGACTGTAGCTCTAATTTATTTTCTAAACTTTCTGTTTGTTTTGTATTTATTTCTTTTAGTTCGTCTATTCTAGCATTTAAATATTCTGTCTCTTTTGTGCTTAATTCATCGACCCAGGCACGCATCATCGTCTGGAATGCCTCTACGTCTAAATTTCCTGAAGTCGTCATGTTGAAGTATTATTAAAATATTTATTTAGTAGTAATTCTTTAACAATTATTATTGATAACCGTTCCCTACTTATTTATTTATTTCTGTATTTTTATTAATAGTTATTATTAATACTCATTACAGTTACACCTGTTACATAGACAAACAATATTATTTGTGGGCGCCAGCTGTGTGATTACACAACAATTAACATTACATTCAGTTACTGTTTAATATAAATAATTATTACATATAATACATTTTTTATTTAACACACTCTTATATTTTAGAGCAACCATTTAGCTACGTAAAAAAAATTTTAATAGTTAAATGGTGGGAATTCGGCCATACGTTCATGGGCTACAATTTATGTAACAAATTTTTGCACACAAATTTAGGCATGTCATGCCCCACGTCCAGGGCAACATATTATACAACGATATTTATGTGTACAAATTTATATGTAATTTAATTTGTATAGCGCCACGTTCTTTGGGAGCCATATTATGCAACGATATAACGTTGTAAATATAATATAATTTACATTTGTGATGCTCCACGTTGGAAGCGATAATTAATATGCAACAATACGATATACATAAAATAGGCGTGACTGGTCTCACGTTCAAGATTGACAAATTATGTAACAAAATAGCATTTAAATTGGGTTTCAGGTGTATCTGCAATAAGAACTCTATGTAACTTGTAACGGTATTTCAAATTTATTTGATATTAATAAAATTGTGCACTTAGCACTAACTTCGACTTAAAACATTCGTTATTATTTGTTATTATGCCGTAAGGCTTATGCTATATACATCCTTACTGACTAAATATTCTATTCTACTAATTATTGTATTAAAGAAAAATCTCATTTTCAGACTACTCAGTCAATTAATGTATTTCAAAATATCAATATTTAAATATCTTTTTATATATTGTAATGTACTCAAAATATTAATAGTTATTGAATTTATCTTTTGTTTCTCAGTACTGATTTATATCAAACACTAATTGTTTTCATTTAAATTCTTTGTATTCGTTTTATTTCAATGCTAATTTGAGCTCTTGTTACGTTAATCGTATTTCTAATACATCTATGATTTTAATTCTTCTTTAAAATAAACATTAGCTCTTACTTTTAAATACAAGAAGAATGTCTTTAATTGTCTTTGAGTTCATTGTTCGATTAAGAGATAAATAAGTTGTTTATCACCTTATTGTCGTCAATCATACTCGATCATTTGATCCATCTGTAGTCGTCCTCGTCTCGCACTCCAGCGTCCTCTTGTCCAGCATTGACTCGCTCCTCTTGTCCAGCGTCGACTCGCCTCTTATCCAGCGTCGACTCTGTCTTCTGTCCAGCGTCGCCTCGCTCCTCTTGTCCAGTGTCGACTCGCCTCTTGTCCAGCGTCGACTCGCTCTCTGGAACTTCTCCTCATGCTGTTTCTGACGTCAATGGATCTTCTTATGTGGATCTTCTTATGTAATTTTGTTATTATTTAAAAACAGTTGGTTTGACAATCGTGTTACATAACTGTATGTAACTGGAAGGATGAAATTATTTACAAAAATTTAAATATTCTGTGTGGACGGGCAGAAGCTCCCGCTGCACCGTGGATGATTGAAGAAAGAGAACCACTGTAGCTTGTGTGTCCTATTTATACCCATGTCTTGGTCGACACCTGCAGTGGTACGAAATCGACATGTCAGAAACTGTCTCTGGATTCAGTTACCCCACTCTTTGTCAATTTCGCTATTTCTTATATTTCTGCGAATTGCAGAGTCCTGTAAGTATACTCTTATACTTATCTTATAACTATTTTTACAACACATGTTCACTGTAATTTTGGACATTGCAACTTAACCCTTTCGATTTGTACACAGTTATTTCACTATTACACTCGTACGGTGTGGCACTTTCACATGGTTTTTGTACACAGTATTTAGTAAATTTTCTTACATTTTATTGTGTTTTTGGATTTTACTCTTTAATTATAGTTTATGAATAATTACGGAAAAACGGTAATTATGCAATTATTCATCTTGGGGTGGTAAACTCGCCTGCATAGACCTGCGTTCACACACACTAGCAAAATACTGGTGTACACACTTTCAGTTACATTTGTGTGTGTGTGCACGTCGATTCAGGTCGAAACACCTGTTCATATTTTTGTCTGAGCCAAGCTTGCAATCCCTGACATGCTTATTTCTAATATATTATTAATTATTTACAGTTTATTAGGTATATTTAAATTTTTATATTCAATGCTCAGTACATCTCTTATTTGTACTGTCGCAGTATATTACTACCAACTCTTGTTTCAGTTCTATTTTATTCAACTGGAATAAATGTACAGCAATTTCTAATTCATTTTCAGGAAATTTATTTTTGAACTCAGAAAACAAACTTGGCTGAAATAACTTAGCTACCAACAAATGACCTAAGAAATTAAAGCGATTGTCAATTCCAGTCATGATAACATCACACACTTCTTTTGCCACAATGTGTCTTCTATCTTCAAATCGGCCACGTTTTCTACTGGGGCCTGAACAAGATAAATCATTTTCAGTTCCATCAAGTTCACTAGAACTGGGCTGGTCAACCTCAGGCAAGTTTCTTATTTTTTGGATTATAGACTTAAATTCGCCTATATATTTTAAGACCTTGATGCAGTCAGTTGTCTTGTTCTGAAGCTCGTTGTACAAAATATCACAATGGGGCATTATTTTATTAAAAAATCTTACCCAGAAAATGAAATCGTTGTCTTTAAGAAGGTTGCTTAAACCAACTGCTTTGTTTACAAAGATTTATATAATCATTGCTGTCGCCATCAAATATTTTATTTAAGCATTCTTCTATGTCATTTTTATACTTAAATAATGTGCTGACAATTCTAGACTTGAAGTTCCAATGAGTGCCAGAGCTCTTTGGTATTCGTTTTTTTCATAATGTCGTCAAGTACTGCTGTTCTTTTAGTCGATTGTGAAAAAAAGGATGAAAATGCTTCAACATTACTGAAAAATATTTTTATCTGTTTATTTTGTGTTGCGCAGCGTTCAATGATCAAATTTAGTTGATGCGCGTAGCAGTGTATGAAATGTGCATTTTTGTACACAGCTTTGACTCTTGCCTGCACACCTGTGTGCTGGCCACTCATGACAGAAGTGCCATTGTAGCTTTGAGCAATCACTCTTTCAGGTGTTTTGTCAATTTTTAGCCGTTCCAGCTCGTTAAAAATTGCTTCACTAACAGATGCTGCGTCATGACCTTTGGGTATTACAAAACTAACAAATCTTTCATTTACAACCCCATTTAACTCGTATCTGACAACAAACACTAGCTGAGACAATGTAGCACAGTCAGTTGTCTCATCGGCTTCAATAGCAATATATTTAGTTTGAGTAATTTCTTCGCATATAATTTCCAAGCACACGGCATATATGGAATCAAGTAAATCATTTTGGATGGTTTTGGAAAGCCCTAAAAATACTTGGTTATTGCTTTTTTCAATATGTTGTTTTAATGTAAAGTCTAACTCTGCCATTAGGTTGACAAGACCACGAAATATGCCAGGGTTGTTAGATGTGTCAGTGCCACTTTCGTCATGGCCCCTTAATGCAAGTTCAAAAACCCCACAAAACTTCACAGCATCAATCAACTTACTTAAAATGTACCAATTTTTTGATACTTCCTCATTTAACTTTTGAATTCTTAATCTATATGCACTGTCTAACTGAGATCTAATGTCAACCTTCCCAAGTACTGCATACTCGATACACGCATTTATATGTTTTTCACTTAATTTATGTTTTTTAAGTTTTTCACTCAAATGCTTAATATCCGAGACACCATCTACAGTCCAGGTGCGATCCTGTATGCCCATTACTATGCACGGGTAACAGAAAAATGAGTTTTTTATTCCACACCCACACAACCAATCAGCATAAATATACAAATGAATACTAAATTTCCGATCGTAGCTATTCCTACTCTTAGTGGATTTTTGTACTTGATTAATCACCATATTAGGCCTAGAAAGCCCTAATGTTTTAAGTTCAACCCTGTGCTCTAAGTTCTTTATCCCTTGGCTAATAATTTTACTTACATCATTCGTAATTACAAAGTTAGAATCAGTGTTATTCATTATGACACACATTAATCACACACTAAACACAATAACTCTGTTTGCAAACAAGGAGTGCCAATAACTGCTACACTGCTGGCCACTGGCACTGGCTGAAATGATTTGCGCATGCGTGGCCAAGGATGGAGTCCCAGCATGTCCGTAAGAACACAGTTGATTGACGTCACCGCACGGTTAGAGCTGTATGCTGTATTTTCCATTTACACTGCACACAGTAGCTTTGGGCTCTATGGCCAACGCCCGCAACTCAACTCCAGACTTTAAACGTCAAATGTTTTCCGTTGTATTATTGTTTTGATGCATATAGGAACTTTTTTAATTGATTTGGTGAAAAATTAATAATTAATTATTACTTTTTATTTTATTGGGAGGGCTGCGCCAGAGAGCCCTTATGGGCAAGCTGCCACTGTATATATTACACTCAGCAAAAAGTGTACAAATATATGTAAAGTGACACTACATGGGGAGGGTGAAATTCTGTACCTTACATAGAGATAGCATCAATATGCTCATTATTTTTGTGTTGTATGATTCCATCCTTTGTAGCCTGGAGTTTGATATTTCAAGTTAATGAGATGTTTAGCAGATGTTTAAGTTAATGCTAATAAGTTTGGCAGTCCACCAATGTAAGCACCTCAACCACTGTCTTAAGAGGACGTGGTTATGAAACTTGTGGCATGATAAAACACACTTTTTGAAGTGCAAAAGGTACGTAAAACAAGCCAGATTCAATGTCTGGAGGCTCTTCTCCATTGAATACAACAGTTTACTACTGGATTTCTGAATTTGAAATGGGTTGGCAAGCCGAACTGATGAACCATGCAGAAAATGCTCCACAATGTTTATGCTATAAACATTTGAAAACCCATACAAGAGTGTTTTGGCAAATTGTAGAGTGAAAGAGAATGAAATATTAGAGCCTTCTGACATATAACTTAAACGGAATGTATGAATGATATCTTACATGAACATTTAGGTATGACAAAGCTGTGGGTTAGATGGATGCCATGCTTGCTAACGCCTGACAAAAACAATATCAAAAGGATTATTCAACCAATTGTTTGACATTGTATAAGCACATTCCAACAAAATTTTTGTATTGATTCATAACTCTTAACGAGACTTGGGTCCACCACAACATTCCTGAGACGAAACAGAAGTAAAAACTGAACCAAAAAAGGCAAACCAAACCCAAACAAGTCAAAAAAATTCAATCTGCCGAATAGGTTATGACAACTGTTTTGGAAAGCATGTGGAATGCGCTTGTTGGTAACCTTGAAAATAATTTGTGGTAAGCATTTTGTGAACTTATTACAGGATTTAAACTATGAAGTCAAGTAAAAATGGCTACAAAGAAGTGATGTTTTGCTAAAATAATGAAGCAGCTCACATCAATTATTATTGTTGGAGTAGCTAAAATCAAATAATTACAGGCTAAAATTCATCTACCATATTTGTTAAATTTAGCCCCAAACAACTTCTATCTCCTTCTTAAAATTAAAAAAAATGGCTCGGTGGAGAAAGATTTGTAGCGAAAATCAAATCAGCAATGCTGTAAATGGATGTTTAAGGATCTTGACTAATTGGCTTATCAGTCAGTCATAACTGCTCTAGGAAGTCACTGAAGAAAGGGGTGTTAAGCTTAATTGCAATTATGTTGACAAAAAAATGCAAATTTAACCAAAAAGTGGTTGTTTTCTTATTCAGGTTTGGGACTTCCATTCTACCTTGAAGTTCGTTTTATTTACTATGAGTTTTAGGTGTCATTCATTTAACTAGAAGAGTACAGTATTTATATTTTTTTTGGCATCACAATTATTTAATTTTTTTTAACCAGTTTTAATCAAACATGTTTTATTACTTTATTACTCATTTTATTATTGTATTATACTCATTTCAACTGAATATATAATGTGGGGTAGCTGACATTGTTTGAATACTTGCTACTACCAGCTGCATTCTGAAGATGTGAAGAATTTTAAGATAAAAAAATTTCTTATCTTAAAGTTTTCTGCTAAACTTTTTTCTCCCTCGTATCAATCATATAGCAGAAGCCCTCGTAACCAACCTGCCTGGGTCTGGGCCCTTGGCCAGTTGCATGAAAAGATATTGCAAATAACTTTTACTGTATAATTATATGAAAACTAAACCATTCTGTAAAGAGGCATGACTTCATACAAGGAAACTTGAGCTCTGTAACACACTAGGATAGATGTCATGTTTAGAGTCTTAAATTCATATAGTTTTGACTTGTCGTTACAAAAAGGGGGTAATGAGGAGCTCATGCATGCCTGTTATAAATGGAGAGAGCAGCTCTTATTTGGTTTGAATCCTGGTACTGACTTTTCTGAGGCAGTTGTAAAGGATTTGGGGGAATGAGTTCGAAACTTATGCTCATTTGTTCTGGATAATATACCTGTTGAGGGTGAAGATTACAGTGCAGTAGGTGGGTAGGACGACTGGTTAAACAGGTCAGCCAGTTAAGAAAACTTTTACTGTAGTCTTTATTGGCAGAAATTCATTGACTGGATTTGTTTAGAAATGGGTGAATGCAATCCAATGAATTTCCCAATGGAACATTTCTCACTCATTCATAAATTGATTCTGATTACATCTTGCATAACATATAATCTAAATTGTGTTCTTTATAAATGCCTTCAACATATACTCCAGTGGCAGCTGATGATTTAAAAACATATGCTTGCAGTAGAAAGTCTTAACGACCAATTACACTATAAATCACACACACTCTTTGACACAATTATACATAAAACAAACAATAATTCGGATTCCCAAACCAATTCCCTTCCCCCCCCACTCAACCTACCAACTAAAAAAACCGTTACAAGTTACTGACAGTCTGACTCACACGGCTGACGAAGGCGCACATCACGCGTACGGGAGGAAACAAAGTAAGTTCACAAGTGAAAGTTTAATAACCAATATTAATTAAGAAAAAATTATAAACAAAATCATAAAATAATGATATTATTAACAAAAGTCATCTAACCAAATATGAACAACTACCCGTAAGAAAATATCAAGTGATTAACAAGAAGAAGCCTAACTAAAACTAACTAAGAACTGTAACGTATTCTACAAATATTTTAACCAAACAATTTTAGTAATCCAACATGAACAATCACTAGTAACACCAATAACTCACATCACAATTAATTACTGATGGACGTTGTATAAAGAAAAGAAAAAACCGTATATAAGAAGTAGTGAATACAAAGTGAACATATTTTATTAAAATACATTGGGAACAATTTATACACATTAACTGACCACGAGGCGGCCTTGTTTATGACATCATGTCATAACCAGAATGCATTGCGCATCTAACGAAACGAAATATTGCAAGCCATTTTATTCAACATTAAAAATTATTTATAAGATCACATTAGATCATAAGTATTAGGATTATATTGTAATGTACTCTATATTGTTTGTTATTAATCAATGGAACTTTTGTAGCAGCCAAAAGAATTCACACTTATATATATTTAATTCATTGTTACTATTGACCCTGAGATAAAGAATCTATTATTGCTAGCGTGTATCTCGAAATGATAACTTTTCCTAAACTGAATTAATTTTGCAAAGATTAAATATTAATATTACAAAAATCAGATCCATGTGTTTTATTTCTCGAAGGTAAGGTACAATCAGGATTCGTTCTATATTCACGGAGTTCCAGAAGACGTCTGTGAGCCGCAAGAATATTACAAACTACAAAACAAAAATTAACCTCAACAAATAGGGTTAAGGTGAAGATCGAATGTAAACGATGAGAATTTGTTTTGGGACAATCCAACCGTTGCATTCAAATTAGAAAAGATGGACTGAATAATTCTCTTCAGTCAATTCTCGAATTAATAGATAAGGAATAGTCATTCAGAATTTAAAATTATATTTCAATAAATTTAACAAATACGAGGAATAAACACGCAACATAAATATCAACGGAAACAATAGATTAAAATTAGAGCAAAAGTTTTTTTTCTTCATTAAACAAACAACAAAGTTTATTACATCTTAAAATTAATAATACACTGGTAAACGTTTTCGTAATAATATTCAGAAAAAAAAACTATAAACCTAAGCATGTACAGGTCGTGAGGCGAGTGATGAAACTGTCTATGCGCGTAGGAGGGGCGGTAGCAGGTTGGGGAGGAAGCTTCCCCTCCCGGAGCCGGTGGCTATTATTGTACTAGCCACCCGCCGAACATCAGCCCGTACGATGCCACCGACATCCTATACTACAAAAACAGTTGGAGATTTAATGTCATCCAGAGGACTTTTCTCGAAAGTTCAAGTGTTTTGTTGTATCTTTATTTATAAGTATCTAAATTGATTAAAAATGTATACAAAAATACTAGAATTAACCCACACACCACCGACAAACAGAGTTTCGATGGTTCTATTGTTTGTCCGTTTAGTGCCCCGTAGAGGCATTGAAGATAACAGAAGTGGACAACCGGTACTTAATACAGTTTTAAAATATAAAAACTGCTTTAAAAGGTATAGAAAGAAGACATTCTAAAGATTCATTTTCATGTATAAGCACTGAATGATAGTGATGATTTTATTTCATTTCTTTAATAAAAAACTGCGTTTTCGCAGATACCTTTTGTATCAACTTATAACTTTTTTCTTTTGACTTTCTGAACTAATTTTTTTACATATCCTTGTATGGTAATAAACTGGGAATATATGTTTATTACCGAATTTGTCATAAATATTTCTTAGAACTGATTAGTATGCCTTAAAATTTATGTCATTTTTGCAAAACTTGTTCAAGTGAAACTTTATTCATTATAATTATTCACATAAGATTACGAAAATGTATGCTTAATAAAATTCTTATATTTGTTCTTAACATTAGGTTAAGAAATGTTTTTATAAAATAAATGGTATGTGACTAATTAAGTTGTTAAAAATATCAGGTGAAGCAGTAATAATAAGTAATTGTGTTACAAAAATTAAAAAAACGTGTTTATTATTTACACAGAATATACACATTAAAATTTACTAATAGCATTGCGGAACATTTAAAAAGCAAAAAACATACAGTTTGTCATGTCATACACTTACATGGTCGAGTCAATTGGGCTTTAGTCTAGTTCTTCTATTCCACTCATATTTTCTTCGCTGGCAACTGAATCATTGTCACTGTCACTATCACTGCTATCATCCACATGTATAACAAAACGCTCAGTCGCTTGGTCGATAACATGTTCACGGTTCAGATAGTCCTCTTCTATTTTCTTCACATGTTCACATCGCTTCTTCCAGTCTTCTGGAGTGATTTGGGCGAATTTCTCGGCTGCAAGCTAGAGGACGGTTTGCAGACACAACTTGACATTTTTTTGTTTTATGTAGTCTTTCACTGTAGCCCATATTAACTCGACGGATGGTAAGGGGGTAGTCTGAGTACAGAATGACCGTGTGGGCTAAGATTGCATCGATTTTGTAAATTTTTAACTGAGGTTTCTTCAGTTTAATTAGTGAGTATAACTGGGGCTTAAGCATACTTTCACAGTAAGGAATTCCATTGTCAGTCAGCCATTTTTGCATATCTTGTTTCTTCCACGATGAGATTGGTGCCGGGTTGACCTGTTTGTTATGATACGGCGCATTATCGATAACTAACACACTGTTAGGCTTCAGGTTTGGGATAAGTTGTTCCTTGATCCACTTCTCATAGTTATCATAGTTCATGTCCCCGTGGTAGTCTCCCTTTTTTAATCCAGACTTGAACATTAATAAACCGTTGACTACAAATCCCTCCTCGCCTCCTGCGTGTAAAACAATTACTCGTGATCCTTTGCTGACTGATTTCTTTAGCCCGCCAACTGTGCTGTCCGTCCAGGTTTTCTCAGTCGTTGTTGTACTATGGAAATATGTTTCGTCCATGTATACGATCTGCCTTTTTTCTTTCCTATATCTGTCAACATTCACCAAGTAGTTTAACCTTAAATTTCGGATATCGCTTTTCTCAACAAGTAATTTTCTGTTGGATTCTGTTGTCTTCCAGCAGAAACCTAATTTTTTTACAACCTTCCGGACACACCAAACACTTCCTTTGAAATCTATTTTATCCTTTAATACACATAGTATTCCTTTGAGAGTAGGCCTTTCACCCTCACTTAGATGAAATTCATGAATTGTCTTGTGGATTAAAGATAAGTCGAAATTATCGAATGTAGTTTTCAAATTTTTTCTAGGCATCTTTTTTCTTGGAGTACTGAACTTAGGCGATGATGTACCGGACTTTTTATTATGCTCATTGATAATTCTTCTAACACTACTAAAAGATACACCGCAAGCAGTGGCCACTTTAGTTTGTAAAGCTTTTTCACTTAAGCTGCCATTTTCTTTTTTCATATAATCATAAACATTGTGAATAATATGCCTGCTGTGGCTGTGGATCATTTTTCTCTCAACAGACTTACTTGCTGACGTTGTATGATGTGACGATGACGGCCCAGACATTCCTGGAGACAACAGCTACACAACACTGGAAATACACTGAAATGTTTTCAGAAAGGCAATAACACAGTCACCACGCACGGAGACCTAAGCCAACTGATGGGTTGTTGTCCCTAGCCGCCGTCCCGTGCATGCGCATTCTTTCTCTTTGCCACTGCGCACCACCAAGACAGTTTCATCACTCGCCTGACGGCCTGTACCAGAAGCAGATGGGAAGAACCATCTATCCCAAACCTTGAAATATTATACTCAGAGGAAAATATGAAATTATTATTGACAAATCTTTCTCAGTTGACAGTATGAGCAAACAAGTTAATCTTTGTTAGGTTGTCATATTGCAGAGGAATTCTGATTTCAATTTCCAACAGTTTAAAACACTCACTGACTTTTACAGAAGCACATAAATTAACAGCTCTAACCACAGTACTGTGCATACTATAGTTGACTTCTTATTTTAGTGCCTTCAAATTTAAAGTCAAAAATCCAAACTAATAGACATTATGAGATGTTCAAATTTTTGATTTGTTCAGATTTTTTAAGATACAACAGTCACAGTACAAAAAACAAAACTGAATTGTATGAGATCATGTAAGCAATGAATTCATGAAAATGAATTTTATTTTTGTATTTTGTCATTTGGTACCCAAACCATAAACACTGAGCATTATTTTTATAAAATATATAATTGTCACACTTCTCCCTTTGAAAATCTATTTAAAATTTAACATTTGATTAAATGGTTAAAAATGTTTGCTCCTCTCAGGAGTCGAAGATGATGCCCTGATAAAAGTTCAAGTTGAGACAGTCAATAAAATACATATTGAAATAGAAACACTACAACACTTTAACAAGGTATTATACAAACTACGCTAAAAGTAAAAGGAATGTGGACTACTGAATGCTAAAACTTCATGCAGCATGAAACACAGTTGCAAACAAGTAAGCAGAATTAAACTGAATAAATTAACAGGAAATTAAGTGCAGATACTGAAAACAAAACATAAGTTTTTCTCACAGCACTGACTCATCAAATTAATAATGGCTGGTGGTCATTATTGTACTTTGCTGACCAACAAAAGGAAAGTATCTGTAATTCCTTTCATGCAGTCTTCCAGTGAGTACCAGCTCACTGTGAAATTCCAGGCAGTGAACATGCCAATGAAATCGCAAAATCATCTGCAAAAATGCAGCCAATTAAATTGCATGCAACAAATGTCCCTATCAAAGCTCAAGAGTTCCGTGACAATGGCAAACCAGGAAGAATAGACAAAAAGAGGTGGCAAAAATGGGGAGAAAGCTTGTTCACCTCGGACCACAAACCAACTGGTACAACCAACACCAGCAGACCACAAACTTTACAAAAATGTCACAAGAGAAATTGCCACCTTTGCAGCAAGGGCCAAAATGGGACATTTAATCGTGCAACAGTATTTGTTCCGGTTGCAACTGAGCACCTCCCCGGACTGCAGAGCCTGCACTGAGCAAAAAGAAAAATCTGTAACTTTACAGTTAACTAGAAGAAGAATACTTACCCCACTTACTGCGATCTTTTTTCGACTTACCTTAAAAAACAACCAGAAGATCCCAAAGCCCTCATCAAGGTCGCCACCATATTTTGAGGAGCAAATATGGAAACCATTACACTTTTCCCCAAAAGAAATAATTTACTCAATAATTGAATTCCCTTATATAAAAACTCTTCCAAGTTCGTTTAGGTGAGCTCTTGGTACAGAATATAGGTTATGGTCCCGGTGTAATAATTACACTAACGCATGGTTAGATCCAAAACAAATCTTATTTTATTTTATCCAGAAAAAACTATTAATCTTTCTCTCTTTTTTATAACATAATACAAAAATTATCAGACAATAATTATTATACTGCAAAACATTATACAGAAATTATTTTACTACAAATTAACTCAAAAAATAACCCTCCTATACAAATCAGTACTTTACTCTCTTACTCTTTCTCTTACCCCCCTTTTATGTCTCACACGCTCTCTCACTCTTTCTCTCTCTATTTCTCTTTACCCCCCTTTTATTGAGATCTCATTTTACTATTAATGTTTTACTATATAAACTTTTGGCCAATTAATTTGTTTTTTCACTATTACTTATCTGCATACTTTATCCAAATCATTGCACAACTCCATGTACTACACCTGTTTTGACACTCAAACTAAACGGTTCAAACTGTTATAGAATCGTCACTGTTGTATTTTTACCATTTTAAAAACTTCTTCACTGCTGTATTACATTTATACCCACAACATTCGGTAGGCCTACTATGATTGTTTCGGCCCATCAAAAACTTCCGAGGCCACTATTGTATTATGTCCATTCGGTCTGATGATGTGTGCTGGACTGCGGCGATCTGTGTGTCAACACGCTAGATTTTCGTTGTATTTCTGCCTTTGGAAACTGGTTTGAGGCGGTTCACTACTTGCATCCCGCCCTGGAGCCTGGAAATTTTTTGTTGTTATTCGTCATCTGCATCGTGACTGACCAGTGATGTAAACTCGATGTCCAACATTCCTTGCCTTATAAGGTCTGTCTACATCGTGCTGTACCGTATGATTCACCTATGCTTTGTTGTAACTTCCAACACCTCTCTAACAACAGGTTTTATAAAATTATTATATACATTTGGGTACACCAATTTTGTCCCATTACAAATCCATAGCTCATATACTTCTGGACTGCACATCCACCAATGCCTGGAGAAACAGAGTGAGAGCCCTTATAGGTGACCATGGAAAACTGAAAAATATTCTCAAACATAAGGCTTTATAGGGTTCAGCAGCTGCACCACACTTTGGACATTGGCATCGCCTGATACTGGATACCTGACTCAAGAAGTAAATATGTAAAAAATAAAAGTAAATGTTTATTTTTATTTCTTGTTTCTTATTTCCCTCAAACCTTATTAAAAGAATTTTATAAAGTATTAAATAATAATATTCTTTCATTATTCTGTTTGTATTTAACAGTGGTGGCTGGTGGTTGAAAAATTTGGGGGTTGCAGTTGGGTTGGATGGTATTAAATTGTTTTATTATCTGAACAGAAAATGTCCAAGTCTCGTCCCCTCAAAAACAATACATAAGGAAAACAAAATAATGCAATTTTAGTGTCACCCACATAACAATGATTATTTATTGTATAAATCTTTTTTAAATTTACGATTAAATATTCTGTTACCTGATTTTACATTTTGATTAAATCTGAAAGATCCAGTATAGCCAACCTACTCTCGTAATTTAATTTTTTTTCTTAATATGACGTAAACTGAACAGTGTTTTCATTAAGTTTACGACATAATTCATTTATTATCCTACTAGTTAAAGATAATAAATATCTTACACTATGACACCTTAATCCTTTATATGTAATATTATTTACATTTAACGATGAATTGGACTAACACTTAACTAACACTAACAACGAAATTCACAAAAAATTCGACAGACACTAACTAACTTAAGTAGCATAACAACATAAACTTACTAATTCCTACCTGGCACACCACGTGTTATTTACCAACAGACTGGTGGCGCATAACGTACAAGCGAGGGTTTGCAGTCCCTAATCACACCAAGCGACCCTATATTGTTTGAATAGGAGGACCCGAGTATAGCCAGCCACAGCACTACACCAGTGTAATTCCCCATATACAAAGCGCGTCACAGTTGGTGCATACTTGGCATGAACACCGCGGCAAAAGCGTGTATGCTTTTTGTATTGCTCTGTGCTTTTCAATCGCCAAATGATTAATTACGATTATTTAGCATGTGATTTATATAGCATGTGATTAATATTTAACATAATATTTACATGTGATAAATATTCATTTATTTAGCATGTGATTAATACTACTTCCTCATTCAGCATGAAAACACTATTATTACTTATTGTTTTATTTATAATTCTTTAATTTAAAATACAATTGGGGATTTAATGGGGGTTGTGCATCCGTGCAACCTAAGCACAGGGCACCACTGGTATTTAGTGATATTTGCACATTCTATTGAATAATATATGGAATGTTACCATTTAATGCTACAATAGATGTTTGGAATCATTAGAAATATTTTGGAATTAAAATAATAAGTAAACTAGCCTCATGACTTCTTTTTTACAGTTGATGACATATTTCAAAGCATACGGTTTATCATCAGATATTTTTTGTAAATCTCTCATATGAGGTCACTGGTTAAAATTCCAACTACATCTACTAAGTGCACAACCATTCATGTTTGGTCAGCCACTTGCATGTATGCTAGAATAATAAGAAATGTTACAGATTTAATTTAGCAAGGTGCCAAAAAAACAACATAAATTCACAGTCATTAATAACATTTATATCATACGAAGGCACTATAATGAATATTTGGGAACAAATTGGTATAATAACTGAACAAATTGAAGTTGATACAAAACACAATACAATTTTAAAATGCCCATTTACAACCAATAGCAATAGTGAACAAAATCAAAATTGCTTTACTACAACAACAGTTAAAACAGCTGATGATGGAAATAGCAAATGCCCAAACCATACCCCATGTAAGTAACACATTTTGAGAATGGTTTTAAATTATACTGATATGCTAAGAAAAAGAACTATACATGTGTGTGCAACCATCCTAGAGGGCGTTGAAATCATTCTAGTTGTGAAGCCAGGTCTACTACAAACCAATGATGTGAGCTTCCTGGTCCCTGTCAGTAAGTAATTGAGTGCAGAGTAGTCTACTGGAAACAAAACAGTTACGTTTTTTCTCACAGTTACAGACTCATCAAATGATGGCTGGTGGTCATTACTGTACTTTGCTTCCCAAAAAAGCAAATCTGTGTCTGTAATTCCTTTCATAACACATTCTTGCAAGAAGGTATAGAAACAGCCCAGTTTCAGAATAATATTATATTATACAATACATTTATCTCGAGTAACAAACATCCTGAATTATTTTTATTTTCTGTTTATAGTACTCTAAGACAATATCACTACAGTTCTTGTTTTAAGTAAAAATCAAATAATAATTCATTTTGTGTTTCACTCCATGCCTGTTAAGGAGTTCTGATTTTTACGGTTTGTATTTTTGACGTCTTACTGTAGGGTAACAAAATTATGTTGTTCTAGATTGTTTTTCAGCCAAGTTAATACTGAATTTCAGGAATTTTTGTACAGAAAGTAATGTTCTACCAGTCAGATGGCCAGTAAAAGCAAATCAAGACAAAAGCTATCAAGACAGACAGTTATGCGCCAGATTAGAATTTTTTTCTAGCAGTAAAAAATAAGATGACTTGTTGGGCACTTGGTGAAACATATTAATACAAAGGTTTTGTAAAATATATAAAAACACTTGGTAAGTTTCACATTTTTTGTTGTTGTATGCAGTAAAAAATAAGTACTGCATACACAGATAGATTGTTTAAAAGTAAGTTATGTTGATATTAATAGGAAACGTTGGTTCTATCACTAACATACTATATTTGAAATACATGTGTTTGTACAACCACAACACCAGCCACCACTCATATGCAGTACCTACTGATGATAATAATTAAGATCCTTGGATTTCGTTGTCCATGACGTGTCCATTACTTAACTAAATATAATTAAATCACCACCGACTCGGAACACAAAGTTTTTATGGGTAAAAACATAAAAGTTTTACCTTATAGCCTGAACCAGTTTTTGCTGTTAAAAAGCTTTGGAGACCCAAATGGGGCTGGTCCACTTTCCTTCTCAATAACAACTGTTTACATAAAGCAATCTCCCTTTTAACATTTTTGTTACCATTTTCATTTACTTATTTAGGGTATTATTTTTTTTATACTCATATTCAATACATTATTACTCCTTTTCTTATTTTTCTAAACATTTGTTACTGGTTACATGACTAAACTTCATTATGCTTTGATTACACTGAACACCCTTACATTCAGTTTGATAACTTACGATTACTACATCAATATTCTGTTATGTGTTATTACACTTTGTTTCTTAATTTTCATGTGATGTTCCTATATGTGTGTGTGAATTTTGGGTTTCTTTCTCATAATAAGGCTTTAGTTGTCGTACCGCGGATATGTCCTGGTCTTTGTGGATCTTCCAACTGGTAGGTCGCTGTTCCGATTTCTTTAGTTACCTTATATGGACCCTCGAATAGGTTACAAAATTTTCCTTATACTTTTTTATTTAAATCCGACATCCGGTACGCTCTTAACAAGACCTGGTCTCCTATGTGAAATCTAGTAAGGTGGTGGGTAGTGTTGAGTTTATCTGTCCTCTTATCTCCCTTTTCCTTAATTCGTAGGTAGATGTTGTGATAGTTGATGGGTTGGTCTGGAGGTATCATATCTTGGTCAATATATTTTATCCAGTCCCGCTCTGGTTTCTTCCCCCACTGCGCTTCAAAAGGGGTGGTCTCAATTGTCTCCTGATAGGTCTGGTTTATGCACGCCTGAATGAGTTTAAGAAACTGCGCCCATTTGGTGTGCTTATCGGACGTCATTGCCCTGAACATATTACCTAATTGCCTCTTTATTCTCTCTGCCAGATTTGTACTCGTATTTGGATTTCGGATTGTGGTATATTTTGCCTTAATACCCATGTCTGTCAATGCGGTAGACCATCTATTGCTGGTGAACTGTGGACCGTTATCAGATAAAATAGCTACTGGTTTTCCTATCTCCTCACAATATAATTGAATTCTTTTTATTGTGGCAGTCGTTGTGGCTTGCCTTAGTTTATATAATTTGACATACTTAGTAAAATTGTCGATTACAGTTAAGATATACCTTACTTTCCCTGTGGAAATCGGCAGCAGTCCATAATAGTCGACGCTGATCAGTTCGCCTTTCTTCTTCGGTATGACTGGTCGCGTCTCTCCTAACATCCTTTTAAATGATCCTTACTGTTTTGGCATGTGATACAGGTTTTCATAACTGCTTTTGTGATTTTATTTATGGAATCCCCAGTGAAATTTTCCTTAAACAGCTGATATGTCTGCCGGTTCCCCACGTGACTGTATGCCTCGTGTAGCTCCGTGATCATGCTGTGGCAAAACTCCTCCGTCAACATTAGCTTCCATACTCCCTTATCTTTATGGTACAGCTTTCCATTATGCCAAGTGTATTTCCTGGCAAGTTTATGCTGTTCATTTGATTGAATTGACTCGATAAACTTTTTCAGTTTGGTGTCGGCTAATTGATAATTCTGTATGTTTTTAAGTTGTTTCTTGATTTCTTTCAGCTTTTCGGCTCGTAACTCTTTGACTGCTGCTGTATTGTCTTCGCATCTTTTGTTGTTTACATTGATTTTTCGCTCATGATTTGAATGTTGTTGCTATGCCGTTCATCCAACTCTATGATCTGCTGTTTAGTATTAATACTAAGCTCAGTAATCTTATCGGTGTTGTCTTGGATTTTGTTGTTAGTCTCTACTTGGCAGTCTTGGAACAGTTGTTTGTTGTTTGTTCTCTTTTGTTCCATTTGTATGGCGACTTCGTTTCTTATTTCTATGTGTTGTGTATGGATTTGTTTTTCATTTGTTGTAACGCTTGTTCTAATTTTAATTCATGTTGTTCTAACCGTTCGTCTGTTCTTTTCGCATGTTCAGCAATTTGTTGTGCTATCTGTGCTTTTGTTTGTGCCAGCTGTTCTGATTGTCTTTGTATTTGTTCTGTTTGATGTGACAGTTGTTTTTCTGTTTTTCTCGACTGTTGTGATAATTCTTGTATTTGTTGTGTTTGCTGTGAGAGTTGTTCTTTTGTATTTCTCGATTCTTCTTGTATTTGTTGTGAGAGCTGCTCTTTTGTTTGTTCTGATTGTTTTTGTATCTGTTCTTCTATTTTTTCGATTGTTCAAACAACTGTTGTTCTAGTAATCGTTGTAGTATTGTGTATATATCAGTGTTTTTGTCTTTCTCTAGTGGTGTTTGACATATCGGTCTTTCTCGAATTTCTGCTACTATTGTTGGTGCAAATTGTTGTGTCTCTGCGTTTTCATCGTTCTGTCCATTTTGTCCCCATGTCACTGATGCTTGATTCTCCTCTGAAATGTCTGTGAGTGTGTCTGGATTGCCTAACTGATTATTTATTTCAAATTCCATCTCGTTTCTTTGGGTATCTGTATTTGTGCTCATGTTGTTGTACAGGTTGTGAATGTTGTTTTGTGTGTCTTTGTCTCTCCTACTCCTACTTCGCGTAATCATATACTATGTTTGATACTATTTCTATTCTTAACTTCTACTTAGTCTTAATCTATAATTTGTTTAATAATGACTCAATTGCCCCACGTTGGGCGCCAGAATGTAATACACTACTTGATAGGCCTTTACGAAACAGTTAAATTGTTGATTTGAATATTATGTAAGAAGTAAGGTTTACAAACTACTTTAATCACTGATAATATTAATATTTCTACTCAATAGACTATAACACTTACTCCAGTGTACCGACTCTTTATTGTACCTCAGGGCGCCAGTAATAATAAACACAAATTAAAATATATCAATCAACTTTTAATGATTCATTTGTATTTATATACTACAAATTCTTTAACATGACTTGAATAGTTTTGCCTTACAATTTGAATATTATTTCACGGCAATGAGTTCTTTTTAGGCAAATGGAGTCACTATATTTGATTACAAATATATATATTTATAAAACAATATTGAATCAAATGTTCATTTATTTGTTACTTGCATGGAGAATCCTTCAGATATGCGTAGTCCTTAAGGTGTTGCATGCTGGTGAGTCGTCAGCAGCTGTTTGTTGCGTGTTAATCCTGGTTATGAATGCACTAATTCGCTTTATCACAGATGTACACTACACTTGACATATTGGTGATACATACAATTATGTCGTATAGTTATACACTCTGGTTTACAACGTATTCTTGAATTTACATTAAGTGCATCTAACACAGTTCGCGTCGCGTGTGTCTCGATTATCTCATACCGTCGTGAATTTAACCCGAACTAATTCACTTTCTTCAGTGATTTCACTACAACATATCGTATTGATGAACATTTATATGTAGTATTTACTTCTCGTTGTTCGTTACTACTCCGAACATTCACTCATTAACTTATTACTGTATATTAAACTTTATAAATTTAGCGTTAGCAATTATCGCGTTCCCGTACTTCTGTTTACTGCTGCGAATTTACTTTATTCTTTAAATTACTAATAAAATTTATATCTATATAATTAATGCAAAACAGCGCACGCGAGTCTCTTCAGTGTAGTTTCGCCGATATAAAGAAGACTGCCTGATTTCTCTCCAAATTCATATTTTTATACTAGGCTTTGAATTTCCCTTACCAAGTCTCGATATAAAACAATCCCATAGGTTTAGACTAGCGCTAAATACAAAATTGCCCAATCTCCTTAGCGAAAACCTCCCACGCAACACATGACGCTTCCTCTGATTTGCCGAACGTTTTTCGCGTCTCATGTACTTAAAAAACTAACGTCACTATCTATCTCACTCTTACATCGCTCTCTCAAACATAACGGTATCTATTGTTACATGCACTTAAAGTTTACAACATTGGCAAACACCCCTAATATCCTAGCAAATAATACATTTTATGATAGTTATGTCCCAAAACGTGACTTAGCCTAATATTACCTTCCTTATAGACGTCAGCCCCAAGGCTGGCGTTGCTAACCTACCGCTATACTCTACAGCTTTTTACAAGTTAATTTCTTTCATGTAACGTCGCCTAACAGTACAGGCATTTCACTACCTCCCCGCTTTCTAAAACATACACATTTCTTTGCGTTCAGCTAGTTTGATTTCGTAAAATTTGCGTTTGCTCAATTTTTGCGTTACAAGCTCTATAATCATTATTGAAGAAGTTCTGCAATGGGTAACTAACAGAAGAATGTGCGCACTATAAACACATTTGTACCTGCAGCTCAGCCAATAGCTTGTGTAAAATTGCAAAGTATTACTGAGCATTAGCTCCTCCTTTGAATCCATCACTACTGTACTACGTAAAAATCAGTAATCAGTAACACTAACTTTTGGAAAAGGCACATCTTGTCTTGCTCCAAAAATACCTCCAAAAAAGGTAAAATTTAAGTTTGTACTTCCGATAAGCAATCTACATTAGAAATTTTTATTTTAAAATGATACTGAAAAAACAGTAAAAATCTCTTATGTGTTTTGTTTCTCTAAATCACAAAATGTATTTTATTGGTAAGAAGGTGACTAAATTCTTGGATTTTATTGTCCATGATGTGTCCGTTGATTAACTAAATATAAGTATATTACTACTGACTCAGAACACTCTGTTCCGAGTTGGTAGTGATATACCCGTACTTATATTAAGGTGATTAAAGTAGATTGTCATACCAGATGGCAGGACTGAATGCCATAAAACAGCTGATGTAACTACATAAGCCTCCTACATTTTTATAAGAGATTGTTAAAAAAATAGACCATGATCCCATGGCAGATGACTATCTGATTTTAGACAAATGCAATGGTTGAAAAATTTGGGAGTTACAGTTGGGTTGGATGGTATTATATTGTTTTATTTTCTGAATAGAAATGTCCAAGTCTCCTTGCCTCCAAACACTACACAAGGAAAGTAAAACAATGCAATTTTAGTGTCACACCCACATAACCACGAATATTTATTGTATAAATCTTTTTTAAATTTACGATTAAATATTCTGATACCTGATTTTATAATTTCATTAAAATTTGAAAGGTCTGGTGTAGGCCTACCTACTCTCTTTAATTTCAGTTTTTTCTGTTACCTGATTTTAGATTTTGATTAAATCTGAAAAATCTAGTATAGCCAACCTACTCTCGTAATTTAATTTTTTTTTCTTAATATGATGTAAACTGAACAGCTTTTTGTTAAGTTTACAACAGAATTAATTGCATCCTACCAGTTAAATATAATAAATATCTTACACTATGACACCTTAATTCTTTATATGTACTATTATTTACATTTAATGATGAACTGGAGTGACACTAACAATGAACTTCCAACCCGGAGCACCACGTGTTGTTTACCAACAAACAGACTGGTGGCACTGTGAGGTACAAGCGGGGTTTGCAGTCCCTAATCACACCAAGCGATCCTATACTGCTGTAATAGGAACAACTGAGTCTAGCCAGCCAGAGCACAACTCTATTGTATTTCCCCATATACAAAGAACGTCACAGTTGGTGCACACCCCGGCAAGAGCATTTAGTACAGTGTTTAGTAGTTGCTCTGTGCTTTTTAATCGGGAAATGATTAATTAGGATGATTTAGCTTGAAAACACTATTATTACTTATTGTTTTATTCATAATTCTATAATTTAAAATACAATTTGGGATTTAATGGGGGTTGTGCAACCATGCAACCTAAGCACGGGCTGCCATTGATATATGTTATCAACATTCTCCTTCTTCTTCTTTAGAGTTAATGTACTAAGTATTAAGCATAAGCCTTCTGCAGGCTGTGTCTTTCTAATCCATGGCCACTGACTCTGAGTTCATGATGCTTGAGGTGTCCAAGCCTCAAATGTTACTGTCAGGGGTGCTGATTTCCCAAATAATATTATGACTTGTCAATGTATAATGAAATAAAAAATCATTTTGCAGACAATACCACTCCCACTACTTTACAACCCTGCTGCTTGTCTAATATTGCAGCCAGTAATACACTGTGCTGTATACCAGGATGCTGTACTGTCATCCCACCCCTATCACAGAGTCTTTCCTCTGACCCCATTCTCATAGCGATGCATGCAGGAGGGATCAAAGGACCACCTTGGTCTGCCCGTTAGTTTATAAAAAAGCCAAATTCGAAAAAATTGTTTGTCTACATTTTTAGGAAATTTGCTACAGTTCCAGTTAATCTTGTGAGGGATGATTCTCCAAGTTAAAAACATTAAAAAACAAAACTAAGATTGACTATGGAGGAAGAACTTCTGGACAACTTATTATTACCATTTATAGAACAAAAATTTACATTATGTTAGTTCAGAAGAAATTATTGATGAATTCAAATAGATGGCCAAGAGAAAGATGTCACTGTAAGCTTTTGTATCGCAATCTGGTTTTATCGCAATTTTAATTTTGTAATACGGTACCTACAAACTTTGATGTAAATGTTCACTGAAATTATCAAACTATGTATATATTTTTCATTAATATAGTCAATAAATATTATTTAAGGCTTTTGTTTATTCCATTCCTTCTTTTTATTGTTGTTGTTTTGGTCACAAAAATAAGACAATGATATGTTTTTAATTAAACCAGTTTCTTTTTTTAATATTAATTTTATAGATCGTTTTACTGAGGAATTCCATATCCTCTACTATAGTGGTCTCCCCATTGTAATCGCACTGGATCATACTATTTCCAAATAATTCTGTGTTTTTTTTTCTGGCACATTCTGTGTTAACAGCGCATTGTCAGTCACCTGGTATGTGATTGTACCCAGCTTTCTACAAAGAGTAGAACCTTTCAGAAATCATGGATGGCATTACAATGGCATGCCACGTTTACAAGGTATTTTGCAAAACCTTGCAAGAAGCTTGCAAAGAAGCTGAAGGGCTGCTACTATTGTGAATAAAAAAGGAGGATACTTACCACTGTAGGATTCTTGAAATGGCAGAAAGATCTTGAGAAATTTTAGACACATGAGGTTACTCAAACCTATAAAGAAGATGTAACATCTTTCTCCATACAAAACACAACCTTTAATTAGCGATCAAACTAATGATAAGATGAAGAAACCCTTACACTATCTTTATTGGACTGAATGTACTTTATCACCAGAGTTTACTGGTACCAAGGAACTAGGATCAAATTTTTGGTAGTTGTGGGATTTGAGGGAAGGTGATGATCTTAAGCTCAATGAATGAATGGAGCATTTAATCTACATGTGCTCTCTCATGATGTCCTAAATGAAGTAGTTCAAATATTGGAAGAAAGTGTTCTTTATTTGGTAACACACCAAATTAAGAGCTGTAAGTATTTTTCTGAGACATCTGAGATCAACGTTCATGAGCTAGTCACCTGCCCCTTTTGCATCTGAACAATCAACAAAACATATGTGAAAATTTCATTGGATTGTACAAAACTGTCAATGCTAAAGCAGAAAATCTCTCAACATAGTAAAGAATATTTTTGTCTCTTTAGAGGTGTGTTTTGAAAATTTATGGAGAGGATTCTATGACAGTGCATGAATGGAAAATTCAGATAACTCCATTCAGGCATGACTCCATTAATATGTGACATACATTAACTACAGTTAATGGATGGAGGTAAAATACAGTTGCAGGCAACATTTATTTACTACACAGGTCATCTGATGGACTCAGCTGCTGATACAGTGAATATGGATAAAGATCTCAAAAATATATTGAATATATTGTGCCCTTCAAAAGTTGATGATATTTTCAATATGCAGCAGATTGTAAATAACAAATTAAAGAATATCTTTTAATTTTCTTGAGACCTTAACTGCAGAGAACACAACCAATGCAGCAATGCAGCATCAAAATCTGTCAAGTATCTTGAAACAATATTGCACTTCAAATCATAATTCTTCATCTGATTCTAGGCCTACTTCAAGGCATGAATCCTGTCAAGGAAGTAAATTCCAATATCCAGTCTCCCTGCATTAGTACTACTGAAGTGGAAACAGAACTTAATTATTTACATGATATCTTTATAAAATAAATTATATGGGCTTTGAGCAGTGTTTATGGATAACCTAACCTTGTAGAAGATCCAGTACTGTCCTAACAAATGTTTCAAAAAGACTGAGTCATTGTTCTGTTAAAATCTCAAGGCATGAAAAAATATTTCCATGAACACTACATTTTGAGGTAGCTGACATCATGAAATTGTATAAAAAAGTGGTTTCAATCCATAGAGTTTCAAAAAGTGATACTAATGGAGAGTGATTTGCCTCTGCAAAATCAATAGCAGTGGCAGTAAGGTCGAGCAAGCAAGAATATTCTTTTGCAAAATACTTATATGCTAACAGGCTATTGTTACACCTGTCAATGCTTGGGGACATAGCAGCCAAAGAAAGTAACCTTTGACCATTATGACATGGAAGTTTTTGCTAAAGGACAGTGCAGTATGCAAGCTTCTGCCTGAAGTTACTAAATGTATCAAATTCCTCTACACGATGTCTGTAACTACAGCATCAGCTGAAATACTGTTTAGTGCCCTTTATTATCTGAATAGCTACTTGAGGTCTATGATGGTCACAAGATTGCAGTCCTGTAGCTAAATAACGTCTATCAAACTGTGTTGGACAGTTTGGATATGAGATCTCTCATCAATGAATTCATCAAGAATAGCCAAGTGTGTTATATAAATTTGGCATTGTATTGAATATTTCCTTTTAAGTTGTGTCACCTTTTAATCTTGTATATGTTAATATTTAACTTATGTGATTACATCTATAAACTGATACGAAGACTTAAATAAGAACATTATTAAATAGTATTAAAATAATTTAAAAATATGATACTTTTTTGTAATTTAAAAATAACATTACAAATACAAATAAAATTTGTATACATTATACATATGAATACAATACATTACAAATAATATTTGAAGGTACCTAGAAACTATTCTTAGAAACTTACTAAAAATAATCTTTATTGTAGAAAATATTGTAACTCATAAATATTATAATGGCAAGGAGTCAGCTCCTTTACAGTTGGACAACTAATGACAGCAGCAGGTGATTTTACAGAGGGTTATAAATATGTTACACTTGGTACCTTTTTTCAATTTAAAATTTTGTATCAGTGGGCCTACAATATTTTTATAACACAGTGCATATTACCTTATTATAAAGTCTTATTATATGAACAAATGAAAAATCTAAAGATTTTTTAATATTTTGATAAAATTTGTGGTATTGCATATCATCATCCAGAGATAAGGATGGCTTTAATATCAGGTGTTCGAAGCTTCAATTGTCAACATGTCTGTACTCCTTCAGCTATTCTGTATTTCTTGAACTAGGCCCCCCAATACTTTTAACAAGTCAGCACCAATGTCCACAGTATCCCTGTCATTGTCTTTATATTAATCATACCATTTTCATTATGGACTACCTTAACTTTTCTCCTGTCTCCTTCTGAGAGGACCTTGGTATTCCATCCAAGTCCTGGAATCCCCTGTTTTTACATAGTCCAGTGCAGCCCCATTTTAAAAGTGCTTCTCTTTTACCTAAACTGGATACTTTTGTTTTCTGAAACATCTTTCAATTTTTTTCTATCTGTAGTGAAAAGGTTCAGCGAGCTTTGTAGGAGTAAAAAGAACACTCAGGCCTAATAATTTGAATCTAAAGGGTAAGTCAATGCCACAAACAATTTTTATAATTTATTATGACAACAATACAAATCTGAAAGTTAACTAATTTTTCAACATAGTCCCCTTGCTTTCAATACACTTGGTCCACCATTGCACAAGTTTCCTCGTGCTCTCAGAAAAAAAGTTTTTCGGCTGATCAGCAAGCCATGTATGCACTACTTCCTTCACTTCTTGGCCTCTGGAGAACCCATGGCTCCTTAAGTCATTTTTAAGTTGATCAAAGAGATGGTAATCCAGTGGGTGAGATTGGAGCATGCTCCAATTCATTGAAAGATAATTTCTCAAGGGTTTGACAAAAGCACTCTTTCCTACAACAGACCTTGGCATTTGGATCAAATTGCAGGCTTCAGTTCGCTGGACAGCACATCACTGTAAACTACACAATTTTCTGCAGAGCCCTTCTACAAATACTGTTGCACTATTAGCCCTTTTGAGTTCCAGAATACTGTAAGCATTACCTTTCCTGCAGAGGGTTGACTCTCGAATTTCTCTTTGACTGGAGATTCGGGGTGTTTTCATTCCATGCTCTATCATTTGTTTTCAGGCTCAAAGTGGAGGATCATGTTTCATCTCCACTGACTATTCATTTCAAAAAGACTTCATCTTCATTAGCATAGGGGTTCAGTAAGCGTTGATAGATGGCCAAACTTGTGCTCTTCAATAAGCTGTTTTGGAACCTATCTTACAAAGACTTTACGAAAGCCAAGCCTGTTATAGATAATTTCATATGCAGAACCATGACTAATTTGGAGATTGTACACCACCTCATTGATAGTCACTCTTTTGTTGGTCTGAATCATGGAATTAACTTGTTAAATAATGGAATCAGTAGTGGAAAGTTTGAGCTTTCTGATCTTTCCTCGTCCTTGACGCTTGTCCACCCACTTTTTAATTTTTCGAATCCATTGTATACACTTTGCTGTAGTAAAACATTATCTGCATATTGTTTTGAACATCTATGAATTTCGGCTCCTGATACACCTTCAGATTACGAAAACCGGATCGCTGTATACTGTTTTTGTTGGTGCAAATGGAAAAGGGGGAGCCATGTTTAGCATGCATCAATCCTCAGGTGACTGATGCAACAGATGGTTTAACAGTCCACAAATGGAGACAACAGCACCATTTGTTGGGATACAAGACCAGTAAGTGGTACTAAAAGATTATAACAAAATTGCAGATACTTATCGAGTTACCCTCGCACTTTTCAAATCTCATATGAGACAAGTTTTTCAAAAACTACCCTTAATAGACATTTTCACATGATTTCATTTCTCATTTGTCCTGTATCTTTAGGCTATATATTCTTTTTTAATTTATATTCATTGATGTTACAGTTACAAACATCAATGTAAACAAACAGTTATGGTTCTTAATGGCACATTGTCTTGGACTTAATCGAAGTGATTTTTGGACCCATCTTTCCAGATGTTTTCATAATTTGCTTAACATCCTTTTGTTGTCAGTATGGTTCCATCAGAAACTTAAGTGGTTTAGCAATTCTTAAATTTATGTTAATACTTTAATTGACCAATCTTAATTTTAGTTTTCCTTTCAAGGTAAATAAGTTTGGAGATATCGTTCTTTCTGCTTGCTAATATGACTCATATTTGGAGTATTAAGTAACAAATTATTACTCATAAAATTTTCTCATAAAAAAACTTTTACTATATTTATTTATATAAAATTTATTTCTGTTTTCATTAGCATATTAAAAAAATTAGTTTGTGTTATCTACAAAAACCATGATTATCTTGTTGATACATCCTCTTCGTTCACATTTTTAATATTGTGAAAATGTGAAAACTCAACACAGCAGAACAATATGAAATATACAAACACCACACAACACAACCAAACAACATACTTAACGACAAATTACAATATAAATCACATACACTTTTTGACACAATTATACAAAAAACAAACAATAATTTGGATCCCCGTGCCAATCCCCTTCCTCCACACACCACCCCCCACTGTACCTTCCAAGGAATAACCGTTACAAAGTCTGGCAGTCTGTCTCTAAGCTGACGAAGGCGAACACTACGCCGAAACGCGTTCGACGAGAAAAGACAAGTAAGTTCGCAGGATACTTTATTTATCATAATTAAGTACTTTACTCTTGTTAAAACAAAAAATGTTTCAGATAAACTACCCTTTTCCCGTTACCGATCTTCACCAAAATCAATAGACCTCGAGTCTTCTACAACTCAGGCACATATGTAAAAAATTATTTGATTCTGTCTGAATTTACGGCAGTTATCGTTCGTCATGAAAAAATTTATCTTGTTACAACATAAAATGTTGCAGGTAAACTACCCCTTCCCCTTAACCGATCTTCACCAAAATCAACAGGCCTTGAGGTCTTTAAAATTTAGGGACGTATGCAAAAACTTATTTGATTATGTTTGAATTTACGGCAGTTATCGTTCATCATAAAAAAATTAAGCTTGTTATCACATAAAATGTTGCAGGTAAACTACCCCTTTCTCTTAACTGATCTTCACCAAAATCAACAGGTCTTGAGTCCTCTACAATTCAGGGATGCATGCAAAATATTATTTGATTCTGTTTGAATGTGCGGCAGTTATCGTTTGTCATAGAAACAATTACTCTTGTTAAAACATTAAAGGTGGCAATAAACTACAACTTTCCCTTAACCGATCTTCATCCAAATCAATGAGCCTTCAGTCCTTTACAATTCAGGAACCTATGCAAAAACTTATTTGATTCTGTTTGAATTTGCGGCTGTTATCGTTTGCCAAAAAAAATTACCCTTGATAAAAAAAACGTTGCTGGTACACTACCCCTTTCCCTTAACCGATCTTCACCAAAAACAATAGTTCTTGAGTACTCTACAATTCAGGGCTGCATGCAAAAAATTATTTGATTTTATTTGAATTTGCGGCTCTTATCATTTACCATAAAAAATACCCTTGTTAAAATATAAAATGTTGCAGGTAAACTACCCCTTTCCCTTAACCAATCTTCACCAAAACCAACAGGCCTTCAGTCTTTTATAATTGAGGAACGTATGCAAAAAAATATTTGATTCTGTTTGAATGTGCGGCAGTTATCGTTCGTCATTAAAAAAATTTCCATTGTTAAAACATAATATGTTGCAGCTAAACTACCCCTTTCCCTTAACCGATCTTCACCAAACACAATAGGTCTTGAGAACTCTACAATTCAGGGCTGTATGCAAAATATTATTTGATTGTGTTTGAATTTGCGGCTGTTATTGTTTGCCATAGAAACAAATTACCCTTGATTAAAAAAAAAGTTGCCGGTAAACTACCCCCTTCCCTTAACAGATCTTCACCAAAAACTATAGGTCTTGAGTACTCTACAAATCAGGGCTGTATGCAAAAAAGTATTTGATTCAGTTTGAATTTGAGGCTGTTATCGTTTGCCATAGAAAAAAATCTACAGAGACACATACACACACACACACAGACACTTTTTGAAAAATGACTTTTTTTCATGTTTTGAGTGTAGTACAATCAGAATCTGCAATAATCTCGAACACGATTTTTTTTGCCATCACCATACTTCCATTTCCTAAAGGAACATGGAAGTAAAACAAGAGTGTCACAGTATACTTTTTGTTTGCTGGTGTTTGCTTAAACTTTAAAATTTAAAATTTAGGTTTTCCAGAAATTTTTTCATTAACACTACACCATATTCTCCATTGTTACTTCTATAAGGAAATCAATTATGTATGCTTTAAACATTTTTTTTTTTTGAGTAACTATTCATAGAAAAAGATTTATTTTTATTTCATACATTTTTTTAATTTTCATCAATAACATTAATGATAAATGATAATGATAAGCCTCTGATGAAGTTTATAATAAGTGAAAACTGGTTCAGGCTAAAAGGTAAAAATTTAAATTTTTACCAATAAAAACTTTGTTAAATTCTTGGATTTCGTTGTCCATGACGTGTCCGTTATTTAACTAAACATAATTATTTCACTACCGGCTCGGAACACAAAGCTTTTTATGGGTAAAAACGTAAAAGTTTTACCTTATAGCCGAACCGGTTTTTGCTTTTAAAAAGCTTCTTCAGAGGCTGCCGCTGGGAGCACTGTCTGTCTTGTTGTTGGCGACAGTATCGACTTTTGAAATATCGATATTGTGTGTGTGGGGTGTGATATGTTCAAATAATGCGTGTGATTTGAATTACGTCTGTTCGTTTAGGATGTTGTTTTTATATGTTTTCGTGTGTTTGTATATTTCCAATTGTTCTAGAGTGTCTAGTTTTCAGCCTTTTATGTGTACATGTAGAATGTCCATATCAACAATAACATGGACTGTAAAAATCTTTATTTGTCCACATTGACATTTAAAAACTTTGTGTTCCGAGTCAGTAGTATTATACTTATAATTAACATAAATGACTTGGAAGACAGCAACATACCAGGTGATCTAGCATATGAGAGTAAGATATACTCTTGTTTTTTAAGAGAAATTGTTTAGGTAGAATGTAACAACTTCATGAATGATGTCCAATTGACCAATATGAAGAACACAGAACACAATATTGCAAGAAGCAGCAAAACCCTACTAAGAAGGATGAAAGGAAGTAAAATATCGTGAAAATATATGTGTATAAAAACCAATGAATAATCAAATAAAGTGCCTCGACCAGGGGTTACAGAAGATGACCTTGTGCTTTGAAGTCGTACCTGTAATGTGGCACTTGCAATGACCTATAATGTAACTTAACTTTAACTGTAAATTAATTATAATTTTAATAAATAAGTTACTTACAATATTGAGCAATCTTGTTGTAGCGGGTCAATTTTTGGGTGTTTTTATTTTTACCGTATGGGGCAAGTACATTTTTATTTCTTTCATTTTGGTGCGGGTTTGTAAAAAAGAAGTTGTGAAAATTATTGGGTAACAAAATTCATTCCGTTATAATAGAACGCATTGCAACGTTATTTTCCATGCAACAGCACGATGTTGAGAAACGGTGAGACAAAAGCGATACGTAGGTGTTATTGTGTAAGCCGGCAAGCGAAGCATTTACCCCCTTCAAAATTCTCAGAAATCTGTACTTGTGTAAACAGCACACAGATGCAACTGTATCACCACAAATTTGAGTGACGCATCCAGCCACAAAACAGGATGCCCTGGGACGAGCAAAATCTAGCAATGTGTTTTTTTTTTGAGCAGCAGGAAGTCATGGCTAAATCCGGCTTTTCCAATGACGTCAGCGGAGCCAAGTACAATATCGGCCTTGGGTCACACACACATACCAGTTTTATTCCACACATAAAATGGTTAGCTCACAGCAAATGAGCAATGAGCGACGAAAACTTGGTGGCATTGAATCGCCGCTTCCGCCAGCTCGATCAAGCACATTACGCAGTTCCACTACTGAAGCCTGCTGGCTAGGAACGAATTAGGCTACACGCAAAAGTTTCTCTATTATTTTCACTTTAAATTCAAATATCAGCGGAGAAAAGTTTGTGACGATAATACATCCGTGCGGTAGAAACTAACCGAGTGTTATTTCGGACATCAACATTATAACATTTCATATAAAGATGACTGTGCGTGAAGACCGCGTGGCTGCCGTGGGGGAAGTTTTATTAATAATAAAATGTTAAGGGTATTTTAAATTATAAATTCTGTGTGAGTGTGAGTGTGTGCAAAGCTGGGCAGCTTTTGTGTATATTTGTGTTTGTATTTGATATTTGTATTTGTGTCTTGTGAAATAATAAGGTAAGCTGTAGTTCCTAAGTGTTATGCTAGTGTTGCACAACTTTGCAGAAATGTATCTAAATGAATCTTCATGAGTTTAAAAGCAGTCAAGATTAAATAATAATAAATATTAATTCTCTTCCAAAATGAGTTGTGTCAGTACTTTGCGTAACCCATAGACCATGTTTGTATCTAGGTACATGTGATCGAATCCTGTGACCCTGTAAGAATTATCGTAACGGTAAGTAACAACTAATCTGGTAATAATAATAAATGTGATCGATCAGTACGTCACAATTGGCGCCCGAACAGGGATGAATTGAATTAATTATAATTAATTAATTGGATTCCGCATCGACAGGGATACAAACATGTTCTAGGTTAGCTTAGCAACCTAACAGTATATTACAAAATTTAAATAATTACTGTATTTATTTAATTAATTATTCTATTTAAGCAATTTATATAATTTAATTTATATCAATAATACAAAATGTCAGATAACGAGAATAAAATAAATGAAAATAGCGTCGAAAATTTCGACGACTCAAACGTTAGTAACTATGAAACACACTCGACTCCAAGTGTGAGTCAGAGTGAAGCAGAAATAAGTATAACAGATCGAAGTAAAGTAAATGAAGATTCAGGGATTCAAATAACCCCGAAATTAGATAGGGAAAGTAGAATTGAGAGTAAAGAAGTCGGCTTCACTGACGGAAATATAGCAGCGCAATCTACTCCGTCGACAACACGAACCAAAGGGTTGTCGATGGATGATATGTTTAACTTGATAAAAACAATGTCCGAAAACATAAATAGCAACTTAAATGCAAAATTTGAAGAACAACAAATTGATTCCAATGTCAAATACAATAAAATGAACGATAAATTCGATAGACAAAGTAGCGATTTTAATGCAAAGTTTGAAGTTCAGAACAGAAAATTCGATGTTCAAAAGAATAGTTTGGATGAATTAAAGAACCAAATTAACGAAATAAAGAGTGATTCTGACGTTAAATTTAATATCCAGAATGACAAATTCGATAGACAAAGCAGGGAGATTAATGAGTTGAAATATGACATTCAAGAAATTAATAAACGCTGTAAAAATACCCATGAAATGATAAGAACTAGTCTGAATAAGTTAGAACAGAGTGTTGAGCGAATGGGAGTAAATGTGATGAGTACCGAGAAAAATAAAACAAATGAAAATCGTAATGACAAGTACAAAAATGTAATGCCAGGTAAAGAGTTAACAAATAATAACAATAATGTCGAAAATAATGAATTTAATACTGAGAATGTTAATGTGTTTGAAGAGTTAGTATCAGAGACTGATACGGAAAAAATAAATAATGAGATTATTAATGAAAGTGTAGATAGTAGTGATAATGAGAGTTTAATGGGATTAGAGGTTAATGAGGAGGTAATAGTTGTTGATGAGATGGAGAGTGTGTGTAAGGAGAGTTTAAGCGAATGTGTAGAGCAGAGGGTAAAATTTCCCCTTATTTGTGATGAACCAGAGTGTTCAAAAGTGTTATTTTTGGGCAAGAGACCCTTATTAATGAAAGATTTGAGTTGTTTAATTTTGTTGAATAATTTTGTACCCTCTGCATGGAATGAGAGAGATTTAAATGGAGAGATAGAATTATATAAACTAATAAGAGATTATAATGAGTTGGAAGAGATGTTAGTTGACATGAAACACTTACCTGTTAAAATAGAGAGTGAAGATTATTTTGATAATACATGTTTAAATAATAATAATTTACTTTATGAAGAAAAAATAACTGACTTGATAACGAATATTACTGATGGGGACTTAACCAATGTACTTAATGTTGACCTGTTTAATGATTATGTGGATAAAATAAATGAGTTTAGTTTGTATGGTCACAACACACAAAACAGTCATTTGTGTGGTAATAAAATTGAACGATGTTATGTGAAACCCCGTCTAATTTTTGACGATGGAGGGTGAGCCTTAAATTCACAATTGGACAATTTCAAATATGTTAATATATGGTAATGACCTAGCTGATTTTAGATATTGAAGTGCGATATAACTGAATAATTATTGATGAGGACTGTAAATACATGTTTAGTAAATTTATTTGTGTGTTGTAAAACTTTATGAAAGTAATCAAAAATGTTGTTTTCAATAATTGAAATAATTAAAACAATACATTGAATCCTGTAATTAAATACAACTAAACCACTATAATAAACCTATAGTTAAATAATTATAAATAACTATGAATAATATAAAACAGTTAGTGGTAGCGGATAGGTGTTCCCCACTTGTCCCAGTGGGGTTCGTCTATTTCAGGGACGCGCCCCTGCCCACGCGAGCCTTGGTTTTCTCCATGTACCCTTATTTCCGGAGGAAGCTTTGTCCCTACCTTTAGTCCTAGTTCTTGACCTTTTAATAATCCTTATCCCTTTTATCTTCCCGATTTCCCTAACCCTCCCCTTAGATTAAACACATAAACAATAGTTACATAAATTGGCACACTTTTTTGAACCATTTGATTGCCTTAATTCTAAATACTACATTAGGGTAATCCTCAAAATTAAAGAAACTGGCGTTATTTATGAATTGTAAACTCATCCCTTAATTAGGTAGCTAGTGGAGAAGTTTTGTGGCTGAGTAGACAAACTAAATAATAAATTTTGTATAGTTTAACCGGATTGTTGTATGTAGAGATGGGGCTGTGGATTAATGGTTGTGGTTTGTTATTATCCTGGAAAAAGGAGCCAGGGATAGAAGTCAGTACCGTCATAAGGGTAGATATTCACTGCCAAAGAAGTGGGGTTCTGTTCGTCTTCAATCGCATCTCTATATACAATAATACGGTACATGTAACATATAACCTATTTACAGGTAGTTAAGAAAAAATAATAAGTATAAATATTATAATAAGTAAGTAAATAATTTTGGAAAATATTTCACCGTAAAAGTTGTAACCAAAGGGTTTAATTATTATTTTGTGGTACCTGCTATGTTAGGTTATGAGTACGGTATAATGGTATTAAGCATGTGATTGTGGAGGAATTTAAAGTGAGACCAGAACCAATGATGTCATGTTTGTAAAACTTATTGAAATATTAAGAAAACTGAAACATTTAATCACGTAGAATCATTTTGTAAATGGTAATTAAAGTCATGGAAATTGTTTTGAATGTATTAAGAGATGAAATTGAAGTATAGACGTCCCTGGAGTAACTTAATATTGCAGATGCTAGTGCTGTGTAAATTCATTTTGATTCAAATGGAAATTGTAATTTTACATATTTTATACATTAACTTCATACAGCTGTAATTCAAATCAAACTGTTTTGGGTGAAGATTGTTAAGGAATTTTCAAGTTAAACAAATAATTTAAAAGGGTCAATTTTATTAATGAATTAAAAATATATCTGATCCGAATTGGAATGAAAAATGTAAGAGACAAATATGTTATCTAAAAGATTTATAAAACTTGAAAAGTGTAGCAAGCAGGTATGGCAGTATATGATGTAACCAAAGTGTTTAGTCTATGATTGCTGAAACTGAGAATGTTTATAACTGTTGTTTATGAAAGCAAGTCTGACACACAAATGTAAACAGAAATGTTGTAGTCTGCTGAATCAGTATCTTGAGCAAAACCCTATTGTGACATAAAAGAATTGAAATTAAATTTTCACAGATAAAATAATAATGAGATAATTATTGTAACCCAGAGTTTGAGAAATTAAAAACCATTAAATTAATTTGGTATTCAAAGTAATAGAAACAATGATTTTCAATAATGAATTTAAATTTTTTTGAAAAAAAAAAAAAAAAAAAGGAGTATATACAATTTAAAATCAATAAATCCTAGAATTAAGTGACCAAAAACAATTGTCAAGTTTAGTATCAGTGAGTATGGGAACATTTTGAAGAGATGTGTAAAAAAATAAAAACTTGTTGTCAATACAAGAAGTGGGGATGATTTTGGGGGGTAGATTGGTGCTCAATGAAGGGATAGAACAATGGAGTGTGGAACTGCAAATGTAGAAAGATTAATTTTCAATTGTTAAGTAATTAGTTAGTTATTAAGTGGCTATTGAGGGGGTGGCCTGTGCTCTCTTAGATAGCGAAATGGGTTGGGGGTAACAGTGAGTGTTACCTCCATCGGAGGCCAAAATGGCGATAAATGTGCGGCACACCTTATCAGTGTAAATTAAAGTGTACACACTGCCAAACTACAGTGTCGCACATAGTAGTGATGTGTAACAGGCAATTAAATTAAAGTTAGATTTCCTCGACTTTTCGGGCGGTTACTGTCTTACCAGCACTAACCGTGGTTTTGGCTAGCGGCCAGCTATGATCATATCAAGTCCCTTGACCATAGCTGACTTGAAATTGGTATATATTTGAAATTCAATGGGGGGACAATTAGAGGAAATCCTTCCGGCACTATGGAACAGCGGCTGCCACTCTGCCCGCTTGGGGGTAGCAAGACCGGTGGCAGATCCGTTTTAAGGGTGTATGATTATATAACAAGAACATGATGATGTTCACTACTTTAAAACTTAATAGCGGAAGCAGAGACACGGAGAGGTAAAACCCTGCTCCAAAATATACGGTCTCTGTGGAAGCGAATGGGCGCCACAGTCCACCATAACATGAAATAGTGTGTGTGGCTAGGAGGTGACGCAAAGGAGTCACGAATGTAAATTTTATAACATAACATTTTTTTATTCAAAGTTTGATCAAATAAAACTGCTTGTGCTCTGTTCAGGTAACTAGCTGCTTAGATATGTAAAAATAAGGTGTTCATTACATGCTATAATTTCAAACGTATTATTTTATTGTTGTCTGTTAAATAAGCATTGATAAGAATATGTATTTTTATTATGTGTGTATTTTTTTAAGCCAATAAGTAAATCGTCTGGCAGGCTAACATAAATAACCAGAATCAGAGAAATGGGAAACAATGAGGTGAGAAGTGAGATAAATAAAAATAAATATGTATATTCCATGTAATTTGTTCAATTTTAAGATGTATTTTCATTGTGTTAGGAGGATCAGCTGATCAGCAATAATATGTCACTGGTATATTGGTTTGTAAATGTTACAAGTAATTACAGTTCAATGTAATGTTCTTGATGTATTACAGATATTACAAATAATTTGATAAGATGAGAAATAAAGTAACAATTTATGCCAGCTAATAAGAGATAATTTTTGGGTGATGCATAATTTTATGGGACACATATATCTGTCCAAGTTGAAATCAAAGTTGAAGTTGAAATAGTAGAGATGAATATGATGTAATGTTGTTTCTGAGTTAATGTAATATAACAGAATTTTGTGAAATATAGATGTTGACACAGTAGTAATGGAGAATTTATGTAGAGTTTTGAATGATATATATTTATGTTTATAATTAATGAGGTTATTTTGTGTATTTGTAGTGAGGTAATGAGATTGAGATTTTTGGGGATGGCAATTTTGTATTAGAGGGTAGTGTAATGTAGGAGTCCGCAACAAGGGTTGGGACGGGACAGGGATAGATTTTAGTGGGGAAGGGGCCGCCTTAGGTAAAATCCAGGGGCCAAATAAGGGAATTGAGTTTTGGGTAGGGGAAAGACGTATCCTATGTACAAAGGGTTAGAGAGTATTTTTTTTATATGTAGAGAAGGTGGCGTTTTGAGTTAAATGATAAGTGGGGCTTAGAGTGTCTTGATTAGTAGATATTTTGGTAGAGATGGGTGTCATGATAATTGGAGTGATGAATATTAGAGTCAGAGAGTAAAGTTTATATATGCATACAGATCTAATACGGTCAATGAGAATAAATAATTTAAATCACCCACAGTAGAATAGAGTAAGATTGTTAAGCAAAAAGAGAGAAATTTATGATAAAGAATATCAACTTTTTATTTTAAACCAGTGACAGAATTTTGATAAAGTTTGGAAAACAAGATACAAGTAAAAATTGTTTATTTTAACTAATTTAAATGTCAACTTGATTATTATATTAATCTTTTGTTTGTTTTAAATGTTTTATTTTATTATGTTTTGTATTCCAAGTTAGGATATTACAGATGTTCAATGTGTAATCATACATAACATATGTAGGTCAAGGGGTTTTGGACTTGACCTAGTTTCGATCAGCTGATGAGTTCATGCACCTATTAAGCTTGTATAGTAGGAAGTCAATTTTGATTTGTTTAGTTAATTGATTCAAACCAAATTTTTTGATTTTTCGCCTGCCAGCGAATGAATATTTTAGATAATGATTCTTTTATTATGTGTGCATTAACCATGTTTATTTTATTGTATTGCATTGTATTGGTAGACTATAAGTGGTTCTCATGTTAGAGTAAGGATGTGTTTAGATTAGTAGAAATGTCTAGGTTAAGTCATTTGAAACAAAAATTTAGAAAAACAAGGAAGAGAATTTTTTGATAAAATATTTTTTTTTTTTTGAATTTTTTAAATTTTTAATAAATTTTAAAAGAAACCTTTTATTTTTAATGTGTTATGTTAACATGTAATGTTAGTGTGTGTGAGCCCAGTATTTGCTAAAGGCAGCCCAGCTTGCAAAAAGGGGAAACATATCGGCGGAGGAGCTGGAATAATTTTAGCCAGGGATTGAGGATTTTTGGGGGTGGTATGTTAAAAGGCGAGGTGCGCTGTGGTGCGAGTCTGCTCGATTTCTCGGTGTTGGGATCTCTTACGGAGAAGTCCAGTGATCTCGTTCAGATGAGTCCATGGTCGCTGAGCCAGGGGGGTCGGGTACCCATGCAGATTAAGAACCAGGGGGTTGTTGGCACCAGTTCCTCACTGGTCCTCTTCGGGGTTATCGATGAGATTTCTTCTGTCGTGGACAGCAGAATTCTCATCGAGGGGGTATTGTACCGGGTCAATTTTTGGGTGTTTTTATTTTTACCGTATGGGGCAAGTACATTTTTATTTCTTTCATTTTGGTGCGGGTTTGTAAAAAAGAAGTTGTGAAAATTATTGGGTAACAAAATTCATTCCGTTATAATAGAACGCATTGCAACGTTATTTTCCATGCAACAGCACGATGTTGAGAAACAGTGAGACAAAAGCGATACGTAGGTGTTATTGTGTAAGCCGGCAAGCGAAGCATTTACCCCCTTCAAAATTCTCAGAAATCTGTACTTGTGTAAACAGCACACAGACGCAACTGTATCACCACAAATTTGAGTGACGCATCCAGCCACAAAACAGGATGCCCTGGGACGAGCAAAATCTAGCAATGTGTTTTTTTTTTGAGCAGCAGGAAGTCATGGCTAAATCCGGCTTTTCCAATGACGTCAGCGGAGCCAAGTACAATATCGGCCTTGGGTCACACACACATACCAGTTTTATTCCACACATAAAATGGTTAGCTCACAGCAAATGAGCAATGAGCGACGAAAACTTGGTGGCATTGAATCGCCGCTTCTGCCAGCTCGATCAAGCACATTACACAGTTCCACTACTGAAGCCTGCTGGCTAGGAACGAATTAGGCTACACGCAAAAGTTTCTCTATTATTTTCACTTTAAATTCAAATATCAGCGGAGAAAAGTTTGTGACGATAATACATCCGTGCGGTAGAAACTAACCGAGTGTTATTTCGGACATCAACATTATAACATTTCATATAAAGATGACTGTGCGTGAAGACCGCGTGGCTGCCGTGGGGGAAGTTTTATTAATAATAAAATGTTAAGGGTATTTTAAATTATAAATTCTGTGTGAGTGTGAGTGTGTGCAAAGCTGGGCAGCTTTTGTGTATATTTGTGTTTGTATTTGATATTTGTATTTGTGTCTTGTGAAATAATAAGGTAAGCTGTAGTTCCTAAGTGTTATGCTAGTGTTGCACAACTTTGCAGAAACGTATCTAAATGAATCTTCATGAGTTTAAAAGCAGTCAAGATTAAATAATAATAAATATTAATTCTCTTCCAAAATGAGTTGTGTCAGTACTTTGCGTAACCCATAGACCATGTTTGTATCTAGGTACATGTGATCGAATCCTGTGACCCTGTAAGAATTATCGTAACGGTAAGTAACAACTAATCTGGTAATAATAATAAATGTGATCGATCAGTACGTCACATTGTAATGTAAGATTGGTTTGTCATCATTACTGTATTGTCATAGAGTCATATCTTGAAAATTTCATCACGTACAGATTCATCCTTTCCCCAAAATGAAATCCTGGGTGTGCTACTGATTTTACATAAGGTTAGGAATGGACACTTGAGATAAACAAATTCAGTCAACTCTTGATAACCTAGATCTCCAAAGAATAGAAAATTAGTTTGAGCTATGACCATTTCGAGTTATAAATATTTTGAATTATTGAGGTTGGCTGTTGTAAAATTTGACTTATAGAATTAGTAGATTCATTGGGGATACAAAGGTTTAAGTAACCAACATCAAGTTACAAAGGTATAACTGCACTCTAATTGTCTGTGCAGTAAATACAGTTCTACCTTACTATATTATGTGGCATAACTAAATCAATTATACATACAATATTCTATAGGCCTATACTTGGTAAATATATTACATACAACATTTATACAGAAGCTTAATGGTTTGCAAAATAAATCGTTGATTTTACTTTGTTTTCAGTTACTTGAGAGTCACTTGAGAGTCTATTACATTTTCAGTTAAAACCACAGTAGGAAACGTGCTGCCTGGAACATTGCTGGGAACCATCTGCAAAGTGTTAACAGTGCTTCTAGTCTTTCTTAGCCATGATATTCTCTTCTCTTCTCCCTCAGTTGTTCTCTTCCTTATCCTCTTTCTCAGAGGCATATTCCTGGGGGGGGGGGATGAAGGGACTGGACCCGAAACCAGAGGGTCAAAAATGTTGTCAAGGAATTTTGTTAACCTCATAAGTTTTAGGTTTATTCTTGGATTTCATTGTCCATGACGTGTCCCCGTTACTTAACTAAATACAATTAATTCACTACCAACTCGGAACACAAAGTTTTTTATGGGTAAAAACATAAAAGTTTTACCTTATAGCTTGAACCAGTTTTCGCTTTTAAAACGCTTCTTCAGAGGCTGCCATTGGGAGCATTGTCCGTCTTGTTCTTGGTGACGTCATCGACTTTTGAAAGATCGATGTTGTGTGTGTGGGGTGAGATATGTTCGAATAATGCATGTGATCTGAATTGTGTCTGCTCATTTAGGGTGTCGTTTTTATGTGTTTTCGTGTGTTTGTATATTTCTAATTGTTCTAGAGTGTCTAGTTTTTGGCCTTTTGTGTGAACGTGTAGAATGTTCATGTTATTGTCTCTGTTCAGGTTCAGACTATAAGATAAAACTTTTACGTTTTTACCCATAAAAAAACTTTGTGTTCTGAGTCGGTAGTGAATTAATTATATATAGGATTTTAAAATTATTTCTTCAGCTGTGTACGCTAATATAGTAGTAATTTTTTATTAAGTATACAAACAGACTTATGACACAGCATTTGCATATAAATTTGAAATATAAAATATAGGAAAATCAACTCAGTGACCCTAGGAGAAGTTGTTAATGAAATGGCCAAAAAATCAAGGTGAATTAAACTCTAATATATCTTCAAACCGTGTTTTTTTTATGTATAAAACTTTCTTGCTTACTTTTTTTTCTATTAAAACTGCAGTTATCATTTGTAACTGTAAAATGCCAATAAGTATCTTGTAACCAATGTTTCAATAGCACATAATTTTACTTCCATATTCCTTAAGGAATGGAAGTATGGTGATGGCAAAAAAAATCGTGTTCGAGATTATTGCAGATTCTGATTCTACTACACTCAAAACATGAAAAAAAGTCGTTTTCCGAAAAGTGTCTGTGTGTGTCTGTAGATTTTTTTTCTATGGCAAACGATAACTGCCGCAAATTCAAACAGAATCAAATAATTTTTTGCATACAGCCCTGATTTGTAGAGTACTCACGACCTATTGTTTTTGGTGAAGATCAGTTGAGGGAAAGGGGTAGTTTACCTGCAACGGTTTTTTTTTATCAAGGGACATTTTTTTTTTGGCAAACGATAACAGCCGCAAATTCAAACAGAATCAAATAATGTTTCGCATACAGCCCTGAATTGTAGAGTTCTCAAGACCTATTGTTTTTGGTGAAGATCGGTTAAGGGAAAGGGGTAGTTACCTGTAACGTTTTATGTTTTAACAAGGGTATTTCCTATGGCAAACGATAACAGCCGCAAATTCAAACAGAATCAAAAATTATGTGCATACAGCCCTAAATTGTAGAGTTCTCAAGACCTATTGTTTTTGGTGAAGATCGGTTAAGGGAAAGGGGTAGTTTACCTACAACATTTTTTTAACAAGGGTATTTTCTATGGCAAACGATAACAGCCGCAAATTCAAACAGAATCAAATAATTTTCTGCATACAGCCCTGATTTGTAGAGTACTCAAGACCTATTGTTTTTGGTGAAAATCGGTTGAGGGGAAGGGGTAGTTTACCAGCAACGTTTTTTATCAAGCGTATTTTCTATGGCAAACGATAACTGCCGCAAATTCAAACAGAATCAAATAATTTTTTGCATACGTCAGTGAATTGTAGAGGACTCAAGGCCATTAGATTTGGTGAAGATCGGTTAAGGGGAAGGGATAGTTTACCTGCAACCTTTTAAGTTTTAACAAGAGTAAAGTACTTGAAAATTCATTTAAACTTTTTCAAACAATGGTAATTGTTGAAAATAAAATAATTTTGTTGCCAGGCAATAAAATTATAATTTTTTCATTTTAATGTAAATTATGTATATATTAGAAAATATATCGTGCTTGGCAGGCAAGCATATTTCAGATTATAAATCTTAGAATATGGAAGTCAAGTATGGTTCTCCATACCGATATTTTTGTTTTATTGCTGTTTACTTTAATTGGATCAATTTCAAGATGTTATATGTTTTTAAGCCACTTTGAAGATTATAATATTGATTATTTTTAACATGTTTTTTCTTGAATATGGAACGGACATGAGCGGACCTCCTCCCCCAAGGCCAAAAACTAGGTATGCCACCGCTCTCCTCATCTGATTGTGGAACCGGATGTTGAAAAATAACAACAAATTAAAATCTGTTCTGCATTACAAACATATGACAGAATCAACAAAAAAGAAAACTTAAAACGCACAATAATACAAACTATACTGTAATAAGACTTAGAAGCTCTTAAACCTTAGTTTTAAGTTGAAGGATAAGTTTTAAATTGTCTCAAGAAAGATAAGAAGGAAGTGTAAAAATGGCGAAAGTTGTGACAAAACCTGTGTGGATTATCTGGACAACAGCGTACAATGTGTAGAGTAAAAAGCAAGATAGAATTTAAAGACATATACACCCACTGATTAAAATGGCAAAGAGTATGTGTATTCCTGTAGCTCCTAGGTGGAGAATAGGGCCTTAACAAATTTTTACCCCCTCATCTGTTTTGAGCTATTAATTTTGCTTCTCTCCACCTGTTCCCTGTGTTCAATATTTCTTGTGACACTGTTCTGTGTCATGTAGCTCATGGCTGATCTCACCATCTGCTGGAGCGTGGGTTCTTCTCTTCTCAGTTTCCTGCCCTACATTGGGCATATGTGAAGAGTGAAAATTTCAAGGAATGACACTACCAACACCACAAATCTGCAAAAGACAGAAGTTAAGCTTAGTGAAATATTATATATGCATTACATATGTTACAGTATAGTACATTTCTTTTTATTTATACTCATTCGTTTTTTGCAGACATCATATGTTATTAAGATACAATGAACAGTTTTTATATTATTTATAATTATAAAGTATTATTTTTACAATTCCCTGACTCACTAGAGCCTGTCCAGTAACATCAGTTTTTAAATGTTTTAACCAATTCAAATATTTAAAACCAACCAGTTTAAAATTTTCTTAGCAAATATCAGATTTTCTATTTGAAGCAACAGTGTTTTCTATAAAAGATCATGGATATATGCAAAATTTCATTTCAGGGATAAAATGTTCTCCAAAAAGTATGGGATGATATTGTTATCACCCTTCTCTTTACAATGTTTTTATAGATCACAGAATTAATGTTATTAATTTTATTAATGTTATATTATTAATGTTATTATTATTATTTCTTGGATTTTATTTTCCATGACAAATCAAAGTTGTTGTTTCCAATGGCTCAATTTGGCTCACACCATTTTTGATCTAGTTTCCCAATAAAGACCAGGTAGGTCTTTTCTGTTCTGTCTTTCTTTATCCAGTTTTTCGCAGACCAGGACCTGGTCTTTGTCCATTTTGTGTCCAGGGCATTCGCAAAGAGTGCACATCCCAGAAGGGAGGATGTTGATCCTGTTGAGGTACCCTCTTAAGCAATCGTGTCCTGTGGCCATGCGAAATTGGCAACCGATGATCTTCTTGAAAGTTCCCTCAGGATAGAGACTAGATATATTTTCATATAGTTTGCCTTCCAAGTCTTCTTTGGTTCTATGATGGAAGGAAGTGCAATGCCTTCCACTGTGTGGCAATGCTTTTTAAGTTGTTTAATCTTTTTATCTATTGTACTAAGTCTTGAAAGTTTCTGTTTATAGAGGTGTCCTATTTAGCCAACTTGTCCGCTGCTTCATTGCCCTTCAGTCCTCTGTGTGTGTGATGGCACCCACAATATTACCACTCTGCAAATATTATTTTTAACTGTATTGTACTTATCTCTGATGGATTGTATTATGATGCTCTTGGATGAGTCATTATTTGCAATGGCCTATATAGCTGATTTTGAGTCTACCAGAATTACAGAATTCCTTCTCAGCCAAGGTCACATTAACAGTTGTCTCAAGGCTTCATCAATTGCAAACAACTCGGCCTCAAATCTGTAGCATCCAAATTTAGTGCAAAATAGTGGGAGAAAAATTCACAATATAAACCTGCTCCTGTTTCTTCATTTAGCTTTGATCCGTCTGTGTAAATTTTGGTCCCTCTATCATTAGGATATAACGTGTTTACAGTTTCAATTGCTATCTGGTTGACTACAGAAGGGAGATCTTTAGTTTTATTGATGGATTGTATCAACTCAAGATTTATGTCAAATTCAACATAGTCTAGTGGATTACTGGCTTTGTTGGTGGTTCCAGGTTTTCGCTTATATTCATTTCTTCCATTACTAGATGTTTGAAGCTCTTCTGTTTTCAGCGTTTGTTTGGCTGGCGTTTCAATTACCCTTTTGTTGTCATCCTTTCTATGTATAAGTTTTTAATACAGTATTTATGTCATACACCTGTATTCTGTCTCTAGAGGTTTGGTATTTGTAAATGCATACATTGCAGCAATCGGAGTTGTTTTTACTGCTCCAGTTACCAGCCTCAGGCAGTTATTCTGAATTCTCTCAAGCCTATTAATACACTGGAACAGGGGCGTAGCTACTGCTGTAGCAGGTGTATCAATGATATAGGGCCCACGAGCTAGTAACAGCAAGCTTACTATTTTTGACCCTTCTGGTTACAACCGCAACAGCTGAAAGAAGCTTTTCTAAACTAAAACTTATTAAAAATTGTCTTAGAACTTCTATGGGACAAGAACGGCTATCAGACTTATCAATACTGTCCATAGAAAAAGAAGAACTTGAGAAACTAAAATCGTCTTCAGCTATGGATGTTATAATACATACGTTTGCCAAAAAAAAGGCAAGAAAAGTACCTATTTAACTACTAGAATTTTTTTTGAGTTATAAAGTTTTTTAATACATACCTATGTATTGTTGTTTTTGACACTTCCAAATATATTTTGTTTATGCGAGTGTTTTTGTTTATTTTCCAAAAAAGGGCCCGCCAAGAAATTTTGATACATGACCCACTCAGGGCTAGCTACACCACTGCACTGGAATGTACTATTCCAAGAGCTTCCCCACCATACATGATATTAGGTTTTATGTAGATTTTGTATGTTTCATTCAGCAAGTTTAAAGTTCCTCCCCATTTGACTCCAGCTAGCCTTTTCAAAACGTTTGTTTTTGGGGAGATCTTTGCGCAGACTTTGTCAGAATGCTGTTTCGAGGTGAGTTTATTATCAAGCACCACTCCTAGATATGTGGTACTATCGCTTCTCTGTAGTTCATTATTTTCAATCTTGAGACATATTTATTTGGTTTTTGTTTTTAGGGAGAATAGCTGATAGTGCTATCACCAATTTATTTTTTGGTAATTAATTTTCATATAATTGCCATCACCCCATTCCACAAGTGCACTCAGTGTGGCATTCATGTTATTCTGGAGAGTGTTGAACATCTTCTAGCTTGAGTTCTTGGCTGCAGTCCATATGACCACATCATCCACATAAAGCACACAGTTAGCTTTAGTAGAAGATAGAGCAGCAGGTAGGTCATTAATAAAGATGTTAAAGAGCAGCGCACTCAGCACAGACCCTTGTGGTAGACCAACCTTTGTTTGTTTGTATGGTGATACAGACAATTTCCATTTTGTGCACACCCAGCGCTGAGTTAGAAAGTGCATGATCCAGTTAAACATATTTCCTGTGACACCCAGGTCTTTAAGCTTGTTTAGCAATTTCTTCCTCCACACAGTATCAAATGCTCCTCTGAAGTCCACAAAAAGAGCTGCCACTAATTCGCCTTGGTTAAAAGAGTTTTTATGCTTTGAGTCAGCCTCATCACTTGGTGCATGGTGGCAAAGTTTGGTCTGAACCCTCCTTGTTAATTGAACAGTAGTCTTTAGCGATTCAGGTAATATTGCAGCCCAGCAGCTAACATTCTTTCTATGGTTTTTGCGATAACAGATGTCAGGGAAATTGGTCTGTAGCTAGGTACTTCATTTTCAGAATTCTTTGTTTTTTTTATAGGGACCAGTATTGCCTTTCTCCAAATTGTTGCCACATTGGACTGTCCTGTCCAGACCTTATCGAAGATGTTAAGAAGAATCAATTTTGTCTTTGCTCCTAGATTTTTAATAAATTCTGGATGAATCTTATCTTGTCCGGGAGATTTTGTATTCTTTAGTTTGCTAATTGCAATGTCAAGTTCTGCCATACTGTAATTTTGGGAGAAAATGTCACACTTTATGATTCTTTTAGTTGTAGTCTTTAGGTGCTTTTTAATGCTTTTGTCTTTTTTTATTTTTGGCTGATATGATAGTATGTTCTTGTGTCCAGTAAGTATTAAATTTGTTGGCTATATCCTGATCCGAATTTATAGCTTTGGTTGCTGTTTGATTGGTCTGTGGGTTTTCCGTTATGTTTGCCACTGAGACTATTTATACACTTATAAACCTTGACAGCATCTTCTCTGTAGTTAAGATTTGAAATAAACTTATTAAAGGTTCGCTTTTTGGCCTGCTGTAATTTGTTGATGTACTCTATATTTACTCTTTGCCACTCTTGTACGTCTTGAGGTCTCTTGGTTTTTTCAGCTTTATTTCTCTGGTTATTTCTGTACATTCTTAGTTTTTGTAATTCACCATTCCAGAATGGTTTGTTTTTGTTCATTCTTCCTCTAGGAATACTGCGCTTCACAGCTGAATGCAATAATTTGCAGAGTTGTTTTAGTTGGATCTCGGTATTACTTTCTCCCTCTATCTTGCTCACATCAAGGTCCACTGTGGTTCGAAAGAGTTTCCAATTGGCTTTTCTAAAGTTCCAGGAGTTGTGTTTAGGTTCATGGTGAGTCTGATCTGAGTTTACGATGGTCTCAGTCATCACCACTCTGTGGCCACTTTCCTCATCATCAGTTACAAGCCTCCTTGTATCATTGTATATTTCTGCAGAAACCACAGCCAGGTCTGGATTTGTTGATGTTTCTGAGTAGTCAACTAAAGTTTTTCTGTCATTCAGATTGTAAAGCAGTTCCAACATGTTTGAATTGAGAAAATTCTCAAATTCCCTGCCCGCTGCATTTTCACTCTGATATCCCCATTGTTGGGAGTGAACATTAAAATCTCCTGTTATGATGGTCTCGCTGTGACCTCTATGGTATCCATGTTTAAGTTATTGTTGTTTGATGGCTATATACTCTGTAGACATTAAATTTCTTGTTTTCCTTCCATACCATAACCCTTGCCATCTCCACCGGATCATGGTTAGACATTTCCTTAATCACCTTAAATTCAGAGTCAAGGCTGTCCTTCACTCCTATGATGATTCCACTTGCTATCTGTCTTGATTTAAACAGGTAGTTCATTTTGTAATTTTTAAATACAAAGTAGCTCTTATTTTTTTCCATGATATTTTCCTCTGTTATAAAGACGACATCAGTGTCATGTTTGTTGAGTTGTAGTGATATGTTATTCTTCTTTGCTTGGGATAATCCACCTGCATTACAATGTAAAGTATTAAATGTTAGGTTCTTAAAATTAGCTCTCTTTTTGCTCTGAGAAGAGCAATTTTGTTTTTCCTTTGTTAATTTCTTTGCTTCATTTGGTGTTTGGGTTTCTATATTTGGGAAGCTTATTAGCCAATGCTGCTGGTCATTTAGCACTACCCAGGGGACACGTACAGTGGATGCTGCATGCTGCGACCAACTTTGTCCCCCTGACAAATCAAAGTATTATTAATGATTTGTAAACACTATTCCCCGATGTGTAAAACTAGTATTTCAGATAAAAATAAGTATCGTATTGCCTGAGCCAGCCTTTGCTTGTTGTGAGCTTCGTCTGATATTATTTGAACACACACACACACACACACACACACACACACACACACACACACACACACACACACACACACACACACACACACACACACACACACACACACACACACACACACACACACACACCATAACACACCACACACACAATGACCTATCTACTATTTCAAACAATGGGCCTAACCCTAAAAACAAAACTGATAGGACTCCTAGTGACCACCTTCTAACAAAGCAGAGAATGTATTTAGTGACAGGCTATTTTCTTATACAGTAACTGTCCTATAGTATTACATCTATTACAGTTACACCCATATAGAGAATTGTTTTGTGTATTGATCTTTACGAAGCATAAGCAGTACACAACTAATGTAATATTTATAGTCTAATGTTTTTAGTAGATAACCTTGAACTATTAAATATATACTATCTTCCCTGATAATAAGTGTATAAATGATTGAGAAACAGAACTATATAAATAGTTATGATAACATTATGTTTCACTTTGTATTGCTACATGCTACAGTTTGTTACTGTGTACAGTATATTGGTTATCTGTTTTTATAAAAACTGCATGCCACATTAATTAAAGTGGAACAAATCGTTAGCCAACACTGCCTCTACTGAAACTGGACAAGTTCTTATGAACATACAATGGTTGATTAAAAAACAATTATTTGTTTTATAATATTGTTTGCTAAACAATTAATAATAATAATAATAATAATAAACATTTTTTATTTGCCTCCAGAAACGGTTGAGACTATAAAACAGGTTAATTACCTTCTGTCATCTTTCTTTGAATCCAATAGGGGGATTACTCGAGTTTCGATCACAACTGTGTCATCATCAGATCTTATATACAAATATGGTTAAAACTCCATTTTTCGATGTTTGTACATCACGTCAGATAATAAAAACAACATGTACACGGTATAAAACATTAAATAAAATAACATACAATAAATATAAATATAAAACAAAACATATTAACACACAAAACATGCGGCCGTTACGAACCTGTACAGGAACGTTCACCATATTCAATTGCCTATTTCACCGTATCTAAAGAAAAAGTAAAAAAATATATTGCAATAGAATATGGTGAAATATACATCATACTTTAAAAAACCAATTAAAAAAGCAAAATATTATTTGGCTTCAAAGGCAAATAATAAGCTCGAGAAAAAACTTATGTTTACAAACAAAAATAAACCTTCTGATGTATTTGACGGTACTGGTGTATATAGGCTTAATTGTTTGGATTTCACACAATTCTATCTAGGACAAATGGGTCGTTCGTTCAAATTACGTTATAAAGAACACATCCCAAGCTCCAAGTCAAATGTAGGAAGATCTACATTTGCTGAACATTTAAGATTACATGACCATAACATAAAGAGTATTGGTGAGAATTTAGACATCTTACATAAATGTAAGAAATCACTAAAGCTAGACACTCTCGAACGGTTTGAGATATATAAGGCTATAAACGAGGATTACAATCGCGTCCTAAACGAAAAATCAGTACATACAAATAATATTTTGTTTAATAGAATCAATCATATAGAACGAGAAATCGGCTATATCAGATCGATAAAATTGAACGAAGGTCAAGCCGGTATCGATTAGTCTTCCCATGGAGGCGTTCCTGTACAGGTTCGTAACGGCCGCATGTTTTGTATTATTACGTTTTGTTTTATATTTATATTTATTGTGTGTTATTTTATTTAATGTTTTATACCGTGCACGTGTTGTTTTTATTATCTGACGTGATGTACAAACATCGAAACATGGAGTTTTAACCATATTTGTATATAAGATCTGATGATGACACAGTTGTGATCGAAACTCGAGTAATCCCGCAATTGGATTCAAAGAAACGTGACAGAAGGTAATTAACCTGTTTTATAATAATAATAATAATAATAATAATAATAAAAACAACAACAACAACAACAACAACAACAACAACAACAACAAAGACAATAATAATAATAATAATAACAATAATAGTAATAATAATAATAATAATAATAATAATAATAATAATAGATGGTCGCTGCTTGCGGATCACCCGGGCACATCTGGAGCTGGTGCTGGACATGGCAATATACAAACCAACAATGGTAGGGAGCTGAACAGGTGGGCATCTACCAGCGGCGCAGCGAGGGGGGTTTGGGGGTTAAACCCCCCCTAGAGAGATTAAAAAATATATTTGTTTATGTTGAATGGGCTACATAATAAAGAAGTTTTAAAACAGTTTAAGAAGTTCTCATACCAAAACATGCTGACAGTGGACTGAGGGTGTTAATCCTCAATTCCATGACCGTAAACTCCGACTCTCTGCAAGTCCACTAGGTGAGTGTTTGCCGCCATTACCATGGCAGGCAACACCGCTATGTGTAGAATGATGCGCGTTTTACTTGCCGTTCACTCGCAGTGGTTCAACCGCTTAACGTATAGAATGCACAAGTTTTCCGAGAACATGAAGAGGCAAAATACCATGCTGATTCTCTTCAAAAGGCAGGTATGTTTATGGCCACACACTCGGAAGGGGTTCCAAGCATTGACAAGGCTTTAGATAGAGGGCATGTGGTTCAAGTTGTGCCGATGCAATTCTAAAAATTTAAATTGCCCGGCCATATTTTGTGCCGACACGGCTGGCTAAATTTCAGACTCTGTGTTGTTGGGAGACAAGAGCGGCTTTCACCCATATTTGGCGACGTAATCAGGCTGGCAGTGGCCTTGCTGGTCAACGCTAGTGGCGATCCAATAAGGTAGGCAGTTTTAACCTTGCATTTAACTCCTCTCAGCTGATCACGGTTCGACAATTTGAAACAAGTTTTTCTGGACCGTCCTGAGTTCATGGAATGTGTGATCAGGTCTCATTTTTCTTCCATCCGCTGACATGGTGAGTTGGTCCGACGGCTTGGAAACAGACTTCTAGACTTCTATCATGCGCGAGTAAAAAGGAAGGGTCTCAGGTGAGGTTATTATACAGTGTTTTATTAGAGTGTTCAATGTTTAATTATTCTGAATATGTGTGTTATGTCATGTGTGTGTAATCTAAATGTATAAAACCGTCTTTTTTGTAACAATCTAATGTAGATTAAAATTATACGGGACTTCCGGTCTGGCACCACGTGGCTGACTACTTTGCACTCAACCGATTTGTGAAAGTTGAAAAAATCAATGTAAGCTAAATGTGATGTTAATGTCAATGTGGGTAACAATTAAAAGAGAAAAGGGGTGATATTATGTGAGGAATTAAAATTATATTAAACTGTTTTGGTTTGCATTGAGTGTACTATATATGTGGGTATAGATGTTCAATACGAAGTTTATTTTATGGGTGTGAAAATATATGAATTAATGGAACAAATGTATGAATAATATATGGGAACATATCATACAAATGATGAAATTAAATTTAACTCAAGATGTGTAATTTTGTGTGTGAAAAGATGACTAAAACAGCCATAAGCCTTATGCACTAAACAACCAGAATTATATTCATGCAATGTTTAAGCATTAATAATAACAGAGAAGTAGAGTGCCTAAAATTAGGACAGTGTGAGTGTGGGTTGGTGTTCTGAGACAAAAGGAGTTGGTTTGACTGTATTTTACGATATCTGTGAACAAGTGAAAGGATGTTGCAGGGTCCCCGCCCCAGTTGGGAAAAAGGTTCGTGGATGGCGATTACAACACCTGTCACCTCTGCAGAGCTATGCTAACATGCTCCCCCAACGCCGTCGGATCCAACCCAGGAACACCAAGGAATGCCCAGGAATACACATCTATGCTCAACCACTACCATGAGCGAGAACTTCATGTGAAGAAGTGGGCAGACTCCTCTACTGACCAGGACCACACCAGGATCCATCACATATATCACAGGACTGAGTAAATTTTACAAACGCAGGTGGGAGAATTCCAGTTTATAAATTTCACACAACAACACTATAATGAGTTCAGGGAAGAAGCGGACAAATATATATATATATATATATATATATATATATATTATATATAAATAAACTTTCATATGAACTTACTTTGGTTTTTATTTCCCAAATGTTTCAACGTGGTGTACGTCTTCTTCAGTGGGCATAAATACTGAATGTCTTTACAGAGTAACGGTTACGGACTGTACGTGTGTGTGGTGGGGGTTGATGGTGGGAGGGAATTGGTGCTGGGGTTCAAATTGTGTGTTTGAATCAGTGTATCGAAAAGTATGTGTGATCTGTAATGTAATTGTTCATTTAATATGTTGTTTGGTTGTAGTGCGTGATATCTGTATATTTCAAATTGTCCTGCTGTGTTTAATTTTCTACTTTTAGGTAAGTAGTGTAGTATTTCCATGTTGTGCTCTATGTTTGTGTAACTCTGGTTTTCATTTTGTAAATGTGTGGCAAATGTGGAATGTATGTAGTTTGTGGTGAGGGCTTTTAAATGTTCTGAAAATCTAGAGGAAAACGATCTTCCCGTCTGGCCAATGTAGAATTGGTGACACTCATTGCAGTTTAATTTATAAACCCCTGTTTTGTTGTATGTGTCTGTGTCTTTGTTAGTATTATTTATATGTTTCCTAATGGTGTTGTTGGTTCTGTAGGCTACTTTATAATTGTGTTTCCTAAATGTGTTAGCAATTTTGTGTGTATTGGAATTGTAGTATGTAAGTGTGATGTATTTACTGGGTTGTGTGCTGTTGGTTTGTTGTGTTTTGCTTTGTGTGTTTATAATATTTTAAAAAAGTGAACAAAGAGGATGTACCAACAAGATAAAGACAACTATATATATATATATATTGTAACATGACATATGAGCCCAAAGATTTCAGTAACCTAAAATACTTACACATGTCAATAATTGAGTCAAAGAGACAAACCAAGTAATTTATCACCAAGGATAAACTCACAACAATAAGAGTTCATAAACTAATGGTAACTAGCAAGTGAAATGACATTATAATGAAAAGAAGATGCACCACACAATGATTGTACCACAGGAACCAACAACCCAATAGTTTTCGGTCAGTGAAGAACCAAGGAAGACAAAGAAGAAACATACTACGAGAAAGACACCTAACAACCATGGCATAAAGTATAGATTCCAAGAGCCAGTCAACTATAGATCAACATCTTACCCGTATATGCAATAACTAAACAACTTACAGATTGAAGAGATGGACAAGAACTGACTAACTGAGATGACCAATATACAACAAATAATGTTATAAATGAATAGGACAAGATATGTTATAAAAAGAATGAAAGTAACAATACTGTTAATTGAATAGAAGCTGTAAATAAAAGCATAGTAACATGTTATGCACAGCACCAATGTAACATAAAGAAGTATTAAATTTGTCTCATAATAATAGCAAATATTAGTCAAATAGTCTAACAATCATGTAAGACAAGAAAAGGAAATAACTAAAGAGTTATTAGTTATCATTAATCAAACCAAACTTGAGAAAATAAGGTTAAAAGAATAGAAATTTGTATCAACCTAACATACACATTGTTGGCACAAATGATAACATCACATAACCTTAAGATGTAGGTACTGTTCACCTAAATTCACAACTAGCAGTAGGAAAAACCTACCCAAACCAAAATGTTTTATGTCTTAAACCAAGTAGAAATAATAATCTTTCTACAGGTACCAATATAAGATACCCAAGATAAGTTTTAAATAAGAATATAAGTAAATAAAGTGAACCAAAACCAACCAAAATGGAATTCACTATGTAAAATCTGAATAAAACCATATTATAAAACCAAATAGAAACAAAAGGTTAATGTCTATACCACAAGTAGAGTGTAATACTACTATTGTAATAGTATAAGAAGATTATAAGAAAGGACATAATGTATTATAATAGTAATTAAGAACGCCTGTCATGTGACACCAGGTGTAAGTAATGTTATTTAATCATATACAATATGGAACAGACTAGTGTACTAAAAACACCAAACCCATTACAGAGATACTATTATTGTTCAACTATAGTAACTAAATAATAATGAAAAAAGAGCTAAAAATACCAAATAAGAGTGACAATAAGTATGCATCTCATAATGCAAAATAGAGGCCACTTTATTAACAAGAAATGACGAGGAATACGTAATACTCCAGCTAGCAAAGGTTCACAGTAGTTGAAACCATTTATTACTGTCAACTAGAGCTGTACAGAAAGTACATAAATACTTTCTATTATGTAAAATATGTAAATACAAATATAGGGACATAGGCTAAGACAATGGTAGTTTAAGTAATGTATTTTGTCAGTAGATTTAAGTAACTAGCAACTAAGAAGTGTAAGAGAACTTGGAAGGCATGCCCTCAAGTGGGTATGAGTGCCATTAAATTAGTGTTAATCAAAAATTAAATATAAATAATAGTGTTCAGTGAATTGTGATAATCACAAACATTAACTTCCTTGATAATGGACCAAAGCACACCATGAGTGGACTCAAAATAAAGAGCTGAGTGTCACCAATCCAGTGATATGCTCAGATTTAAAATCTAAGCCATATTAAAAAAGTTATTACAATTATAAAGAATTCGTGTCAAATCGAGCAAACATTTATACTCTTGACACCAAATACCCCTCACCAAACCCAACAATTGAAATAATTCGTGGGGCGGGGGGGGATGTGCATCAAATTAAAGATCGTCAACCAATCAAATCCAAGAAATTAACAAAATTTTGGACGATCGCAAAATGGAATGGCAGCGAGAGGTGTGCGTTCTCGTCACTTTTTAATCAACTTCAGAAGGGAACAGACGGCTACAACCCGGAGCAAAAAATCAGCTGTTCATATGATTCATGTGCGTCACCGATGTAAACAGTGCAACCTAACCTCAAATTGTGATAACGTAAATACTTTAGTATCAAAGGTGTTAAGTGTAACAGTGCGTAACAAGGATTGCTCAGTGTATAATCCAGAGCAATTCCGGGATTTAAATTATAAATAAAACGGAGTACAGTGATTTTTACATTATTAGTTAAGAAATGAGAAACGATATAATCGAAACATTTTCAAACAATGATCCTAGGTTAAGATGTATTCATGATATCATTTAATCAACAATAATGATGACACTCCTCAGATTATTTTGAATATTCTACTTTTTATGAATTTATTAAACATCCAATTAATTTTTATGTACGAATACTTCGTGTGACTTAACCACACATAATGACAGTTGTCGATTATTAACCATAAATCAAAATAACCAGTATTCACCAATGACTGAGATTTGTCAACTGGATGATCAATTAACGAAAGTTAATAAAAGATTTCAATGTTATTTATGTTTTATAATTTAGGAAAAGAATCTACTGTTATAACCATTTCAATGTTTATACTTACTATGAATAATAACCAAGATTGTTAAGCTACATAATTACTTACAGTCACGCAAGTATCTTTATGTAGAACCAAACATTGAATCAGATTTAATAATATTTATAAACTTTCACTAATGAACTTACTGTTGTCACTTCCGAAATGTTTCGAGATGTTGTTTCTCTTCTTCAGTGGGTGTATACCGATTGTCGATTACAGAATGACCGTTACGGAAAAATGGTGTGTGTGGTGGGGGTTGATGGTGGGAAGGGATTGGCGCTGAGGTTCAAATTGTGTGTGTGGATCAGTGTATCATATAGTGTATGTGATTTATAATGTATTTGTTCATTTAATATGTTGTTTGGTTGTAGTGTGTGATATCTGTATATTTCAAATTGTTCAGCTGTGTTTAGTTTTCTACTTTTAGGTAAGTAGTGTAATATTTCCATGTTGTGTTCTATGTTTGTGTAACTGTGGTTTTCGTTATGTAAATGTGTGGCAAATGTGGAATGTATGTAGTTTGTGGTGAGGGCTTTTAAATGTTCAGAAAATCTGGAAGAAAAAGATCTTCCCGTCTGGCCGATGTAGAATTTTTGGCAATCATTACAGTTTAATTTATAAACCCCTGTTTTGCTGTATGTGTCAATGTCTTTGTTAGTATTATTTATGTGTTTTCTAATGGTGTTGTTGGTTCTGTAGGCTACTTTATAATTGTGTTTCCTAAATGTGTTTGCTATTTTATGTGTATTGGAATTGTAGTATGTAAGTGTTATGTATTTGCTGGGTTGTGTGCTGTTGGACAGATGTGTTTTACTTTTTGTGTTGAGGATTCGTTTGTGTAGTTTATTTATTAATTCGGGGTTGTATCCATTTTTGACTGCTATGTATTTAATTGTGTTTAATTCATCTTGGTAGTCATGTGTGTTTAGGGGTATTGAAGTGAGCCTATGGAGCATGTAGTTGAAAGCTGCATGTTTATGTTGAGTTGGGTGGTTGGATGTGTTGTGTATGACCATGTCTGATGTGGTGGGTTTTCTGTATATTTTGTATGTGTGTGTGTTGTTTGTTTTGGTGATTGTAAGGTCTAAGAAGTTTATGCTGTTATTTAATTCTATTTCAAGTGTGAATTTTAATTTATGGTGTATAGTGTTAATGTATTTGTGGAAATTTTCCATTTGTCTTTTGTTGCCGTTGTAAAGGAGTAAAATGTCGTCTCCATACCTGTGCCAATATATTATTTTATCGGTGTATTTGTTGTTGTTCAGTATGTGTTTCTGTTCTATGTTGTGTATAAATATTTCGGCTAGTATACCTGATATAGGGGAGCCCATGGGTAGTCCATCTGTTTGTGTGTAATACATGCTATTGTGTGCGAAATAATTTTGATCTGTGATAATTTTAGTTAGATGGATGATCTGTGTAAAAGGTGTATAAGGCGTGAAAATGAGTGTATAAGGTGACATCTCCTATTAAAAAATCAAATATGGTTCAAGTTAAGTGTAATTCCAACATAATGTGAAACGAATATGTAAACTCCAATACTACTGTGCTATTATAAGTGTGATGTGAATAACTGCGAATAGTGAAGACTAAGACCTCAACTGCATTTACCCTACCGCCGAGAAACAGGACGACTTCACGCTAGATGACACCATAACATCCACTTCATCACTAGTTGACTCCGAGGACATCCACTGGAAAGACTACCACGATGACAACCCACGACTAAGAGAGTACCGAAGAATCACGCGGCAGGACATGAACAGATAACATTTAACTAGAGGTGACGCGGAAGCTCATCTTCCGTGAATAATGTATCTTTTAAAATATAAGTAATTATAAATGAAAAAGACTTTTAAATGACAATCTCTAAGCGTTAAGCATTACTATGGTGTAACAAGTAATTTCAGAAATCATACGTTGTAATATAACTCTTGTGATGTAACTTTGAAACTTCGCTCAACTAAATGAAACCATTCTTCAAATGGTATTTTAAGTAATAATGTAATTGACTAAAGAAGTAGAGTAAATTTGAAAATTCCTAACTAGTTTAAAGAGACTCGGATCCGAGGTAAATACATTATCTGTATGATCATTTTTAATACAGAAAACCCCTTTACTATTTCTGTGTATGTAAAAAATTTTATTTGTAATGTATTATCTATCATACGTAAATAAAGGGATGTCATCTTTGTTACATACTAAATCGAGTGCATAAATCAGCAAAATACCCTCCCCTTGTTTCCTCTTATTAGAGTACTTATAATTATTGTTAGTGATGTGTTTAATTTTTCAGTTTGTTACAACGTAGGCAGCCTGTATAATTGGTCAGAGTCAATTATCACGGGTTCCCTGGATTATAACGTAGCCGACACGATATACCTTCACTCTCTGGGTGGGTAAGAAGAGAGCTCTTATGATTTTCTCCATGGTCACTGCATCAATTACACTGATGGTCTTCAAGACTCCGAGCTTTTGGGTGATAATCTTATACCCCTGTCCCCATGGGTCACTGTTGAGATCTTCACACTAGTTTTTCCAACAGTGTGCCTTGCTACAATTGATTGCCTATCAAAGTGCAACTTTGTCCTCACTGATAGTTGCCTTGATATGATCCCTTGTCTGCTGTGTGATCCTTCACAGCCTGAGGCACCTCCTCTGCATATCCACAATTTCTTGAGCCCATCAGTGCATGGGAGGCCTCCCATGGCGAGGGTTTGTCCTCAGTATGGAAACCTTACATGCTCTCAAGATTATGTTCATCATGGAAGTAATGAGCGCTTTGGCTGAGACTCTTCCATCTTGATCTTGTCCCTTTAGCACATGAGCTCCTCTTGCGAGTTCTTCTGCAAAGTATGTTCTGTTGCTAGTTGTTCATTGTCCATCTTCTTTTCATTCTACCTGGAGAGGGGAGGAGAGAGCTGCCAGTGAATCCACCAGCTTCTGTGATTGCTGAATGACTTTGAAAGTGATGAACTGGTGATCGCTTCCTGTGTAGTCTTCTAGCACTCTCCAGCTTCGGATCATGGCACCAGGGAATCGGACACTAAGGAAACATCTGGGACAGTCTCGGTATATCCAGGGTGTCAGTAAGTTGTTGCTCCAAGATTGAGGAATAAAATAATAATAATAACGACGACGACGATGACGATGACGACAACGACAACGACAACGATGACAACGACAACGACAACGACAACGACAACGACGACAACAACAACAACATCAGCAGCAGCAGCAGCAGCAATAATATTAGCAGTAATAACAACATCAACAAATAAAAGGAAATTTGTGTAATAATCAGATCATGGCACTTAAAACATATTTTATTCATAAGGCAGAAACTTCATGTCCACATGAAGCCATAGCACATCAGACACTGCTTACACCTCCATGAATCTTGAAGTGTAGGATGAAACCTACAGTAAAGGACAGTAATAGCAGTAAGAGAGAGAGAGAGAGAGAGAGAGAGAGAGAGAGAGAGAGAGAGAGAGAGAGAGAGAGAGAGAGAGAGAGAGAGAGAGAGAGAGAGAGAGAGAGAGAGAGAGAGAGAGAGAGAGAGAGCTAAGTCTCAAGTCATAAATTACTGATACTTTACTTTATTCAACATTACAGTAGAGCCAGTTTTATTTCACCAAAGATTTTTAACTCTCAGTTGTTAACATTTGATTTTTATTTGTTAATGACAACGCACATCTTAGAGACTTACTTAAGTAGGCCTACTTATTTTTATATTTCATTATTTCTTTCAGTTTTTGTTTTGTATTTAATTTGAACATAAAATAAGGTTTTTACTTCAGACCCTTAATTAATTACTTACTGTGAAGTGTATTAATTAATCATGATAAAAACTTATAATTAAAATGTTATTATGGAAATATTATTATTATAAAAATATATGTTAAAGTATGTTATTTTTTTTTTGTATTCTGTAGTTTATCCTACATTGATTGAAACTTTTTGTCTGTATGGAAATCAAACTCATTTATTAGCAAATTGGTCAAAATAGATGCAAAACTTCAACAAGACTTGAAATCTTTAGCCAATGCCTTAATAATATAGATAATTAATTTTTGAAATCTTTTTGAGCATTTTTGTACTAGAAGCTGCTCGTTCAGAATTCCAAGTAATACATACCTTCTTCTCTTAATACACTTTTATCATTATTATTATTAGCATTATTATCATTTCTGTCATTATTTTAATCATTATCATCACTGTTATACAACTGGAACTCTGATAGCTATTCTTCATATTCTGTCTGAAATCTTTCAAATCGATTTCTGATTCAGTATCATTATTGTGATCAGAAGGTACACACGAGTTATCACCACTGACATCATCACTATATGGTTATAAGTCTATGTATTACATACATTATATATGACAAAAAAAACTAATATAAGTGTTGTACAATTTATTGACATGTACCAAACAGTTATAAACATTTAAGTGTAGAGAAAATAAAAATAATATACTTAAATTTTAATTTTAATTTTATTTACTCTGTTGCTCTCCTCAGTACAAGAGAACAGTGTTTATGTACAAGTTAAGCTGTACACTCTAAACCAAGATTTATTTGCAGCAGGAGATTGCTTGTGTGGGTTGCCGTGGAAACAAAGGATCAACACATCACATTTGAATGGCTTTAGAATCCCTCCAAGCCCTTTTTCTAATCAAATCAGTTTTGTAAATATACTATAGTGAGTTTAATTCTGAATAGAAGGAAAAACACGGGAATAAACCCGTTGCTCCAGTAAATCACTCCTACTGCTTCATGATAAAATTAAATTAAAGATTAAAAGAGAGAATGTACATATTTCATTTAAAGTTTATTAAAATTTGGTTCAAAATATGTTCAAGATTTCTTTTTATCGAATTATAATGTACACATGTATAATTAACAAATTTAATGACAATTTAATAAAAATTGAAACCACACATTACATTTTTATCTCTCATTAACTTGTCCCCCCCCCCACACACAAATGTCCATCAATTAATAATAAAAAATTTATGTTTCTACTGGACACACACACACACACACACACACACACACACACACACACACACACACACACACACACACACACACACACACACACACACACACACACACACACACACACACACACATTGTGCATATATTAATCAGAAATTCATGTTTCATCTGATTTATAGAAACCAATATAAAAAACCCTCTATTATATCAAATTGTGTTTATATTAATTTATATTTCGAGAACAAAAGGAGTTATCATAAATATTATTATTCACACTTTTTCTATAATTCACATTGATTAAATTAATACCAAGTAGAGGTTCCTTGTGAGAAAGATCCTTTATGGAGAACATACAGTTTCTTACACACTAGGGATGCTTGGTTGGGTTCCAGGCGCTTGAATTCTTACAAAATAATCCCTCTGGGTATTATAATATCTTTAATGAGGAGTGGTTCTTGGTATTAATGCATAGCAATTATCCAAGTGGGGGAAGGAGAAAAAAGTTATCTGAGACAGGAAGTAGCCATATATTAGCCATTAATAATGTTCTTCCTACTTTTCTGACTGGATTTAATATCTGCAGTGTTCACTTGTTTTCAAAGTAAGTATCTTCAAGAGACATTGACAAGAGGTTGTAGTAGTTATGAACATATCAGCAACAAAATAAGAAAAGGGAAGACAGTAATATGGCTGCTAAATTCATTGATTTGGGTAATAAAATAACTCCATCTCTGTCGTGATAGGTACCAGTTTGACAAGTAAGCATGACAAAGTTGAAATTACAGAGACTGCTAATTGAAGTAATAAGATGGATAAAATAACTCATAAAAGCAAGAATTTACTCTTAGAAAGCATAGGCACTTAAAGGGATTAGGAAAAAAAATCCTGTAGGCTCTAAGAAGTGGAGGTTTCTTCTGGACAAGGTTTTATGAAGGATCCAGGTCCTCAAAGCATTAGAAATGAAGGCATTAAGAGACAAACGCGTATAGATAGAACAGTATTAGACTCTACAGGAATATGAAGTGCCACATGTGATATGGATATGTAGCAGTAGCATGGCATCCATGTAACTGCTGTTGCTGGCGGTAACAGTAATGGAAATGAGAGGAAATAGTATTAATTATATCACAGAATAAATACTTTAGTTATTGAATAATTTGAAATCCGAACAATATTAGTAGGGAAACTTGAAGAAAAGCGTAGCATTGCTTTCGAACTAATGGGCACTTGAACCATCTTGTGTTGCCCGCTCAGACATTGGCAATGTTTTACTGTGTACGGTCATTGACCTCGTACTAGTTATCACTGTACAAACTGTTGAGGGGGGACATACACTCATCCATCCAATGTGTTGCCGCTGTATAAACTGGCAAAATGCTCAGTTAGCAGCAATGTTTGTTTTCGGAACTGAAGTGCAGCAGATACTACGTACCTATTTGTGTTTTGTTTATTTAGACATGTGTTTCTCTGTTTGTCTTTATTATTTTTAATTAAATTAGTTGTGTTCTTATTTATTCTGTGTAAGTATAATGAGAGCCAGATCCCATTGAACTGGGACCCTCTTCTTCTCCCAGTGAATGATAGAAAATGGTCTAAAAAGAACACTTGGTACAAGAAAAAATTCAAATTAATTTTTAGGTTGTTTTAGGCCTATCACAACTGGCAACAGGCGTTATGTACCCACGCCTTGCCACTGTTATGTACATTGAATGCTTGATGATCATTAGCTCAAGAAGTTGTTAAACTGAAGGGAAAAGTTAGAAGGGAAGGAGGTAGACATAGGAGATCATGGACCAAGAATATCTACAATAGATAGGAAAAAAAGGTTTACGACAAAGGGAATGGGAAGATGAAGCCTCTGGTAAGTAGGATGCAAGAAGGCAGTACGGGATCTGAATGGATATTATGATCTGTAAAATTAAATGCCCTTTTTTTGGTCCTAAAATTCTGTAATTGAAAACTATAAGCAGTAGTCAACATATGTTTGTCCAATGTCAAGTTTTGAAGAACTCGATATTATTGAACAAACAACAAAGTCTCTCTCTCTCTCTCTCTCTCTCTCTCTCTCTCTCTCTCTCTCTCTCTCGCTCTCTCTCTCTCTCTCTCTCCCTCTCTTTCTCTCTATTTGGGTTATGCTTCACAATATCTATTTTTTGAATTTTTAAAATTGAATTTGAATCTTGAATATCTTGAGTTTGAATTTTTGAACCGATTTATGTAAACCTTTTAACAAGTATCCATACTTTTATCCCACAGAGCCCTATTATCTTTGAGCTTCATCCCCCTCCAAAAAATTGTGGCAGGGGGCAAAAATATAGGATACAATTTTTTAAAAAGCCATAAAATTCATGCAGGGTATCAAATTCAACAGACATTTAACTACAATCTGAATGCAGTGGTCAGTTTTAACAATTAAAACATTTTTGGAAACCAGATCCCAAAAAGTGTATCAAAATTTTGAAAACAATGAAAGAAATCCATTCCATGTATCAAACATCGAATATAGATATTAAACAAAATCTGAATAGTATTCAATTTTTGAGATTTCAAAATTTTAGGACATCACGGACAAAAAGTTACAAAACTTTACAAGGAATTTTACTCAGAATACAAACTCTGAAGCTCAAAATATGAACTTTAATAATGTGACAAAATTAATATCATTTGTTAACATCCCATGCAAATTTTGGACCACCAAATGTTTGTAAGAAACAAATTTAGTATAGTAATATTTGCAAAAAGTTTTACATATTGTTATCAGTTACATAAACTTAAAAGTTAGGACTCAATTATTTGCCATTTAAGCATTATGGTTTTAAATTTAACTGAATAAACCAACACTGTGTTTGAGATTTGTATTATATTCATAATAATAAATAAGTAATAATGGTTGCTTTATAATTCTTATTTTACTAAAAAAAATAGTACGAATAGTATTTTCTATATTCAGATAGTAGAGTTTACTCTTTTACTTGTTAACATGCAGCAGAAACCTTTATTAACAATTAAATCTTCAAAGACTTCACTAAAGCTAGGAGTCATACACATGAAGAACTCCACTCATAGCCTTTGAAAAATAAAATTTGTTAATTAGATATTATGTAATAATAAATTATATTCATAATTGCTCAGATTTTTCTTGTTATTTTACATTAATAATAATAATTAAAAAACTCTTAACAAGAATATATTAATGTTAATATATTCTTGTTAAAAGTTTTATTATTAGTATTAATAACAATCTAATAATTGTAGTTCATTAAAAAAAAGTGAGGAACTTGTGCAGCTCATGGAGCAGTACTTTTCAAATTCATAATTAATATTTTACAAAGCCAGATAGTTACTTATTACTAGAGCTTTCTATATTATACATTATTTTGTGAGTTAAGGGAAGTGGAAATGATGTTGAGTGGGATTTACTACGAAAATGAACAGGCTCCTTTGTTTACACAACTTTAGTAAACAGCTAATTATTTCTCTGGTTCTAATTAACTATTTCTTTTGTTTTCCTAATTTTTGATTAATTGGGAAATAAGGCTTCCTGTCTAAGGGTATATAAACCAAAAGCATTGGTCAGGGATGTATCAGAACCTCTAAGGACCTCAAGAATACTACTAACATGTAAGTACTGCTACAAGGAAACATATTTTCAGAGTCTTAAATTAAATAATTGGTCTTTAGTTAATTATAATTCAATACTACAGTTTAAATGACAGAGTTTTTCTATTACAGAAAAATTAAATGAAATAGTTGGTCTATACAGTAGCTTAATAATTGACCTATTCAATAAAAGTGAAGTACCAAAAACTTATATTTATTTAAATATGTTAGTGAATGATATTGTAGAATGTAAGTCAGAAGTTATTCTATTCAAATTAGGCTTTGAACATCCAACTATTATTTTAATTTGTTTTGCCACTTTCAGTTATGTAGGTACTTTGATTAGTTTTAAACTATTTTATCACAAGACGTAAAATAATTGTACGTGTGAATGAACAGTTCTAATCTAAACATGAACTTATGAACATGCTTAGTTTTTATTAAATTAAGGTATTGATTGGATTCTGTACTATTGAAAATTTTTTAGTATTAATATCTACAAATGCAGAGATGTAACACACACACACACACACACACACACACACACACACACACACACACACACACACACACACACACACACACACACACACACACACACACACACACACACACACACACACACACACACACACACACACACACACACACACACACACACACACACACACACACACACACACACACACACACACACACAAATCTAAAACATGATGTTATGTCACTGAAAACATCAGCATTGTTATATAACTTTAACATCAGCATGTTACTTTAGCCACTTCAGGTCAACGCAATAAGCCATGAATATTTACTGGCATTGTATTATATTATTATAATACTATTATTATTATTATAATGCTTTAGCAGTATGTCATATTTACAAATTGCTGTTTACTTTAAATGATAAAGTATGTGATAAACATTGTAGTATGTCAAAAACATTACCAGTTAGTTCTTTGATATTTTCAGTTTATATCTGCTGTGCCATTCATTTCTTTGTATATGTTTACTAAAAAAATTACAAAATAATTCACCAAAATCTGAGAGACTGTTGTGAGTGTGTTTGTGTATGTTTATTAGTAAAATTGCCTGTTATTTAGCTGTATTACATTCTCACTGAACCTGGCCATACATAGCATCTATCAAGCTGATCATTTAGAGTACATTAAGAATAAAGACATTTTATACCATAGAGCAATATGATATATAAGTTATGTTATACACATAGTCTAACTAACTTGATAATGTATTGTGTATTTAATCTCAGGGCTGCTTTGAAGAATGTGTTTTGCACATTTTTGATTCTCTTCGCTTGTTCTGAGGCTTCCCGACGGTCTCCAATGCCTGAAATACTTATGGATCAGGAAATTGACTCAAACAGTGTTTACTCAGTAGAGGTAATATGCATAGTATCTATGAATATTTGGTACACATATTCATGGAACAACTTAATAATCATTAATTTTTATTTTTTTTTAGTATCATAATTCTCACAAAGATCAGTAAACATAATCAATTGTACGAGGGTTCTAGTAACTGAATTTGTGTATTAATTCCTTTACATTTTTATTTTATATTGATTTTACAATACTATTGAATAAAACTACTTTTAGTGGTTCCAATAAAATTGATTTCTGTTAATAATTTCTTCACACATTACCATGCGACTCTTTTCTGCTAATAATTTGTGTTTTTAGAAAAATGTTAAATCTAGCTATTATTATTTTCCTAACTAGATTACCTTCTTTTTGTGTTATACTTAGTCTATGACAAAATGCTTAGAGTACAGTATGTATTATATATTTTTTATATAAAAAACATTATTGGTCTTTGATGGCAGCATGATTGAAACACAACTAGAAAAGATGATCACTCTGATAAGTAACATGCAACTAAAAAAGCCAAATTCCAATGCCACTTAATGTATAAAGAAAAACTTTTTTTTTTATTACCACTTAGTATTAAATACATAATTACCATTATAATTACTAGTAATCATTATCATAAATTAATTTCATTTAATTGTAAGGCTGGTGTTATATTTAATAAGCTGTCACTTATTTTTAAGTAGGGAAACAAAACGTTTTATGCTTGTGCAGATTAGATTTATGTTGTATAACATCTTAACTTGTGTTATAACGTAGGGAACCCGCGTTAATTGGTTATGCCAATTATACAGGCTGCCTTTCGTTGTGACGAGCTGAAAATTAATCACAAAAATAAAACAATTCTTATATCAGGATATTGGGAAGGGGAGACTGTTGATTTATGCACTCAGTTTACTCGGTACTCAGATGACATCTCTTTATTACATTATGAGATAAAGTTCTCTATTTAAAGTTCTCAACATATATAGTTTACAGTATAATTATATATATATTACTCTTTCATAAGGGCCCTCAAAATATGATGTACATCTATTTAATTTATTCCGCGGATCCGGGATTGAATATATATTAAGTTAATAATGGTCGCCTTGCCATATACAATATTGAAAATTGAGCCATTTGAAGAATGGACTTTACTAATCTTTCAAAACAAGAAAACTTTTAGTTTAAACATTTACTCTTTTGCTATAACCAGTGTTATTAGATTACAGACTACATGTTACATATTATAATGTCTGTCTTTTAAAGTCTTAAAAGTGGTGAGTTAAATTGTCTTTTGTGGGTAAATATTTTAGTAACTCATAACCATGGAAGACAAGCCTCCATGTCACCTGGTTTTCAGTATTTGCTGCAGAATTGGTTCTTCGGTCCTCGTGCGTTTCCTGAAGGTCTGTCGTTGCCGTAGTATCCGGTGACGGTGAAGTTCCTGAAGTCTGTTATATCATTCAGGCTGAAGTACTCTCATCTTAGATGACTGTTGTAATTCTTGTAGTTATAATAAATAAATAGAAATTTTGTTTCACAGTAATACACTTCACATGATTATAGATTAGTTGAATATCACCTTCATGTTTGTAGTAATGTATGAATTACATAGTTTGTTATTTATTCATTGAGAGAGAGATGTCATCGCCGCACAAATTTAGTTATTTAAATATTCATTGAACCAACCATTCACATAATTATACATGTGTCGCGAAACAACGCTGTACGCAGCTTACGGCGTGAGCGCTCCATTGCAAGTGGGCAAAATAGTTAGGGGGAGAGTAGTAATCTCGCGACAATTACTAGTCAGCATAAAAGTAGTTCCATGTTTCTAATTTAATTAAAGGACTAAAGTTTGATTAAATAATTAAATAGAGATAGTCTTAGTTACAGACGTTATCAAAGTACATTACAGTGGTCTTATTTAATTATTAAATAATAACAAAATTTACAATTATATTTAGTTTGTTTAGGGGTCAGAAAACAAGTTAATTCTGGTCAGTGCCTGTATATGCAGGATTAATTAACAAGCTTTACCCTTTCTGTACAATTGTATTCCCTTTTATTTTATTATTAGACTTTTTATTAAATATTATTATTATTTAATGATAGCAATAAGATTTAGTTTAAAATGTGAGATTTTATTAAAATTTTAAAATTTCTCAGCTTATACATTAACAATTTAATTAATTAACATATTTTTATTAATGAAATCATCACAGTTGTAACAGACAATTCCATAAAACTAGGCTTATTTTGATTATATAACTTGTATAAAATTAACTTTACGAGTTTGTATTGTAATGGTTATGTATCATAAAAGACGTAACACATGAAAATGTATATAATTGCCATGTTTTTGTTTTAACTCTAACAAATTTAGAAATGGTATGAAATAAGTCAACCTAAAATAACTGGTATCTCTTGCATAAAAATTACAGTCTATTGCCTTGTAAACAATGTCTAGTAAACAATCCTAAAACATTCTACAAGTCCAAAATACAAAATATCTTTTTGTGTACACTTAATTGTATATAATTTTTGGTATTTTGTATATCAACTGTAAATTCAACTTGAACTTTATGCAATTTATGCAATCACAAAAAAATTGTATCTTTTTTTTATAGAATAATTATAATTTGTTAACATTAATTTTAGCCAAATGTCTACTGAAGGGGGCCATAATTCAACACGTGTTTATGAAGTTGTCAATGCAATTCTGGCTGTTAATTCTACTAGAGTTAATAAAATTACATTAATATATCCAAATTCTAGTTTGTGTTAGAATTTTAGAATAGTAATGTTAGTGTTAGAATTACACGTAACTACATTTATGTATTCTATAGATAAACAGAAAGTGTACAATGAATTTACTTCTTACTGTTCTCATAACGTAGTTACATGTTCAAGTCTGAATTATCAATTCCTTTGCAATAAAAAAAGGAAAAACAAAAGATACCACGCTACTTTAAAACCTACGGCTCTAGCAGGCACATGGGTTGGATAGTGTAAAGTTTAGGAAAGATCCTACTCAGCTGTAAATTCATCAGGTTTACTATGATCTATCCCAATAGAAAAAACTGGGCAAGAGGAAATTTCTTACAGTAAAGATCAAGTGAAAACTGGACTCACCAAAACAACATGGGAAGAAAAAGTTAAAAACTAGCTAATTTCATATCATTAGACTCATTTGTTAGTAGATAAATATTGAACTAGACAGTGTGTTTTATAATGGGTTACAACTTTTGCACCTGTTGTAGAACAATCAGATTGATCCACTAGTTGCTGCTCTTCACGGCGATATAAAAGGAACTACCGACATTCCGTGCCACATTGAATTGCAAGTGGTAAGTCCTTTACATTATTCATACACTTTTACTTCAGAAATACTTTAAATTAAAAAATATACTAAGTATGTTATATACAGCAGTAGTGTATTCTGACATCTAGCAGACTGTGTAATATTATCCTAAGTTTAACACATAATAATGTACATAATAATGTCTTAAATTGAGTAGCACTTATCGCTCAGAAATATAATGATGATGGTACATGGAATGTAAGTTCCAAATTAATTAAATTATATAACTGAAGGAATATAAGTTTTATTGACAACAATTATTTATCTAATTATGATCTATTTTGTAATCAAATCTAAATTATATTGCATAATACACACTCAATTAAAACACACACACACACACACACACACACACACACACACACACACACACACACACACACACACACACACACACACACACACACACACACACACACACACACACACACACACACACACACACACACACACACACACACACACACACACACACACACACACACACACACACACACACACACACACACACACACACACACACACACACACACACACACACACACACACACACACACACACACACACACACACACACACACACACACACACACACACACACACACACACACACACATTTGGAGTTATATTTGTGTATACACATAAACAAAACATATATATATATATAGTTAAGATTAATTTTTGAGAGTGGTTCATATTATTTGATCTTATAGATTTTTCTAGAACTTTTTCAGAAATTTAACTTCAAATTGTAATGCAGAAAACATTAATAGTCATATTCACACTCAAGTTTGAATTCATGTTTAGCTTACTTTGATGTATTCAGTAAAATAAAAAGACCTATTGTGACAGTTATTTAGATGGCAGTAAAATAATATGTTCTTATTTAACAATATATGGATTTTATTGCAGACAAAGAAAATTGTTGGTCACTGTATGAACCTTGGCAATTCACGCAGTACTCCAGTGTGTATGGCAGGTTCCACTTTGTATCCGTTTCACCATGAATGCGTCGGACGTTCAAACTGATCCAACTAACATTTACATTTAAATAAACTGTTGACTTCATGAATGTTGTATGATACTGTAAACAAAAAATCATTGTGAATTAATGTTTGTAAAATTAAAGTGCAATTTTATTTATAAAACAATGGGTATCATGTTTTTTTTATTATTGTTACCTACCAAACACCTTCCAGTTTTTGTAATAGATGAAATGTACATCATGCATTTAAGGCCACAACAAATCAAATTTATGTATTTTTATGAATCATTACTTGCTTGCTTTGGAGTTTGATTGTTGATCAAATACAATTTTTGTTAAAACAAAAATAATTTGATTTTTGTTTCAATTGATTGTTTTCATGACATTATTAAAAAACTTAAGATTCATTAGTTTTTAAATTACTGACACTTCTTTTGTTGAGTTATTTATATTAAACATTAATAATATTTATTGTTTCACTCTACATTCTCTAGTCATTCATTAAAATATTATAGTAAATGTTACACTGAATAATTCTGATTTTATTTATGTTTCAAAATCTACTCTCAACCCATTCTAAAAGGAAAAAAGAGTATTAGATTTGTGAAAAATATTACTATCACCTTCTAATTTAGCAGGATAACCAAAACAAATTAAACCACTGGTTTGGCTTACATAATATACAAAAATTGTTTACAAAATCAGATTAATAATTTTATTGGTGGGTCTCATTTAAGGAGGGCAAGATGTTACAAATTGTAAATACTCCCTATTTATAATTAAATAATGTAGTTTTTTATAAACTCTTGTGCAGAAAATTAGACAAATACAAAGATTTTAAAATAATAATAACTGATATTTATGGGAAAAATATGTTTCAAGTGGTCATTTAGTATAAATAGCCTATGTATTACACTTAGGAAATGCAATCATATGATTTTATGGAAAGTGCATAGTATATGATTGGTTTTATTTTTTAACAAAAAACTAAATTTCTAATATTTAATTTTTAAAAATATTGATTTATAGAACAAAATTAAAATTTAAAAATATATTTTAGATGTGTGTGAAGTAAGAGTGTTTTGTTAAGAATAGTATAAAATGAAGTAAAGACAAAGGCCCCCCCCCCCCCCCCCACCATTGACTTCTCTCTGTTCAGTTGACTTCAGTGATTCAGTGAGTCAGTTGTCTTCTCACTGTTCGTAGATTACCATCTTTTGCTTGTAACAATGGCTAAGACTATTTGGTGTTTGTGCATTGCAATTTGTGTTCTCACACATAGTTCAAATGGAATGGAGAAAATTGATCTTAATGGTCTATTCGAGGTACTTCACAAAGTTGTCAACTTTGCATTCCACCATAAAGTTACTGATAAGAATTTTCTCCTTGGAATTGTTATTGCAAAAGGTAAATGTAAATTTTTTAAATAAAGTAAGTATGTTTTTGCCTGTAACAATTGTGCAAGTTAAATATTAACTAGTAAAATCAATAAAAGCTTAAAATTATATCACCAGACTGCAAGAAGCTTGTCAGTATTACATTTTGTAAAAAATCAATAAATATAATGTGTGTATGAACAATCACAAGGGTAGAGCTATGCAGTTAATAAAACTATGTAACTTATAAATTTTATAGACTATACAAAAATAGATTATGTTTTATAAATCTGCTGATGTCAGTATAAAGAAGAGAACTGTCAAAATACTTTTATAAGATACAAATATTAATAAAATATGTTCTTGTATAAATAACACTATTTATTTATTAATGTTTACAATAATAATGTGAGTAATTAATTATGAATATAACTTATAAAATAATTGTAAAAATTATATTCAGGTAAACTTGTTCTTACTAACATAACATTTTGATTTTCATTTTATATATTTATTATAAAATATAAAATCAATTTTGCACACACACACACACACACACACACACACACACACACACACCTTTATAAATGAAAAAATGGAGACAGATGAATGAAATAATTGTGATAGGTGGGATGACATGAGAAAGAAGATGAAGGGGGAGTAAGAAATAAAGAGAGAGAGGGGGAGTGAGAGAGATTAGAAGAGTAACAGAGGTGAGGTGAAACAATGTACAGAGAGTGTGGTTATGAAACTATAATGGAATCATAATTAATATTACATTATTAAAAATAAAAAATAAATTAATTAATTTGCATATATTTGGATATAATTTATTGTAATATTAATTAAACAATATTATGACACAGTATTATATCATTGAAATTATTGTTAGTTATTTAAAGTCACTACTTAATCATTTTGATTAGATTTTCTATTTTCAAAAATTTTTGCATTTTAAAATAAGTGTAATAAAATCGAATGTTTAAAAGTGGTTAAACAAACAAGTTTTATTAGTTACATTATTAATGTAAGAGTTTATGAAATTGTCCTTCACTAGACCTAGAAACTCAAACCATAATAATACAATTTTTTGAAGTGATGAAGTAATGAAAATTGAAATAGCAATGTAAACACTGAAAATGCAGTGAACACTGATCATTGCAAATTAATGGAATGTAGTACAAATAAGAAAAACACGATTTTTTTTGCCATCACCATACTTCCATTCCTTAAGGAATATGGAAGTAAATATTTAAAAAATAATAAACGCATGTGTACTATCATGTTATGCATGAATTTACAGAATGAAAATATTATTAGATTATGCAAAATTTAGATATTGGTAATGTTAATGTTATCTTGGTGATCCACATGTTACGAATCTGGTATTTTGTTAAACATTTTCAGATTTTCAGTGGCAGTATATATATATATATATATATATATATATATATTGTACTGTACTTATTTTCTGATATATAATATAATATTACTAGTGGTCGCCCAGTGGTCGAAATTCAACCGTAATTCATTAAATTTTTAAGTTTGAATGTTATTGAGGTTCTTTTGTCAAAGAGTATACCTTTATAATCATTGCATATAATTTTTTTGAATTTTGTTCTATTAAGTCAGCTGCAAGCATGTACAAATACGTCATTAGCGTGTGTTGTTTGCCTTAATTCCCTGGAATACCTATGAAATTTAAAATTTAATGTTAGTAACAGTTGAAAAAAAAACACAATTACAGCTTGTATTCGTATTTATTTTTTGATATAATTCATTGTCAGTTTTAATTTTTTCATGTTATTATTGAATCAAGTAGACGCTAATAAAAATGAGACTTGACATTCATAGAAGTATAAGATACATTGTTTTCAATTCCAGTGGATTACATTTCATTTTTGGTAAGGTACAAAATTCGAAAACAGTTTGAAGATTATCTGCTACAAAGCTTATATAATTATTTAATTTTTTTTTTCTATGCATTAATTTTCGAGTTATTTGAAAAATATGAAAGATAGGAAAAATGAGGTTTAGCTTGGCGAAGCCATTTTTAAAAAGCAATAACGCGTTTTTTGACATTTCCTTGGGTTTTTTTTATTGCCATACTGACCAGGTTTCGCCAAGGCTACACAGTTATTTTGCCTATCTTTTTCGAATTATATAAAATTTAAATAAAAAATTAATACAAAATAAAAAATGAAATAAAAAATACGTGCCTCGTATTTTTCATTAAATAAAAAAAACCGGGCGGTTAAAAAAATAAATGTTGTCCATTGAACTTAAAATAGTTTGAAAGTGAATTTAATGATTCAGAACTTCTGTGTAAACGATGTTTTTTGTAAAAACTCTTTCATCATTTGTTAAATGCCCTTGGCCATTATATTCGGAAATATAAAATCTCAAACCATCGAATGATCGAACTCTACTTGCTGCGACGTACAATTGACCATGTGTAAAAACTGGCTGCCTCAATAAAATTCTAATTTTTTCGAATGTTTGTCCTTGAGACTTATTTATTGTCATTGCAAATGCAGGTATAATTGGTAATAGAGTTCTTTGAAAGTTAAATGGTAAAACAGTACCAGAATATGTTAAATTTATATGTGGAATCAAAATTCTCTTATTGCAAGCGGTTCCAGTTAAAACTTCGCAATCAATAGCATTACGATGCATACACTTGATGCGCATTCTTGTTCCATTGACTAATGCTTCCTTTGTATTTAAGTTTCTGATCAGTAAAACGATGCAATTAACTTTCAATACTAACTTATGTGGTGGCAAACCACTAATAGTCAAAGAATTCAAAAACTCTACTGGATAGTTATTGATTTCATTGTCATCATCACAAATTATTTTATCGTAGCTATGATATGTTTTCTGTTCACCTGGTATTCGATTAAGTATATCAGTATTAATAAAAGTACATTCATCATTTTTAGGTGCTAAAATAACTGACTTCAATACGTTATCTGAGAGTATGTTTTCGGAAATATTTCCATACACCTCATTAATAATATTATTTTCATCTCCTATTAATTGGTGAGGTATTTCAATAATATTTTCACCAAACTGAGGGAATTGTGGGGCTTCATCATTACCAATTTTTTTCAAGAATTCGACAAATTCTATTTCACTTGGTAAGGCTCTCATATTTTGAGTAAACGTTACTTTATGAAAATAAACAAATTTATGCCAACTCGTGACACAATTTTCAATTAAAGTTGCACGTGATCCATGTGGGACAACTGGTAAGATTTGCCGAAAATCACCGCACAGAAGTATCGTTTTCCCTCCAAATGGTTTATGTTTATCATTTTCATCACATAGATCCTGCAATAATCTATCTATGATTTTCAACACTTGCAGTGGGCACATAGAAAGTTCATCAATAATTATCAATGATGATGAATTTATGTAACGTCCATAGTTACTATTTGCGGTAATATTCGCTACAGAATTTTCCAAAATGGGTATAGGCAATTTAAACACATTGTGTAAAGTTCTACCTCCAAGTAATAGAGTTGAAGCTATACCACTGAACGCTGTTGCAATGCAACTAAGATTAAGCGAATTTAATTTGTGAACGATTGCTGTTTGTGCGAATGTTTTTCCACAGCCTGCATGAGCGGTTAAACAAAAAACATTAGATCCAGTATCATGATGCAAAACTTCACAAATCACACGATCAATTAGATTACGCTGTTCAATATTTGCAGTTTCATAATGCTCAGAAAACAGAAACTCTTGTTCTATTGGATCAATAGCATTTGCTTCGTCTGTTCTCTGCGAATACGTGGGAACTGGTAAACCAAGTTCTTGACATGACAAATTATGAACATTCAAAATATCTTCAATTTCTAATAGAGCTGTATTAAAGGATACTTCTTCGTTGTAATCTCTCAAAAAATCTTCACTAAGATATACTTTAAATTCATTCCATAACGCCAATGCATTGGCTGGCACATTGAATGCACAAATGTAACCAAATAAATTTCGCATTTGTTTTGGTGAATGTAATTCTTTTGCTTCATTTAAACATTCGCGCCATTCATTATCATTTGAAGCAATGCCGTGAGCATGGCACGCTTCAACAAAAGAAGTGTGTATAATTCCATTGTATGTTCTAACATCCTCAAATGATTTTGGACCACAGACATGTAATAAAATCAATCGTAAATGGAAAAGTTCGATGTCTTTTGGTGATACTACATATATGCGTGTAATGATTTTATCACCTCCACGCCTTCTCTTCTTCCATTTTTTTTGGGAATCTTCCCACACATAATGCAAAGGAATTTCAATATACTTATATTCATGCGCTGATGGATCTGATCGATTCAATTCAAAAAATGCTAATAATATTGTTTGTCTTGCATTTTCAATTGCTTGACGTTCTTGCCCTTCTCGAAAATAAACTTTCTGTCTACGCGGTAAATGAATGTCAAGTCTAACGATGACATGTGATTAAAAATGCATTGGTAATTCATAGATGCGCCATACAGCTTCAGTTGATCCGACATAACGGCCATTTAAAAAATTTTTAACTTCATCAATTTGTATTTCTTGACCTGGTTCATTTCTCTCTGAGCCTAATTCAACAGATGCACTGTCATAGCCTTTATACACGTATTTATAAATGTATTTAACACTTTTAACTGTAGTGCATACTTCAACATTTATATGGCAATTAAATTTGGCAAGTAAATACGGATTGTATGGTACAACATAACGATTGTCGAGGCAACTACCGCGAACTTCAGCATTAATACCATTATCACGCCTTCTGTATAATGGATATCCATTTAATGATTCACATGTAAATTCATTAAATCGTTTTGGATAATCTTTTGTGCATTTTCCATCTCTCATACATACAGAATTTGGATTAAGTACACCGCATGGACCATGCATCATGTGTTTTACAACATATTCATGTAATGTAGGATGTGTTTGAATGTTAGGAATCTCCGCAGATACAACTTTATCAATATCGGTAGCGTTAACAATTTTATCTTGCTCATTTAAAGAGAGTAAAATGTGAGCATGAGGCAATCCTCTCTTTTGAAACTCAATTGTATAAACGAGTGCTTCAACTTTACCGAAGATTTTTTTTAGTGTAAGGCCCTCAATTAATGCTTTCAGTTTGGACTTGAATATACGCACAACAATATCAGGTCGAAAATTAGCTGACTCACCTACACCAATATTGCTAACTATTTCAGGCCAACTTGGATTGCAAGACATTGTAATAAACAAAGAAGGCTTTCCGAAATGTTGTACAATTGACATTGCATCTAAATAATTCTGATACATATTTCTTGGAGATCCATTGAATGAAGATGGTAAAATTACTCTACGGCCAACGTTATTGGTATTGGGGTTCAATTCTAAATAATCTGTTAAATTGTTGTAAACTTCAGACCTAAGACTTGTTTGATTTTGTCGAATGAAATGTAACCTTGTGCCCTTTATTCTCACATACATATCAACTATCCACTGCAGAAATAATTTTTGTGAATGGTGCAACATGCTAAAATCTTCTCTAATTGCAAATCGATAGGCTGCATACTGAAGCATGGTTAATTTATTTCTGGGCGCTCTTGAATTAGATGTAGTTGGTACATTATGAGAAATATTGATATGCCACCCAGTATCACCATTTGGAAAAAGTAATGGATACGCTAAAGGGTCCAATGATGAATCCAAAACAGAGATATTGTTAATGGTGCCATTAACTTTTGAAAACGAAACCATATTTCGTTCAAAGGGTGCCTCACCATCAACTGTACTAAATATTACTGCTACATCAGTTTGAACTGCATCATTATAACGGCGTAGATCTAAATCACGATTTACTTTAATGAGCATACAAATTTCTTTATTTTGATTTTCAACTCTCTGACAATGATCTTTCATTGCAATGAATGACCGAATGAAAGGATTAATGCGTTCCAATTCAAGAGAGATTTCGCGCATTATATTGTTATTGCATGTGTGATTATAGTGTTCACGTAATCTATAATTGACAGCAGTGTCAACATCATAAAAATATAATTGTGCATAACATGGTGAGCGACCATATCCAGCAGTCATTGGACCTGATCTGTGATAAAAAACATCGTGTATTTTAAAATGATACACTCCACGCGTAACTGTATCCGAAATTTTAGCTTCTGAGCTAACCATAGCAAATGATGAATTGTATTTACGAATGTTTTCAAAATAATTTTTTGACTTTCTTTGTATTGAAGGTTCATTTGAAGTAAGTCCATCATACAATGATTTAAAGTATTCATTTTGACTTAAGGCCGGTAATATTGCTTTACCCTTATGACAACATGAAGTGAATGCAGTCCTTTCACCTAAAGCGAACTCAGATTCGAAATGTTTTGCATTGCAAATCCTGCATTGTAAATGCATTAATCCACAATCAAAAGTACTAAAATTTCTTGGAATGACATTCAGTGCGCATTTAAATGTATCCCTCAAAATAATTTCATCATTTTGTATACTATTTACACTATTTAAATTTGCATTTGGTCTATTATCATTTTGACTTTCACACGAATATATATTCCTTCTTCTTTGTCTCTCACTCTGACCCGTCAATGTTATACTATTTACACTATTTAAATTTGCATTTGGTCTATTATTATTTTGACTTTCACGCGAATATATATTCCTTCTTCTTTATCTCTCACTCCGACCCGTGAATGTTCTATGTCGAGGCATAATGGAAGTAGGTGCGAATATCTGAATGTAAAAAAAAAACATGTAATGAAATTACTGAAACTAAGATTAGACAGGGTTTAATTTAAAAATAATAAAATGTACTCACTTTTTTGAAACCACCAATAATAATTAGGCGAGAGTAAGTCAATTCAAATTGCTGCTACAAAATTTTCCTTTTGCAACAGGTGTATATTAAGCAAGCTGTATTTCACTTTCAACTGCACATTAATATATAAAACACAGATATCTAATATACAAAATATAAAATAAACGCTTTTTTGCCTTGACATACACTCCACAGACTATTGAAAAAGGAACATTTGAAATCACACAAAATTCACAGCTCATTCAGTCTATCTGTCAGTATTAAGCAAGCTGTGTTTCACTTTCAACTGCACATTAATATATAAAACACAGATATCTAATATACAAAATATAAAATAAACGCTTTTTTGCCTTGACATACCATCCACAGACTATTGTTACCTGGCACCAAAATTATTTTATTTTTAACAATTACCATTGTTTGAAAAAGTTTAAATGAATTTTCAAGTGCAAATGAATGTTTTATTTTATTTAATTTAATGTATTTGTAACACATATTATATATAAATTTTAGCTTTCTGCACTCCTTCTCCATATAAACTTTAACTATGCCAAATCTCACACTCCTCCGTGTGCGCAATATGCTTAAAAAGGGGTACAAAGTTTTCTCTTCACGTATTAATATATAGATATTGTAATATTAATTACAAATATAAAATATAAAAATAAATCAATACGTGTGTGTTAATTTGTGATAACAAGGTATTGTGCTCTCCTTTTAGCCCCACTAGTTGGGCTAGCCAATTTGTAATATAAATTACAAATATAAAATATAAAAATAAAAAGAGATATATTGATATGCGTTATGTGTAGATTTACCCTGACTGTAAGCCCCACTGTTTAGGCTAGTCAATTTGTAATATAATTTCAAATATAATAATAAATAAATAAAATATAGAGATATAGATAATCAGAATTGTGTATGTTGTCTGGATCTCGGTATTGAGCTCGCCGATGATACAGCTCCACTTTGGATCCACCAAATACAAAGAATAGATTTAATATAAATATGTTATAACTAGGTGTGATTGATTGATAAATAACAAATAAATCAAACTTTATAAATTGTGAAAATATATTTTTTTTCTTTTTCTTGTATTGAGTTTTGATTTAATTATTTAATTTAATTAATAAATAATTAATTAATTAATTGAGTGTGTAATTTCCTTATATCTTTATTCTCTCACTATAAATTATTTTTTTGGTTTAAAAAAAAAATAATAGTAACATTAATTATAGAAATAAAAACAATTCTGGTAACTGAGTAATGATTTGCGTTTATTAACATTCAAAATTATGCGCCAGTCAAACTGCGCATGACCAAGGCATTGGCTAATTTGCTCCAGTCGGTAGCGAAAAAATCAACAAATATATTTTTTACAAGGTTAAATTTGTGGTTCTTTTAACGAGTCGAAATGGTCAGAGGGCAAGGAACAAGATACAGTCTTAACAGGTATTCTTAAACTAAATGGTAATAGCTGAAATAGAACAAAATTATTATTGCAATTGTCAATTAGAAAAAATTAACTTGCGAACCGAGTCGAAGAGATGACGTCACTCCCTTCAGCAGGCAGTGCTCTCGTGCTGGTGAGAAAACAAGTATGGCCGCCGTCTCCTCGATTTTAAACTGCTACGTTGCTGAAATTGGCTGAGATTCTCCCGCAGAAATAAAATGATATTCCCTTTTCTGTGAAGTGGTGTTGGTCCAGGAATATAGTGTAGAATGTCCTCTCGTCGTCTGCGATGTCGATTTCGTGATGGATTTCTTGTGTTGTGTCCGGTGTTCAAATATGTGTATTGGTGTTCTGTGAATTCGGTCCAAAATTGTTCAAAATGGCTGTTGATTTCTTGTGTTGAGATTTATGGGGTTATTACTGTGTTTTGGAAATTTGTGAAGTGTTAGAAATTGATAGTTAAGGTTATTTTCACTTTTTAGATCATCTCCGTTACACGCCGCATAACCAAACTTGGTTTTTACACAAATTATTCTGTTTTCAGTACTCTGCTAACACATTTCCAACCATTCGGCTTTACGATTAACAATAGACTAATAGACGCAATGTCGTCGTTTTAGGGTAATTTGTGCTATGTCTTTTTCCTCTTTATATTGTTTAACTATAAAAATATCTGTCTAAGACTTGGTTCACCATCTAAATATACATAATAAGTTTTCTTATTTTTTACTGTATTTCAAATATTTCTTAATTTTACATGAATCTAACTATTCAGTAATATTGATTAGTTAATTTTACATCTTTTGATATATAGCTGGGTTTGTTTCAAGCTCATTTAAGCCAAAAAATTACAATTTTATATAATGATTGTATGCCTCATATTTGGTACAAATTCGGTGTTTTAATGGTTTTTATTTGTTTTTTCTTATAATATTTCCATGGAATATACTTAATAACTCCGTGACTACTTTGTTGTTAATAATTTTGTTGTTAAAACACTGCAATATTGATTAATTTACTGTTTAGTCTGATTTGATTACCATTATAGGCCAAGTATCATTTGTTTCCAAAAGAAGTTAAATTTCTTTCCTTTGTCATTCTATTTGCTATTAATTGTATCTGTATTAATTATATTTTCAATTTCTGTATTGTATGTATTGAATTCTATTCCTATTACATAGATTGATTCTCTGATAGATAATTTTTTGGTTTGTATGCCAGTCTGTGTTTACTAAAATGGTGTCTTAGCTGGTCTGTTTGTACATTATATATGGTTTACTGTTTTGAATAAAATTATTACATTTTTATGTCCTACTTGCCTCTCTGACTTACACAATGGAAAATTAAATGACATGATCTTAAAATACAATGAAATATCTTGTATCTACTAAACTTTCTTTATAATAATAACATCATTGAACCATAACATAAACATCTTATGCCTAATTTTCTCTATACTTAGAATTATAATGAGAACATATTATTATCAGTCTTTGGCTGTCCTTTGTTTTTATGTTTCATTTTATCACAACCTTATTCTATTAAAATATCTTATTCTTAGTAACAATTTCAGTTATTCACTGTCTCTTTTTACTTACTATCACTATTTTGCTAAAATATTAACATAAAAACACCTTAGAACTACTGACACTTTCAGTGATTGACTGTCTTTTGTGTTACCTATACCTAAATTGTTCATACAATAAAATAAAAACATCTTATACCTATCATATTGTTATTATGCCTAAACACTAAAACACTTTTATTATCTAAATTACACTCAGTCATTAGACTGTCTCTTTAGTTTTTATCCAGTATTTCCTACACTAATGGTAGTCTGTTTTAATATATTTTTTATATCACACTTTATTATAAGGTGTCCTTTATTTTGGCTACACTAATAGTAGTCTGTTTTAATAGTTTTTTGACATATTATTCTTACAACTAGTATACAATTTGGTTTTCTGGGATTGTATCTTGTAACTTGTTCTGGGTCTACATATATCAGTTTTAATTTTGTTCCATGGTATGTATTACATGACTATCATTTTTTGGAATATCTCTTCCTGGTTCTGGTCTCTTTGTGGGAATCTTGATATATTTTGTCCCTTTTTCAATATCACATTAGTAGTTTCTGGTCTTGTGGTTTCTCTGCATCTTGACCTTATTATTATTATTCCCTTATTAATATGGTTTCATCCTTGTATTTCCTTTTTTATGGTCCTTCCCTTTTTACTGCTTCCCCAATCTACTGGGTATACTGCTGGTTTAACTGGTTTTTACATAGTAAGTTATTTTAATCAATGGTTTTCTTTGTTATTTTTCATTTTTATTAACATTTTATTGACTTAATATACAGTTTCTAGTGTAATCCTTAAAACAATTTATTCTTCTCACTCACTATGGAACTTTTTCCTTTATTTATGTTGCATTAAGTCAAATGTTTAGCGTGATAATTTTGTTATGTTACATATGCTCTCCTGTAAAAGTGATTAATTCAGATCATACTCTTAGTATGGATGAAATAATTACTACTAATTCTTTTGTGTTTACTATATTTCCTCGTGATTACATGTTTTCACTTTATATACCTTCTTTTTCCACCGTTGCTTTCTCTCAGATGATGTGTATCTCCTTCGTTAGTTTCTTTCTTCATTAATAAGTGATCTTCAATCTTGTGTATAACATTATCATTTTATATTCTTTCTTATTTGGTGCTTCCTCACCAGTATGTTTACTCCCTAACATTCCCTAACAAATTAATTGGAACAGTTCAGAGTGGCACTTTTGGCTTCAATCCCTGCTGTCCAACACTTCAATTGAGTCCAGAGGTATTATCATCTCTGCTCAAAATATAAGACTGATGGTATTTTCTACATCCAGTCATAAAAATAAATAAACAGTAAAAGTAGTCATTTTTTACTAAAATAAACATCTTTAGATTCTTCACTTCATAATACGTTATATTAATTAATACTTTTATACACTTGACTCTTCTTCTCTCTTAAAGCTTATTCCATATTAGGTGGTTTAGGTATGTGGTATAATATACCTTTCATCATGTTTACATAGTAAGTAGTATTTATATTTACTCTTTCTACCATCTGGTATCCATTGAGTTATTTTTATTGCTCATGGTGTAACATGAATTAATTCTTTATCACTTTCACTATAACAGTGGTTATTGCAACAACATTATCATTATTAGTATCAGGGTTTTTTGGTTTCTGGTCTCACTATTTGGTCTTTACTGAGTTGGTCCTTCTTCATTGTTCCATTTTTATTAAATTATTTTCTTTGTGAGCTTGGTTAAGTTGTTTCGATTAAGTCATATGATATTCTGGTTTCCTTTATCCTTTAGAATTTTGTATCTCTTTCTTACAAAATCTTTTTTCATATTTCAGAGTTATTTCTCATCATTTGTATGAGTAATGATATGAGCTTAATATTTTTTAATTTTAGATATTTTTATTCAACTACATTCTTTCTTATTCATAGTTGTTTTTCAAATATTTTGGTGTAAGTTGTACACCAACACCTTATTGTTTTGAATTTTGAAAATCTTTATTCATCAAAATTCTTTTCTCATTCATAATAGTCTTTGAATGTTTGGTGTAAGTGGTACTTACCAAGTTTTTGAATTTGGAAAATTATTATCTCCATCCAAATTCTTTTTACTTTCATAATAGTCTTTGAATATTTTGTGCAAGTTGTCCTTACTGATTTTTGTAATTTTGTAATTTTTATTTCTCAAAATTCTTAATTTCTTCATAATAGTCTTTCAAATGATTTGGTGTAAGTTGTACTTACTAATGTTTTTGAATTTTGAAGTTTTTATTTTTCAAAATTCTTATTATTATTTTTTTTTTCATTCATAATAATCTTTCAAATGTTTTGTTGTAAGTTGTACTTACTGATGTTTTTGAATTTTGAAGTTTTTTATTTATCAAAATTCATAATTTCTTCATAATAGTCTTTCAGATATTTGGTGTAAGTTGTACTTACTGATTTTTGGATTTTGAAATTTTTATTTATCAAAATTCTTTTTTATTTATGTTCAAATAATCTTTGAATATTTGTGTAAATTGTCCTTACTGATTTTTTGAATTTTGAAATTTATTATGTTCAAAATTCTTTTTTTTTTTTTTCATTCATAATAATCTTTCAACTGATTTGTGTAAGTTGTCCTTACTAATTTTTGGAATTTTGTAATTTTCTATTTCTCAAAATTCTTTTTATTTTCGTTCATGATAGTCTTTCAAATGATTTGGTGTAAGTTGTACTTACTGATTTTTGGAATTTTGAAATTTTTATTCCTCCTCCAAATATTTTTTAATGGATAACTGATTATAAGTTCCTTTTACTTTATTTGAAATGATATCCTTTAGTACATACGTATTGTTATTATTGTTTTTAATAATCAGGTATGGGCCGGTATACAACAGTAACAACTTTTTCGTAATGCCTTCCAAAGTACTGGGTAATTCCCTGTTTTTCAGCAGTACCTTTTCTCCGACTTCATAGCTTATTATTTTCTTAACAGCCTTTTGATATTTGTTCTTGCGCCTTTCCTGGTCTTCTGCCAATTTATTGTAGAATCGGATGCGATTGAATTTGTATTCTTGACTCCTGGGGAACTCTATTATGTCTTGTATTTCTCTCGGAGGCGGTTTTTCATACATTGCCGTGTATGGCGTGGTACCTATAGCGGGGTGATATGACAAATTAAGGAATTCTTCAGTAGCTAATAAATATTCTTGCCACTTCTTTTGTTGGTTATGGCAATAAGTCCGTAATATTCTTCCGACTTCTCGCAGTACCCTCTCCGCTGGATTGCTGCTGGGGTGGTAGACAGATGTCTTGTAAGTCTTAATGCCCAATGTATTCAAAGTGTTTCTCCACCTCCAACCCTTAAATTGCGTTCCATGGTCGGTGATTATGGATGTCGGGCTTCCTACCTCTGGAATGTAATGATTTGTTATTATTCCTAGAGTCTTCAGAGTGGTGGCTCTGTTCACAGGGTATAGTTTTGTGAATTTTGTAAAATGATCCATCATAATAATAATATATTTGTATCGATGGCGTCCGCCACTGCGGGGAAATGGACCACATATGTCCAGAAAGACCTTTTCCAGTTTGGCTTGTGAGGTAATTGGTATCATCATACCCTCCTTTCTCTCATTGTTGGTTTTCACCAATTGACATATCAGACAGGTTTTGAGGTAGTTTCTCATTTTTCTATTGATACTTTTTATATGACAATTCTCTTCTATTGCCTTGATCACCTTCATGGCTCCCATGTGACCGTATCGTAGATGATAGTCCAGGATGATATCCTTTTCGATTGTAGTAGGGATCATGATCTTCCATATCTCTTCATCAAGGGATGTCTTGATGAATAAAATTCCATTATGTATACAATAAAATTTGTTTATTGTGTCGTCTTGGTTGGAGAGACGAAGTTTAATATGGTTTAACTTCGGATCGGACTGCTGGTGTTTGCTGATGTCCTGCACTATCTTCTCTAAATCGGATCTGTCCTTAATAATATTATAGATTTTCAAGATGCTCTCCTTTTCGCCTTCGAACGTTTGTTCTTCCAGATTTACTCTCGACAATATGTCGGCTACTACATTTTTACTTCCAGGAACATACTCCCACTGTATATCGTATTCCTGCAGGGCGAGTATCCATCTGGTCAATCTACCATGGCTTAACTTGCATCTTCTCAGAAATGATATTGACTTGTGATCTGTTCGAACGGTCACTGGATATCCGAGGATATACGTCCGAAACTTCCCGCAGGCAAAGACTACACTTAGCAGTTCTTTTTCCGTCACATTATAGTTCTTTTCACACTGGTTAAGAGTTCTGCTAGCAAAGCTCACTACTAGATGGTTCCCACTTTCATCTTCTTGGTACAGTGTTGATCTCAAGCTAATGTTACTAGCGTCACAGTTTAGAAAGAAGGGTCGGTTAAAATCTGGATGGTTGAGCATTACTGCATCTAAGAACTTCTCCTTAATTGATTTGAAGGTTTCGTCTTGTTCTTGACCCCATCGCCATTTATTCTTGGACGATAACTGGTACTGAAACTGGGCTGTTAGTTCGGAATAATTATTCTGGAACTTCCTATAATAGTTACACAGGCCCAAAAATGATTGTAGTTGCCTTCTGTTTTTTGGTGTAGGGAATCGTTGTATGGCGTCTACCTGCTCCCTGACAATTGAGTGTAGGCGAGAACTGCAGAACCTTGTACAATTAGGCTGGCAGATTGAACTGCAATGGGTACCCAGCCATGTCAACATCATGGGAAATGAAAAAGCCGACATCCTCGCCAAAATGGGCGCAGCACTACCTCAGCCGGAGACCCCCAGCTCATATGCATCTGTGAAAGCACGAATAAATTCCTCAATAAGCCTATGGCTAAAAGAAAAACAATTAAGAGCCTGTGTGGGAAAAAGATGGGCAACATTGGTTACGGACGGCCCCATCAACAGAACTCTACCCCGAGCAACTAGTGTTGCTCTTTTTAGAACTACAACCGGGCATGACTACCTGGCCTCCCACCTGCACCGCATTGGCGTGTTGTCGTCTCCTGAATGTGTTCTCTGTGGATACGCTTCCATGAATGCGGATCACCTAATTGCATGTCCAGCCTTGATTTCAGACACGGAAGTCCAAGACGAAGATGGTACGGCAAGGCTCTCACGTCTCTACTGGTCAGCGCGCCGCCTAATGGCCCAACAGCCAAGGGTGGGCGTTGGCTAGTAAGTAAGTAAGTAAGTGGCGTCTACCTTTTCTGTTGATGGTGTTATTCCTTGACTGTTTAGCTGGAAACCCAGGAATTGTACTTCTTTAGCTATAAGCTTGGACTTGTCTAGTTTCAGGGTGACATTATTTTCAGCGAGCTTCTTCAAGACATACTCCACACGGTAACAGTGTTCTTCCCAGTTGGTTGATGTTATTAGGAGATCATCAACATAGACAGTCGTGAATTGGAGCGCTTCTGGTCCTAGTATATGATCCATACAGGCGACAAAAACAGCTACTGAATTCACCAACCCGAAGGGCAACCTCTTAAACTGATAATTGCGCCCTTCGAAGATGAACGCCATGTATTGCCGGCTTGCTGGGTGCAACTCCACTTGCCAATAGCCGCATACGGTATCCCAAGTGGTAATGAATCGTGTTCCGTGGAACCTCTTCAAAATTTCATCAATTTCACCAGGTGAGGTACGATCGTTAATTATCATTTTATTTATCTCACGTGCGTCAAGGCAAAGCCTTACCTTCCCATTTTTCTTTTGTATGGCCACAATTGGGCTAGTGTATGGCGATTGACTGCTCTCAATGATATCTCTACTGATCATATTCTGGATCTCTGTGCGTACGGCTTCTTTCAAAGATTGTGCTATTGGATACGACTTTCGGTTAAATTCTACCCGTTCTCTGAATCGTATGGAACATTGGTAGTTCCGGATCTTTCCAGGTTCGTCCGAAAATACAGCTCGATATTTTTCATATATTCGACCAATTGATTCAGCTGGTTTTCCTTTAATTGCTCATTAGTATTGTGGCACTGGAAGTTACGTATCTCCTGAATCTTTTGTTGCCATAGGTCATCCTCCGAATCCTGATGTACTGGCTTGTTGTTTGTTGAGTAGTTGGACAAGTAATTCACCTTATTTTGGTGGTCGAGAAGTTGTCTGGAGTCTAAAGTCTTGTTATTAGTTAAATTGGCTACCCAGGTCGAACCTTCAGCAAAGAGTGATACCTTTCCTCGGCACAAGTCGATAACTGCTGAGTTTCTGCGCAATATGTCACATCCTATCATGATGTTGAAAGGTAATCCAGCTGCAACAAGAAATATCATATCCACACCAATGCCCTGACTGTTGACACTGAGGGATACCTGCTTTCTTATGGTCTTGTTCTGTCGGCCGGTAGCTCCTACAAGTACAATATTATTAATAGGTAGTACCGGTAAGTTTTTGTGGCATTCCTGCTGTATCCGGTCCAACTCATTTCGATTTATTATGGAGACATTGGCTCCAGTGTCTATCATTATAGGAACAGAAATACCCTCAATTTCTGCAATTATGTATATTATTTCATTATCATTATTATTAATATTAATCTTGCCTTCTTCTAGTAGGTCTTTACGGATATCTTTCAAATAATTGCTGTATATTATGGTAAAATTTTTTCTGTTTTTCTTCGAATTCATTCCTTCTTGGTTAAACCCAGCAGATTGGAGCAGTAAAGGGTTATTGGAGTTTATTACTGCCTCCGTTCGTTTAAATGTTCCGCTTCATTACGGATTAGGCCGTTGGAAGCATCAGCTTGGAGTCCTGAGACTGCTTCGTTTGGTTCTGCTCGATCGTCCTGTTGGGCTTCTGTTACAGGTAGTCTTCGCTGATTGTCCAGGCTGGAACTACGTCTGGGCTCGTACTCTCTGTACCTATTACTTCCCTGACTTCCTTGAAAGGTCTCGTACTCGTAGTATCGGCTCCTTCGTTGAGGCTGGTACCTCCTCTGTCCACTGCCTTCCGCTCTGATGTAGTTAATATTGGGTCGATATGTCCTGTAATTATTGTTATTACCTCCATTCGGGTAATTCCGGTTATAATTACCATGATAATTGTTATTAGAAAGGTTGGGGTTCCTCTGACCATTTGGAACATAGTTACGATTATTATTATAATAACCGTTGTTATTTTGTGGACGGTTATTATTATTATTATTGTTGTGGTTGGTGTCATTATTATTAATGCGAGGAATATTATTATTATTATTATTGTTGTTAAATCTCGGTAAATTATTGTTATTTCGGGTGTTATAATTGTATTCGGCATTATTCCGACTTGCGGAATTATAATTATTATTGTTACCCACATTCTGCCGATTATTATTATTCAAATTATTGTTGTTACTTCTTGGTTCCAGCTTTTCATATCTCCTGCGACTTTGACGGTAATAGTCTTCATGCTCATACATTTCTAAAAGCTCGGTCATGGCTTGCACAGTCTTTATTTGACTGTTTCTTCTGGCCCTTATAATATCCTCCTCATAATGGTATGAGAGTTTGCTGACCAGGCATTCTTCCGGTATTCGGGGCTCTAGATGTTTGGCCACGCACACCTTTCCCAAAAAATACGCCGTTAAAGTCTGGTTTCCATACGGGTTGTACTTTCCATGACAGATCCCGTCTCTGACGATATTTTGTGTTGATTCAGACCAATATTTGGCTTTGAATAGCCTTCTGAATTGTTGATAGTCGGTCACTTCATCTCTTATCGCCATCCACCAATTATCTGCTATCTCCTTGAACGATTCGTCAAGCACCTCTTTATTCTCCCTCCAGCGATTACCTCTGTGTTTGGTGAAGTACTCTTCGATTCTGGCTAGGAACTCCATTGGTTTGTTTTTATAAAACCTGAAGTTAATTCCTTCACGATTCTCACTGTTGGGACAACTGGTAATGCTTGTCGGTCGACTATGGAATAGGTCTATATCTGTCTGGTTCTGTCGCACCTGACTGTTGATACTGGTTACAGCAGCTTCAATGCCGTCACATTTTTCTGTGAATCGGTCCTGCACTCGCTCCCAGTCTTCCCATGTTTCCTTTAGTCTTTCCTCCAATGTCTTCCTAGTCGTTTCTTCAATGTTGTTAACCTTCGTATATATTTCTGTCCTGATACTCTGTACTTCTCGTTCGGTTTGACTCCATTTTTCGTCAGCTCTGGTAACCTTTTGTTCGATTACCGTTATTTCCTCTTCTACCTTCTTGCTGATTGTTTCATTATTTTCAGCTATCTTTTGCCCCAGTTCTTCCTTCAATGCTTCCATTCTTCCGTCTAACCGGTTCATGTTCTCTTGGTTCGTCTCCTTCAATTCTTCTCTCAATTGCTGATTATTGCTTTCCATTTTCTGACTTGTTTCTTCCATCCTCTTGTTGGTTTCTTCCAGTTTTTGGCTTATCTGGGTTAATTCCTCTTTCGACTGTTTATTGTCAGTCTTTATTTCCTCCATTTTCTCCTCAATCTTCTGAATATTTTCCTCCATTAATAATTTATTTTCGTTTTTTATTTCGTCCATTTTCTCCTCCATCTTTTTACTGTTTTCTTCCATTTTCTCCTCCATCTTCTTACTATTTTCTCTTAATTCTTCTTTCAATTGCTGGTTATCATTCTCCATCTTCTTACTATTTTCTTCGATTTTCTTGTTGGTATCTCCGATTTTGTTACTCAACTCTTCCTTTAATTCTTCCTTCATCGTTTTAAATTCTCGGAGTAACATCTCCATCATTTGATCAAATTTTGTATCTTCCTTTGCGGTGGATTTCTCCGGCTGTTCCTTCTGTGGTGCAGGCTTATTTGGTTCTGCTGGCGGTAACATTGACTCCACATCTTCCACTGGTGTCGCCTCTTTATCCTCCATGTCTACCTCCTGCTCGGCCTCCATAGCCCTTTTTCTTGATGTAGCTCTCCTGTGCATCTCGCTCCCTCTTCCGACCTATTGACCGTTGCCAAGCTAAAAATAGGAAATTGGACACTCGTCCTTATTTTACAACTCTATTACCTCCTATTTAAAACCCCTTAAGTTGGACGCCAATTTGTAATATTAATTACAAATATAAAATATAAAAATAAATCAATACGTGTGTGTTAATTTGTGATAACAAGGTATTGTGCTCTCCTTTTAGCCCCACTAGTTGGGCTAGCCAATTTGTAATATAAATTACAAATATAAAATATAAAAATAAAAAGAGATATATTGATATGCGTTATGTGTAGATTTACCCTGACTGTAAGCCCCACTGTTTAGGCTAGTCAATTTGTAATATAATTTCAAATATAATAATAAATAAATAAAATATAGAGATATAGATAATCAGAATTGTGTATGTTGTCTGGATCTCGGTATTGAACTCGCCGATGATACAGCTCCACTTTGGATCCACCAAATACAAAGAATAGATTTAATATAAATATGTTATAACTAGGTGTGATTGATTGATAAATAACAAATAAATCAAACTTTATAAATTGTGAAAATATTTTTTTTTTTCTTTTTCTTGTATTGAGTTTTGATTTAATTATTTAATTTAATTAATAAATAATTAATTAATTAATTGAGTGTGTAATTTCCTTATATCTTTATTCTCTCACTATAAATTATTTTTTTGGTTTAAAAAAAAAATAATAGTAACATTAATTATAGAAATAAAAACAATTCTGGTAACTGAGTAATGATTTGCGTTTATTAACATTCAAAATTATGCGCCAGTCAAACTGCGCATGACCAAGGCATTGGCTAATTTGCTCCAGTCGGTAGCGAAAAAATCAACAAATATATTTTTTACAAGGTTAAATTTGTGGTTCTTTTAACGAGTCGAAATGGTCAGAGGGCAAGGAACAAGATACAGTCTTAACAGGTATTCTTAAACTAAATGGTAATAGCTGAAATAGAACAAAATTATTATTGCAATTGTCAATTAGAAAAAACTAACTTGCGAACCGAGTCGAAGAGATGACGTCACTCCCTTCAGCAGGCAGTGCTCTCGTGCTGGTGAGAAAACAAGTATGGCCACCGTCTCCTCGATTTTAAACTGCTACGTTGCTGAAATTGGCTGAGATTCTCCCGCAGAAATAAAATGATATTCCCTTTTCTGCGAAGTGGTGTTGGTCCAGGAATATAGTGTAGAATGTCCTCTCGTCGTCTGCGATGTCGATTTCGTGATGGATTTCTTGTGTTGTGTCCGGTGTTCAAATATGTGTATTGGTGTTCTGTGAATTCGGTCCAAAATTGTTCAAAATGGCTGTTGATTTCTTGTGTTGAGGTTTATGGTGTTATTACTGTGTTTTGGAAATTTGTGAAGTGTTAGAAATTGATAGTTAAGGTTATTTTCACTTTTTAGATCATCTCCGTTACACGCCACATAACCACACTTGGTTTTTACACAAATTATTCTGTTTTCAGTACTCTGCTAACACATTTCCAACCATTCGGCTTTACGATTAACAATAGACTAATAGACGCAACGTCGTCGTTTTAGGGTAATTTGTGCTATGTCTTTTTCCTCTTTATATTGTTTAACTATAAAAATATCTGTCTAAGACTTGGTTCACCATCTAAATATACATAATAAGTTTTCTTATTTTTTACTGTATTTCAAATATTTCTTAATTTTACATGAATCTAACTATTCAGTAATATTGATTAGTTAATTTTACATCTTTTGATATATAGCTGGGTTTGTTTCAAGCTCATTTAAGCCAAAAAATTACAATTTTATATAATGATTGTATGCCTCATATTTGGTACAAATTCGGTGTTTTAATGGTTTTTATTTGTTTTTTCTTATAATATTTCCATGGAATATACTTAATAACTCCGTGACTACTTTGTTGTTAATAATTTTGTTGTTAAAACACTGCAATATTGATTAATTTACTGTTTAGTCTGATTTGATTACCATTATAGGCCAAGTATCATTTGTTTCCAAAAGAAGTTAAATTTCTTTCCTTTGTCATTCTATTTGCTATTAATTGTATCTGTATTAATTATATTTTCAATTTCTGTATTGTATGTATTGAATTCTATTCCTATTACATAGATTGATTCTCTGATAGATAATTTTTTGGTTTGTATGCCAGTCTGTGTTTACTAAAATGGTGTCTTAGCTGGTCTGTTTGTACATTATATATGGTTTACTGTTTTGAATAAAATTATTACATTTTTATGTCCTACTTGCCTCTCTGACTTACACAATGGAAAATTAAATGACATGATCTTAAAATACAATGAAATATCTTGTATCTACTAAACTTTCTTTATAATAATAACATCATTGAACCATAACATAAACATCTTATGCCTAATTTTCTCTATACTTAGAATTATAATGAGAACATATTATTATCAGTCTTTGGCTGTCCTTTGTTTTTATGTTTCATTTTATCACAACCTTATTCTATTAAAATATCTTATTCTTAGTAACAATTTCAGTTATTCACTGTCTCTTTTTACTTACTATCACTATTTTGCTAAAATATTAACATAAAAACACCTTAGAACTACTGACACTTTCAGTGATTGACTGTCTTTTGTGTTACCTATACCTAAATTGTTCATACAATAAAATAAAAACATCTTATACCTATCATATTGTTATTATGCCTAAACACTAAAACACTTTTATTATCTAAATTACACTCAGTCATTAGACTGTCTCTTTAGTTTTTATCCAGTATTTCCTACACTAATGGTAGTCTGTTTTAATATATTTTTTATATCACACTTTATTATAAGGTGTCCTTTATTTTGGCTACACTAATAGTAGTCTGTTTTAATAGTTTTTTGACATATTATTCTTACAACTAGTATACAATTTGGTTTTCTGGGATTGTATCTTGTAACTTGTTCTGGGTCTACATATATCAGTTTTAATTTTGTTCCATGGTATGTATTACATGACTATCATTTTTTGGAATATCTCTTCCTGGTTCTGGTCTCTTTGTGGGAATCTTGATATATTTTGTCCCTTTTTCAATATCACATTAGTAGTTTCTGGTCTTGTGGTTTCTCTGCATCTTGACCTTATTATTATTATTCCCTTATTAATATGGTTTCATCCTTGTATTTCCTTTTTTATGGTCCTTCCCTTTTTACTGCTTCCCCAATCTACTGGGTATACTGCTGGTTTAACTGGTTTTTACATAGTAAGTTATTTTAATCAATGGTTTTCTTTGTTATTTTTCATTTTTATTAACATTTTATTGACTTAATATACAGTTTCTAGTGTAATCCTTAAAACAATTTATTCTTCTCACTCACTATGGAACTTTTTCCTTTATTTATGTTGCATTAAGTCAAATGTTTAGCGTGATAATTTTGTTATGTTACAATATGCACCACGTTGGATGCGTCATTTATGTGTTGTAATTATTTATACGTATGGTAATTAAGAAATGTACCTACTGTTATTATGTTTTTTTATTTACCAGTACATGTAAAGAAACTCTTTCCCTCAGGGTTAATGATTATTAAGTTATTTGATCGTATTTACGATTGTATCTATTATTTTCTTTTCTTTAAACCAACCCAGATTCAGTTAATATGTAGTATTTTAATAATTAACCATGTAAAAAATAAATAACATACTAATGTAACTTGACCGTCTCTGAATTCTTCCAGCTGCCACGGGTTCACTTCTGGTTGTTGTTTACCTTTTTTCAAAAGCAATATTAAGCTTGGCAATCTGTTTCTTCACACAAATTTCTTATTGCTCTCACCGATGAATGCCGCTCTCCAGGACTACTGCAACACAGATGTCTCCTCGGAACACTTAATTATCCTTTATGGCCACTTAAACTCTTCTCCAGTCCAAGATTTTCCTCTTCTGTCGTCGTTCTATGAAGGATATTGTTATATTTCCCATATTATTATTTATTTATTAAATATTCTAATTAAACTCTGGCATCACGATTCAAAATCCTTTACTTTATTTTCTTTTCCATGTTACATTAACTTTGATGATGTACAAATGTTATTTTATTAAATTAGACTCTTCATGTATTTACTATTAGATATATAATTTTAGAGTTATAATGTTACTCTTAATGAATTTAATTGAAGACTAATAACATTACTCTTAATGAATTTAATTGAAGACTCATAACGTTACTCTTATTGAATTTAAAATTAGACTAATACATTTTCCTTCATCATTATACTAAACAATTTCTTAACAATTTACAAAATTGCCCCCATGATAATTCCCTAATTTCTTTACATCTGTTTATCATATACCTATTAAAACATATATCATTTTTCTATTTCTTATTAAACATCTTTATTTTAACTCTAATATTTGTAATTCTATTGGTTATTTATTAAATTATAATTTTATTACTCTTTACTCTTCTTATAATATTCATTTCAATTTCATATATTATTTTCTGAACATATAACTAAATATGGTTTTATATCATATAGGAATTGACCTCTATGCTGACTGAGTAAGTCGATATTCCCAATGTTTTCTGTTTACATTCAATACAAAATCTGCATCCTTTTTCTTTTAAAATTTATTATCTCCCTATTATGTACTGTGTGCATTTTAACAGCAGTACATAATACTTTCCCTTATTTCATAATTTCAGATACAATTTTAGATGAAATTTTGAAATAACCAACATAGTCTAATCTTAACATTTAAACATCTGATTAATTAGGTATTTGTACCTCACAAAATTCTTTTAACAAATTAGTTTTTTCTTTTATTAATATTACAAATATGGTTCCTTATTATCATGAATCATGATATCTTAAACACTTATTTATGACTTAAAACAACGTTAGTTAAACCAACTGGTGTTACATCAAAATAATAAATAACAATTGTGCCTAATTTTATGTCTAAAAAACTCAAAAACATGACTAAACATTCTCTTTCTTTTAAATCTCACCTTCCCAATCCTGGTCATAAATTTCATGTGTTCTTAATTTCAGAATTATTTTTCTTTTAATTATTTTTACTATAATATGGGTATCAGCTTTAGTGATGTGATATAACTTTGTAAACCTAATAAAACTGTCCATGATAATCAGTACATATTTAATACGTCTCCTACCACTAGTTGGGAATGGTCCACAAATGTCAACAAAACTTGCTCTAACGCTCTCAATGCTTGATTATTTATCCACTTTCCCTCATATCTGACATTGGCTAACTTGACTTTTTGACAAATATCATATAGTAACTTAGCACATAAAAATTGATGTCGATTCTTCATACGCTTTGGGTTATTCTATCATTTATTTGGTTACCTTTAATTATATTCCTGTTTTCATGTTGGAACACTTAATTTCTTCTCACTTTTCACACCTCGAGTCATGTTGTCATATTTATTTTTTATTTCTTTACCTCGTTTTTGTATCATCCCTAAAATACCATAGTTCCCTAACATTAAATACTATACATGGGTTCGGATTCGGAGGGGCACTCTTGGCTTCCATTACTCCGCCGTTTTCCCTAAATATATCATCTGAGATCAGAGGAACTTCATCTCTGTCCAGGAAAAAACAAAAGTTGCACTATCACAACACAATACATATAATTATTACCTATAAGGTAGCTCCTTCGCTACAAACTTATATTCAAGGGATTGTTACATGATTTCTTTGAGGTCTCTTCACATTTTATTCCAGTACTGTTTCACTTCTGGTGTTTTATCACTTCAATTAATATTCTATCATTCACAGCTATCATTCACAGGTAACTGGTTAACATTATTCGACATACATGTTGGATTATTTCCATCTTGGTGCTGTCAATCAATGATATTTTAGATTCTATCTTCATCTTCATTTTTATTTATTTATTCACCTTTAATTATGCAGTTAAGTACTGAATTTCATCATTATCGTAAGTTGTATTTGTCTATTCTTTCTTCATCTAACTCATTTCTACCCTTCTTAAATAGTAACTAGTCTTAATTGTTCTTATCATTGTTATTATAATGATTAAAATGGTTATTCAAATAATTATTATGGTTATTAACTGTCTTTCTCTTCTTAATTGATTCAAAATAATTTCTCTTAACTATCCGGTAAGATGTTCTTACTTATTTTAGAATTTGGTGGGTTATTTCATCTTAATTCATAGCATTTTTTTTTTGTTAGTAATAACTTTCATATTATGTCATTTGTATTAATAATTAATCTAATCTTTGTTCAATTAGTTTGCTTTGGTCAATACCCAGAAAATCAGTCCCTTCTTTCCATATTTTTCATATTTAGTTCATCCGTTGTCAAATACTTCATTTACCCTTGTTTTTCGGATTACTACAGTGTCCATAATGATTTCTGTTTTTATTAAATATCTCTCTGTCACCCTGTACTCCCATTCTTTTACTACTACATGTTCATTTATATCTATGCCTACATCGATCACTTTCCCATTTAATTTATTGAACAGGTATTTTAATTATTGATGACATTACTGACAGTTTGCTACACATTTCTATTTCTGTGATATTTAATTTACCTATAGACTTTCTGACGTTTTTTCTCACTATTTTATTGTGATTCCCTTTGAAATATTCTATTAAGTTCCTTCTATTACTTTTAAAATTACTTATTCTTCTGTAGTCAGTATTTAGGATGTTAAGTACATTAATCAGTCCATTGTTCATCACCTCCAATTCTTCTCGTGTATTTTTAATTTTCTTAGGATGTGTTATTCTTCTTTCTTCTGTTTTCTTAATTATTTGCTTCTTTATTCCATTATCTTCTATTTTCTGACTTACTTGCTCCCTGTTTTGATCGTTTGGTATTATTTCTATCTCCGTTTTGTTATCATTTATTACTTCTTCTGTTATCTTATTCAATGTTTCCACACTTTGCTTGTCATCTTCTATCGTTGTTTCTATTGACTGGTTTTCATCACTCATCATTTCTTTCATTGTTTCTATATTCAATTTCACTTTTGCGGATTGCCTAACGTTCCTTTCCTCATAATTTTGTAATATTAACTTGATTTCAGCCTTCTGCTCGTCTAATTTATTATTCACCCCATTTATTTGTTGTTGAATGGTCTCCTTTAATTCCTCATTATTTTGTTTTAATCAATTTTCATTATCTATTTTCATTTGTTTCTTTAATTCCTCCTTGTCTGCTCTCATTTGTTTCAATAATGTTTCGCTGGTTTTGTTATTCCCTTCCATTATAATTCTCATCATTTCCTGGAAATTTGCATCCATAGGTTGGTTTGGTTTCTTTGGTTGGTCCCCTTGGGCATCCTCTACTATTATTTCTATTTCAGTTTCTTCCTCTTCAACACTATTACTCCTTAATTCATATCGTTGCTCTAGTTTGTTAGCCATTTTACAATATTGAACTTAATTTAATTACAAGGAGATTTTTATACTAATAAAATTTAACAAAATTGTGTTATTTGGTGCTGGCTTAAAGAAAATCTTTGCTTTCACGTATGGGTGCCATTTTATGTACTGTAAAATAATTACAGATATTGTAATTAAGATCTGCTCCACGTTGGATCAGCCATTTTATGTACTGTTTTTTACTGATATATAATATAATATTTGCACCATGTTGGATGCGTCATTTATGTGTTGTAATTATTTATACGTATGGTAATTAAGAAATGTACCTACTGTTATTATGTTTTTTTATTTACCAGTACATGTAAAGAAACTCTTTCTCTCAGGGTTAATGATTATTAAGTTATTTGATGGTATTTACGATTGTATCTATTATTTTCTTTTCTTTAAACCAACCCAGATTCAGTTAATATATAGTATTTTGATAATTAACCACGTAAAAAATAAATAACATACTAATGTAACTTAACCGTCTCTGAATTCTTCCAGCTGCCACGGGTTCACTTCTGGTTGTTGTTTACCTTTTTTCAAAAGCAATATTAAGCTTGGCAATCTGTTTCTTCACACAAATTTCTTATTGCTCTCACCGATGAATGCCGCTCTCCAGGACTACTGCAACACAGATGTCTCCTCGGAACACTTAATTATCCTTTATGGCCACTTAAACTCTTCTCCAGTCCAAGATTTTCCTCTTCTGTCGTCGTTCTATGAAGGATATTGTTATATTTCCCGTATTATTATTTATTTATTAAATATTCTAATCAAACTCTGGCATCACGATTCAAAATCCTTTACTTTATTTTCTTTTCCATGTTACATTAACTTTGATGATGTACAAATGTTATTTTATTAAATTAGACTCTTCATGTATTTACTATTAGATATATAATTTTAGAGTTATAATGTTACTCTTAATGAATTTAATTGAAGACTAATAACATTACTCTTACAAGACTCATAACGTTACTCTTATTGAATTTAAAATTAGACTAATACATTTTCTTTCATCATTATACTAAACAATTTCTTAACAATTTACAAAATTGCCCCCATGATAATTCCCTAATTTCTTTACATCTGTTTATCATATACCTATTAAAACATATATCATTTTTCTATTTCTTATTAAACATCTTTATTTTAACTCTAATATTTGTAATTCTATTGGTTATTTATTAAATTATAATTTTATTACTCTTTACTCTTCTTATAATATTCATTCCAATTTCATATATTATTTTCTGAACATATAACTAAATATGGTTTTATATCATATAGGAATCGACCTCTATGCTGACTGAGTAAGTCGATATTCCCAATGTTTTCTGTTTACATTCAATACAAAATCTGCATCCTTTTTCTTTTAAAATTTATTATCTCCCTATTATGTACTGTGTGCATTTAAACAGCAGTACATAATACTTTCCCTTATTTCATAATTTCAGATACAATTTTAGATGAAATTTTGAAATAACCAACATAGTCTAATCTTAACATTTAAACATCTGATTAATTAGGTATTTGTACCTCACAAAATTCTTTTAACAAATTAGTTTTTTCTTTTATTAATATTACAAATATGGTTCCTTATTATCATGAATCATGATATCTTAAACACTTATTTATGACTTAAAACAACGTTAGTTAAACCAACTGGTGTTACATCAAAATAATAAATAATAAATAACAATTGTGCCTAATTTCATGGCTAAAAAACTCAAAAACATGACTAAACATTCTCTTTCTTTTAAATCTCACCTTCCCAATCCTGGTCATAAATTTCATGTGTTCTTAATTTCAGAATTCTTTTCTTTTAATTATTTTTACTATAATATGGGTATCAGCTTTAGTGATGTGATATAACTTTGTAAACCTAATAAAACTGTCCATGATAATCAGTACATATTTAATACGTCTCCTACCACTAGTTGGGAATGGTCCACAAATGTCAACAAAACTTGCTCTAACGCTCTCAGTGCTTGATTATTTATCCACTTTCCCTCATATCTGACATTGGCTAACTTGACTTTTTGACAAATATCATATAGTAACTTAGCACATAAAAATTGATGTCGATTCTTCATACACTTTGGGTTATTCTATCATTTATTTGGTTACCTTTAATTATATTCCTGTTTTGATGTTGGAACACTTAATTTCTTCTCACTTTTCACACTTTTCCCCCATGATAATTCCCTAATTTCTTTACATCTGTTTATCATATACCTATTAAAACATATATCATTTTTCTATTTCTCATTAAACATCTTTATTTTAACTCTAATATTTGTAATTCTATTGGTTATTTATTAAATTATAATTTTATTACTCTTTACTCTTCTTATAATATTCATTCCAATTTCATATATTATTTTCTGAACATATAACTAAATATGGTTTTATATCATATAGGAATCGACCTCTATGCTGACTGAGTAAGTCGATATTCCCAATGTTTTCTGTTTACATTCAATACAAGATCTGCATCCTTTTTCTTTTAAAATATATTATCTCCCTATTATGTACTGGGTGCATTTTAACAGAAGTACAATATATATATAAAACCATAAGCTTGTTTTAAAATCTGACTAGAATAAACATCTTTAAAATATTATAAATAACTTCAATTAGTGAATACTATATTTTCATAGACATGTAAAATCAGTTTGGTCAATTGATGACACATTTTTCAGTGAAACTTGAAATCAAGTAGATAAAATAAAATCATAATATATAATAGATTTTTTGGATTTGCTGTATTTTATTTAAGAAATATTTAGAACAGCAAGTGAATATATATTTTTATATATTTACAGCAAATTGTTAGCTGATTGACAACATTTGTCATCTTAATATAATTATTTCTCTACAACTCGGAACACATAACTTTTTATGGGTAAAAACGTAAAAGCTTTACCTTACAACCTGAACCCGTTTTCACTTTTAAAAAGCTTGTTCTGCGGTTCTACGCTTTTCACAAGGTACAGCATGTTCTACGGTTTAATTTCATCCATGTAATGTTGTGTAATGAGCATTTAGAAATATGCTTCTTTCATGTTTGATTTAAAACTCTGGAAAAACAGTTTTCCAAATGGATTGCTGAAAGTAAATAGTTAATTAAGAAGGTCTTATTATAATCTGCATTTTAGTTACAGAAGTAACCAAATACTTAAGATTGACTTAAATACTCTCTTGTCTTTTACCTACTGTAAAATATGTGTATATTAAAATATTGTACATTTTATAATTGAATTTATTACATATGTGTATGTTGCAAATTTTAAGACACTAAAGGCTGCAACATATCGTGATATTAACCACTTTGAATTTCATTTCTATACAAAGAAATGCAAAGCAAAGTGTTTTATTTATTGAATAATGAGGATTTAAAGTTAATATGAACACAGATTAGCTCAGAATAGACTTAGAGGATTAATGACCTAAACGAAAAAAATTTTCTAATTGAATTAACTTTAAAAAACACAGAAAACGGTTAGTTGAAAAATATCAATAAACAAGAGCCAAATAAATACTCGTATATGAAAATAATTAAATTATCTAGGTACTGAAACATCTTCCAGTTCACAATAATTATTATATACAATTTATCTAGGTGTTTTTGTTAGCTATTTGAAGTCCTTATTTAATTTTTTTGATTATATTTTCAAAAATCTTTCACTATTTAAAATAAGTGTTATAAAATTGGTTGTTTAGATTTAAGTAGGTGTGTATATTAAACTTTGTATGGGACTTCACATTCTCTTTATATTGAAGGGACTTTAATAGTCATATTATTATTATTATTATTGCGTCCTTCAGTCTTTCGACTGGTTTGTACCCTCCCCGCATATACCTGTGGTGTGTATTTTACGGAGTCTCTCACAGGTATATGGTACCTACAGTTTAATGCCGGATCCGAACGGCATAGAAATATATAATAGTCATATAAAATATAAAAATATTCTACCAACGTGTTGCACTAAAACTCACATATTTATTAGGATAATTACAGCAGATTAACATTATACTTTATTATAAAAATATAGAAAACAATGATCGATTTAATTTTCTGTTATAGGTGAGGGTAGTGAAAATATTTTTTTAATAATAATAATTATGTAATTAATTAATTAAAAATATATTTATTTTTAATAAAATATTTTTACTTAAAAAATGTTTACTTTAAATTTAAGTGGTAGAAATTTTTAATTTAATTTTAAATTTGTTAAATTAATTTGGTCTATTAATTTGCAGTACTGTCCTTTGAATATTAAATTTCAATTTGTCTTATATATAAGCATAATTAAAACGATTTAAATTAACAATTCACGGAAGCAGATCTGGGAGTCAAGCAAGGTGACATTTGGGGGAAAGGCAGTTTCGCTCTATCTAGTAGTAAACAGACGCAACGTGTTAAGCTTTTACAAATCTCTACGTGCTCACTACTGGCGGTAATATTTGAAACTATTTAAAATGGAGAAGTTACCGAGTTTATGTGAATATATTATTTGGATACCGGTATGTTATTTTATTTATTTATTCGAAGATTAAAACTTCGAAGAATTATGTGTAAAGATACTTAATTGATTCATGTCGTCATGTGACAATCGACCATATATGACGGAGAGAAAAGGTTTTATTTATTACGTTTAAAGGGCACCAACAAGGCGGTGAGAAATACGAAATAAATTTTTGTTAGAGTTGACGTTTTAATAAGTTAATTTAAACATTTTTAATACCAGACACCCCAGACATCGGTATAGTCATAGCAGAGATTTTAAATTTATTTTCATGGGACTAAAGCCAATTTCTTTATGTTTTATTTTTAGGGTAAGTTATATATCATACTTACTTTTGTTTTTCCCAGTAACTGAAATATGTGCTTTTAACTGACTAATTCCAAAATATAAAATAACAACAATAATAATTACGTAGGCAGTGAAAGTACACAACGTTTTTAACGAATGACAGCGTGTATGCTATAACTTGTAACGAATAAAAAATGTTATGACTCATTATAAAAGCATAATTCATACATAAAGGATTTTCGAACATAGAGTATTAACGTATAATTCTCAGTTTAAAAAATTAATCAGACAATACAATTCAATGGCGATATAGCTTAAAAAATTCTACTCGTAATATTTGTTCGGGTTTTTGACGGTTCAGATTTTTACCTTTCGGATTCAGGGACGTATTTAGGTGTTGGGGGGGGGGGATGAACGGGACCCCCCCAGAAGGTCGAAAAAGTTTACCAATTTTGTTAATCGCTTCATTTTTATGCTATTTTATTTTATTTTTTTTCAGCTGTGTACGCTAACATAGTAGTAACTATTTTTCAATATACAATCAGGTTTATTACACAGCGTTTGCGTAGGCTATACATTTGAAATATGAAATACTGGAAAGTCAATTTAATCAATAAGTATCTTCTGAACAATATGTCAATAATGCTTGTTTTTATTGTGTTATTACCGTTTACTTTAATGGGATTGATTTCACGTGTTGTCACACGGTTTTCAACCACTTTAAAGATAGTAATGTTGATTAGTCTTAACTTGCTTTTTCTTTGTATGAAGCCGACTCGACCGCCCCCCTCCCTAAGACCAATTCTAGATACGCCTCTGGTTCGGATTATGAAGAGTTTACCTCAGACAAATAAGCATGGTTTATTCTAAGACAACGTTGATTTATTAATCAAGATACGTTTGTTCATTTACTAACGTTTATTTGAGTATTTGAGTAATTTAGGTAAATAAAACCAGGCATGAAATTTACAATATACGTCGCTAATTCTGTCAGATTATCAACTATCTGGTATCGTCTAGCGGTGTCTTGGAAAGACCATTCCGAATTAATGGAACTGAGTTATCTGAACGAATTTACTTCGAATAAGAAAGGAATGTACACAATTGTTGTTCGCTGACCATGTATAGCTTACTGCAAACGGTTTCGATGTGTAGCTTACTGCAAATAGTGACGGTGTGTAGCGTATCTAGAATTTGGCCTGGGGGGAGGGGTCCGGTCGTGTCGGCATCATGCAAAAGAGATAATAAGTTAAGATTAATCAACATTACTATATTTAAAGTGGCTGAAAAACATGTGATAACATCATGAAACAATTCCCATTAAAGTAAGCGGTAGTAACACAATAAAATACTCGTTTTTGAAACATTCTTTAGAAGTTACTTATTGACTGAAGTGATTTTCGCATATTTCATATTTTAAATGTATACGTAAATGCTGTGTAAGAAACCTGTTTGTAAATTTAAACAGGATTACTACAATATTAGCGTACACAGCTAAAAAAATAAAAAATCATCCTAAAAATGAAGAGATTAAGTCAACTTTTTTTGACCCTCGGGGGGGGGGGGTCTGGTCCTGTTCATTCCTCCCCCGTAAATACGCCCCCGACTGCAGACACAAGAGAAGATATTCAGCGTCAAGTTGACGCACGGCATGACCATGTTCATCAATTTGGCATACGTCTGAACACTCTTAAGACGGAGTACCTGGAAACTATTCCATCCCCTGGCACCGCTCAAGTTGGAGTGGCTCTTGCCAAGGTAAAAATATCTTCCGTTACCAGGGTTTACGTTTGCAGAGTGATGTGATGGGAGTTTAAATGAAGACGTATGAGCAAGAATTAATGCCTCCTGGTTGCGATAGAGGAGTCCTTTGTTACAAAAGAATGTCAGTCCGCCTGCAATCTAGCATACATAGCACAATGGTGACACCACTTGCCCCGTTCGACGCCGAGTGTAGGACTGCCTCCAAAGCGCAGAACACTTATTACGCATCATGGAAATGAGAATGTTGTGGAGGGGCAACGGAAGCTTCGCTGCTTGACCATGTCATCAACAACACTACAACACTGCTATCGGGTGCCTAGCTGTCAGGTGTCTCCAATAGATAAGAAAATGAAGAAATAGCGGCCTCGTTGGTACGGACACGTTGGTGCGAGGACCACCTGACACCGTGATAAACTTAGTTTATTACCTGAAAGTTGACCGTAAAAAGACACGGGGACGATCCAAACTGTGATGGATAACTTCTATAAACACCGACCTTCGAAGTACAAAACTGAGCCTCGAAGACGCGACAGACCGCACCAAGTGGCAACTTATCAGTATCTTCTAAACAATGTTTCAGTAACATTTATTTCTATTGTATTATTACCGTTTACTTTAATGGGATTGATTTCACGATGTTTTCACACGGTTTTCAACCACTTCAAAAGACAGTAATGTTGATTAATCTTAACTTGTTTTTTCTTTTGTATGAAACCGACTCGACCGGATCTCCTCAAGATCAAATTCTAGATACGCCACTGGTTCGGATTATAGAGAGTTTACCTCAAATAAATAAGCATAGTTATTCTAAGACTATAAATCAAGATAGTTTGTTTATTTAGGCATTATAAATAAGGCATTTAAGCATTTATGTTTGTTAGATTCATGGCATTAGAAACTGCAATATCTTGGCTGAAAAAGCAGCCTCAGTGTTCTACTACGTAACGTTTGTTACTAAAAGGAATCAGAAACATGGCCTCTAAAAAATATTCTTCAAACATGTTTAAAAAAATAGATAGTTTTTCATTTTTTCTGATACAAGTAATTAACTTTTTTTTTAATTAAAAGATTTTTTAGTGTAATATTTGTATATTTGATTAAATATAATGAAAATGATGTTCCCAGCCTAACGCTAAGTTTTCATATATGAGTCGTCAAGTTGCAAACCCCGTTATGTCCTTTTTCCAAAATTTTCAGGAAGTGCGAAAAACTGTCATTTTAAAATGAATTGCCTCAGATTATTAAACTAAAGTTTAAATTGTTTGGAATGTTTCTAAGTATCATGTCTTAAATGTAAAAAAAGATTGGTCAACTACAAGGGTAGTTTTAAGGGGTTAATTTTGGACTTAACAGGTTTTGCAACAGTATTTTGGACTTAACAGGTTTTGCAGCAGTATTTTGGTGTTGTTAAATGAAAACACAAAGTATTTATGAAACTAACTTTTACTGATAGTTATAGATATTCAATAAATGAAATATTACAATAGAAGTTTCTTACAAAATACATTACATACTGAAAGTTTGTTCACATTATTTTTGTTTTATAAATTTTAAAACCCTGCAGTATCAATTTCATCATCAATTTCCCCAAGGTCAGACTCTTCTTGTTCTCCTTCATTGATCAAATTCTGTTGTTCAAAAAGTTCTTTAAAGAATTTTAGTTTCTCATTCTCCCTCCAATCAGGAGTAAAATGTTTTTTAAGAAGCGTGTCCAGATCACGCATTTTTAGTTTCTTTACAGGAACTCCTTTTTTTTTCAAGTAAAGGATTTAAATTACTGAATTTTTTCCATGTTTAAGAATACTCATTGACATACCAGCATCAACATTGTAACTTAGTTCTCCCCTTACATTGACACTGTTTTTTTTTGTCCTTGTAAGAATAAACCGTTTAGAGGGCCGAAGCCTAAAATGCCAGTTCTTAGGTTCCTTAACAACAGGTTATACAGCTGATTTCCAATCCAGAACCGGACAGTTTGATCCCAGCCGAATAACTTGAGCTTCTGTTTCAAATATTTTTATGTAATCCTGATCATCAAGAAGGGTTGTGTGCTTGTTCAGGCGATTCTCAATGCGCCCAAATACTCTGTCAGGTGGGATGAATGAGTGTCCCACAATCGGAAAAAGAAGAGTTATTTTTTTGACATTGTGTGGAGCATCTTTACAAAGAAATTTACAGAGCATACCGATTACAATTTTGTTTTTGTTTTGCCCCCCACATCCATCAGCTACAATTTTAAGGCTATTAACATTGGTTAGATCACTATTGGTTAAACAATGAAAAAGGGCAGATGCAATTTGATTCGACCCCTTTTTGTATTCATGCTCTAGCCACATATGAGTGGGTGTTTTCTTTGTTTTGAGGATCTTTTGAAGATCCCTTACAAATTGTAAAGTTATAGATATAAAGTTGCCTGAGATAATAGGCAGCCTGATCAGGTATCTTTTGAATTACATGGTTTTTTTGACAATCAAAGCTCATTATCAATTCCCCTTCTATATTTTTTCTCACAAGTTGATAAAAAGTCTCTGCTCTCTTTTTATGAACAGAAAGATGAGCTTTTAAAGTTTCTTTTTTTTGTGGGTCCCTGCAGTTCTTTATTTCCTCTCCAAGTGACAAACATGTAGAGCACACATCAGTGGCAGGTGAACCAAAACGTATGTTGTAAAAATTATCAAAAATGTTTCTGAAATAATCATACTCAACATGAAGGTTTTCTTCATGGGTCTCGTTATATTGTTTCCAAAGTTTGGTTATGTTTAGTTCACTGGGCAAATATTGGCATGTAATGTTTTGTCCTCGACAATAATGTTTTTCTAAGACTTGAAGCGATTCAATAAAAGTTTTTACAGACTGCTTTTTGTCACTATAATGTTGTGATCTTGTATCTCGTCCTCGTTGGTCTTTGGGGACATCACCTGTCTTCAAAAACTTTCTACACAGCGCCTGCACTCTGTCTCTTCCTACACATAAGGTGCTAATAAAAAGCTTTTTACAAATTTGCACCTGCTCTGTTTCATTATGTCCCCTTAGCACTGGTATGAAATACTTTATACTTATCTGTTTTCTGCAGTAATCAGATCCATCATTATTTCTGGATCGTTCTCGTTCAGGCTTATGAACAGTGACATGATGAAGTATGAAGTTTTGCTGTGCCTCTCTGTTTGGATTACTGTAGAATTTTTGATGCATGCGTCTCACATCCTGCATACTAACTTCACGGCATTGGTAAACTTCAGTGGCAGTGTGGTTGCACGAAGGTGGTGGAGGAAGGGATGGTGCAGAATATCTGGAAAAAACCATAACTATTACATCTTGCTTTCATACGATAGCTTAAAGCAGTCAAATCATTACTGCAAAACATTAAGGCCTAGCAAAGTTTTAAATAAAATTTTAAGTAGGCTTAGACCTAAATAAAACACTAGGCTACAGTAATAAAACACTGTAACACAGTAATAAAGTTGTTTGGAAGGTTATGGATTTATCATAACCTCTAAAGTGCTGAAAAGTGAAATCTTACCTTAGTTTCTTAGCTTTATTTCTCTTCCAAGCATCCGGGTTAGCCCTTTTCTTTTTTCTTTTCCCAAATTGAACTGGCTGAACTTGTAGAGGATTCATATTATAAAATAAATTTGCAACAACTACTCAGTTTGTAGGAGTAACAATAAAAACACATGGTATAACAGCTGGAGTAAAACCCATGAATGCATTGTTGCCAACCACAAAAACAATTTTAAAAACAAAAGTTACAAACAGTTGTAAGAATATGTAGTAAAACAATAAAGTATGTAAGAATGGACATAACGTGGTTTGCTACTCTTTTTTGGCATCTCATTTACTAATAACGGGACATAACGGGTGTTGCTACAGTTTTACTCTTGAGGACATAACGAATTCTGCACCAGCACAACCTGCGGACATAACGTAGTCTGCACCAGTACCAAAACTTTCCCTTCATTTTTAAACAAGACTAAACGGTGTTTGCATAACTGTTTTCATGCTGTTAGATGCAGGACAAGAGGCAGAAAAACATGGCAGCATTAACTCAATTTATTAAAATTTGGACATAACGGGGTTTGCAACTTGACGACTCATCTACCCTTTCTGTTTGAAGTAGCCATTATTTTGTGTACGTTAAAAATCTTGATAAATCGATAATCTGGACTGGGTTAGCCACCAGTTAGTCTTGATTATCGACGCCTCACTGTTTTGTTATACTGTTGCAAGATAAGCAGTGTTAAGCAATGTATTTTGTCGAAGGTCAACTGCAAGTCGCTGTGAAGCATACGGACCCCGACTCGCCGCACCACCAGCGTCTTGTGAATCTGGAAGAATCATTACGAACCATACTGGAAGTCTCCGCAAAACATTTACACATGACTCCAGGTAAGGAGTTACTACATTTTTGCATACGGGAAGAAGCTTTGAATGAAAAGTGAGTTGGGTGTAACTAATTGTCTTTTTCTCTGTTCAGACTGGTAAGTTACGTAGATAGTACGCTGTACCGAGCTATGTTGGTCAGTGATTCTTTTAGAATAGCGTAACCCAGTGGCGGCTCGTGTTTCTGACAGTTGGGTGTTCAATGTCTGAATCTTAATACTAAGATAAGTGCAATTATCCCATTCCAAATAACACACAGGATGGGTCGCAACATGAAGAAATAACTGATGATAAAATTAAGTAGGCCTAATATTAGGTTATGTTTATGCTATTTGTAAATAGTTCTAAAAATATATAATTAAAATAAAAGGATAGATTCTATTTAATGTTTAAAACGGGAAGCGGTCTACGAGTTCCCTAATTTTGCATTTATCTTCAATGGAGAGAGAGAAAAGAAAATTTGTTTTTCATACTGGCTTAGAACCATAGTGTTATGCCTCAACCACACTGGGATCTCATCACTGGCTCTGTGAAAGTAGTGACTCATAAAAGTAGGGCATGAAGAAGTAGCTTTTCTACAGGAAAGATTTATCCATTCTTGGAGCTTGTGTGTGGTGTGGGGTGGTAAGCAAATTATCTTAACGTAGTTAGCTCTTGCCATGTTTATATCAATATTTCGTCTATGGCTAGTATGCCCGTCTAATACCAACAAAATTGATGAATCTTATGTAGGTTTAGTAGTATTAATAAAATGTTCAGACCACTGAGTGAACAACTTTGTTTGCACCCAGCCTGATGGATGGTATACAATATTTTAACCGGGAAGTGCTACTTTCATAAGTAAATCCCTATTAATTTTTTTCTGGGACGCTAACGACGCTAAGTGAATTGATGGAAGCCGCCGTCGTCTGTCTCTGGATCTACGGCTTTAATGACAGTAAATAAGAGACGATTATAGTCTAAATTGTCTGCTACTCATGTTAATGGACGCCATATGTAGACCTGTTATCTCTTAATTATAGCAGTATATTAAATAAAATAAACGATTACATTTTGTTTTAAGCATTTATATTTGGGTAAAATATGTACAGTATATAAATAATAAATTAATTATAGGCTTACAATAACAAAATGGTCTCTACCCAATCCCATTTTACAAGTTCTTCTTCCATCGGGTGTAGCATCATTCAGACTTCTTCTCATGAGCGTCATTAATTTCTCTCATTCCATGACTTGCGTTGCTCCCCCTATTTCTGTCTTTCTGATAGTGTCGATGGAAGTGACTTTTTGCCACCGGTATTCTACATAAATGACCAAACCATTTGACGTTTATTCTTTCCACGATTATGTCCTTTGTTTCGTTATATTTCTAATTTCTTCATTTGGTATCCTTGACTGTAACACTCTTTTAGAGGATTTTCTCCGCTGTTACCAATTTTTTTTTTCTCATAGCCCATTCCTACAATCTTACCATCCGTAGACAGTGAAGCTTATTTTTATTAAAAATATCTTATAGCGTGCTGCATCGTATTAAAGAATTATTTCGTGTTATGTTATTTGGAAACAACCCTCCCGAGCCTAATATACATTTAAAATCTGTCAGTTTGAATCGAACTTCTGAAGCTGCCGTAACTGGTGCAACAATTGTCAGGAAAATAAAAATTATCTCTAAAACTATACCAATTGTTTATTTATTCAGTTCAAGTATTAATAAAATGTTCTACCAAGTGCCGAGCGCCCATTCGATCAGTGTAACATTAACATACTTTGAAGTTCTATGTCTCTGCAGTAAATTCGTCCCTGGCTGGTTTTGCCCATTGTGAACATACTCCAGATTGGAAAATTTTACTACTGTGATTGCCACGATTGAAACAACAAAGCATGTGTGTACACCGCGAGCGCACGCGCGTGCGCGTACCAGAGTGCGTACTGGAGTCAATGCAAGCCGCGCGCGCTCGCACTGACACCCATCACGCAGTGCGAGTGTCAGTAATTTCTGAAAACGTATTAGTTAAAAACTAACAACGCTGCAAAAGTAAACCGCTGATAAAACATTTTCCTTGCATCATGATCATCATTTTCACAACACGGTATAAGCAAGGTTCCGCCTTCGAAGATACTCCAGCCATCTTGTTCTGGGTCTACCCACACATCTGTGTCCAATAGGTTTCAACTTTGTCGTGTTTACTTGCTAAACTGCTACTTGTCATGTTCCGGACGAGGCTTTTCAGTATTTCCACCATTTTCAAGTCCTAAACCACGACCTGTTAGGACTAATGGTCGTGGTATAGGATTTGAAAATGGTGGAAACACTGAAAGGTCTCGTCCGGAACATGACAAGTAGCAGTTTAGAAAGTAAACACGACAAAGTTAGAATTACAGAGACTGGTAATTCAAATAACAAAATGACCAATAGGTTTGTACTTCCAGACTTGATTGGCCAGTCTGGAATCTGACATTATTTCTAAGTGTCCTTTCCACCGTTGTTTGTAATCTTTTAATGTTTCATTCAAGTTACAAACTCTTCTCTTATGGCCTCATTCTTTATAAGGTCAAGTTTAGAACACCTTTCAACTCCTCGTAATAACTCCATTTCCGAGGACTTACTTTACTGTCTTGTTTCTTTGCTGTAGTCCATAATTCACGCCCATAGGGACTGCCATAACATTGTAGAACTGTATGCCGGCGTACCTTGTTTCTAAAAATACGGTGTTGATTGTCCACAGATCGTTTGGAACTTACCATCAATATTTTCCTTACACATAAAATCATATTACCTCCACGAAAAGCAGCATCGTTTTGCACGACACAAAGAGACAGTACATTATGTGAATTAGTTTATTCTGTAGACCTAAACTATAAAAAAGTAACATAAATTCACAAGACTATGTGTAATCTAGCGTAGTATTTTATGTGTATGTGTACGAGTACTAGTTTATTCTGCATATCGTAAAAAGTAAAAAAAAAAAAATTATTAAATAAACTGACAAGCAAGAAAATTAATAAATAACACAACAAGAAAAAACTAATCTCACTAGGTTATATAAAGCTATTGCTGGGACTAGGCCTTAAATTAAAAGGCCGAGTATGGGGCAAAGACATCTGCTAGTCTTTTGACCTCTTGTTGTATAGCATGCTTGTGTGATGCTTCAGTACAGGCCCACATCGAAAATAACCCTACTGAGAAGAGTTCACGCAATCTGGTTGGTGCTAAAAATGGATCTTTTCGCTTTTCAAATAATTAGATCGAGCTTTAGAAGTATATCAAATATACTGGAGAAAAATGGAGTTTATAAAATACACTGTGGAGAATGCGATGCTATGGACAATGTAGACTCTGAAACATCGCACTTCTGAACATAAGAAAGCGATTTTAACTCATACAGTCAATACAGGTTTTACAGATCATTGCTTACAACACAATCACTTCATAGATACAAAAAAACATATTATTATTAGATTTATTAGAAATTCTAGAAATTATAAAAGCGATAAAAAATAACAAAAACTTAACAAACGACCAAACTGAATTCTGTGTATCCCCTTTATTAAATGTTGTTACTTAATTTAGTTAATTTTTATTTTGCCTTCCGATTCTACTTAGTTTTTACAGACACTTGACCTTTCCTTACTAGCTTCTCCACCCTCTCCAGCATACACACCCCACACACATGTCCCGATACATACCCTGAACACATGTTCACCACCCACACTTTCTTTGTTTAGTTGTTTTTGAGATAGCTTAATAAGCTGAAACAGCTGTCAGAGGTAAATAATAAACTGTGAAACTTACCAAGTTTTTGTATTTTTTTTTAACCTTTGCTTTAGAAGTAGGTTTTTAATGACTTTATTTAATACATTTCGTTAATATTAATTATGTTAGAATGAATCACAACAGGTTAAGTCCTTGGCTTGTTCGAAGTCTGGAACATTCCTCAACTGTCAAAACAATCTGATTCTCTCAAGGTAACCGACTGTACGCAATCAGGATGACACTTTCCTGCCAACTGTAAACTTCGAATGCTTATAGCTGCAAGCAGCTGCTGGAATTGATAAAACTCGACAATAAGCAAACGAGCCGTATATTCTGCAGTTAATAAATTTTCATCATGCTATTTATCGGAGGTTACATCAGTGGCGGCTCGTCTATAAGGTTCAGTGGTTCAGTGAACCCCCTAAATAATTTAAATATGTTTAAGGATTTGCTGAGGGAATGGTTTCATATTTAAATAACGAAATTAATTTTGTTGTGAGATTAATCTCGTTGACTGAACAATAATCGATTCGCGTAACAGGCGAATTGCTCGCTACTACTGCTCGAGGTGCAAAGTTCGATTCAAACTGACAGATTTTAAATGTATATTAGGCTCGGGAGGGTTGTTTCCAAATAACATAACACGAAATAATTCTTTAATACGATGCAGCACGCTATAAGATATTTTTAATAAAAATAAGCTTCACTGTCTACGGATGGTAAGATTGTAGGAATGGGCTATGAGAAAAAAAAATTGGTAACAGCGGAGAAAATCCTCTAAAAGAGTGTTACAGTCAAGGATACCAAATGAAGAAATTAGAAATATAACGAAACAAAGGACATAATCGTGGAAAGAATAAACGTCAAATGGTTTGGTCATTTATGTAGAATACCGGTGGCAAAAAGTCACTTCCATCGACACTATCAGAAAGACAGAAATAGGGGGAGCAACGCAAGTCATGGAATGAGAGAAGTTAATGACGCTCATGAGAAGAAGTCTGAATGATGCTACACCCGATGGAAGAAGAACTTGTAAAATGGGATTGGGTAGAGACCATTTTGTTATTGTAAGCCTATAATTAATTTATTATTTATATACTGTACATATTTTACCCAAATATAAATGCTTAAAACAAAATGTAATCGTTTATTTTATTTAATATACTGCTATAATTAAGAGATAACAGGTCTACATATGGCGTCCATTAACATGAGTAGCAGACAATTTAGACTATAATCGTCTCTTATTTACTGTCATTAAAGCCGTAGATCCAGAGACAGACGACGGCGGCTTCCATCAATTCACTTAGCGTCGTTAGCGTCCCAGAAAAAAATTAATAGGGATTTACTTATGAAAGTAGCACTTCCCGGTTAAAATATTGTATACCATCCATCAGGCTGGGTGCAAACAAAGTTGTTCACTCAGTGGTCTGAACATTTTATTAATACTACTAAACCTACATAAGATTCATCAATTTTGTTGGTATTAGACGGGCATACTAGCCATAGACGAAATATTGATATAAACATGGCAAGAGCTAACTAGGTTAAGATAATTTGCTTACCACCCCACACCACACACAAGCTCCAAGAATGGATAAATCTTTCCTGTAGAAAAGCTACTTCTTCATGCCCTACTTTTATGAGTCACTACTTTCACAGAGCCAGTGATGAGATCCCAGTGTGGTTGAGGCATAACACTATGGTTCTAAGCCAGTATGATAAAGTATACCTACCAGGATGAGTAGAATGTATCTGAAAGTAGAGACTGGTGAAATTGCAGTCAGTGGTTTTAGAGCCACAGGTATTTGCCCTGCCAACAGACAAATCTTGAGTAAAGCTGATTTTGTTTCCGCTCGTATGCTGAAGTTTTACCAAATGATGTAGACGCTGAGGAAAGAGACGAAGACGCTTCAATTCATGAAGATGCAGAATCCTCGAACGCCACTTAAAATACCACATCAGTTAGTAAGATCGTTTAATTAAAGATCAGGCTCATAAAAAATGAATGACACTTGGCTCTTCTACATATCTCTGCATATTTTTCACCTTTCACTAAGGAGAAAATTATTCAATCGATAACGGGAAATAGGTACGGCCACAATAATTACTGTTAATCCAATAGTAAACGTCCTCCAAAAACTGATAAAAAGAAAATTACATCACCTCGTCTCCCAACAAATCTACCTAAACGGGAACAATTAAGGAATAAATTGTTCTCACTTCCACAAGATGATAACAGTAGTAGTAACTCAGAGAACGTGACATTCTATTCTGATGAATCGTTAGATCTGGAACTTCGAAACGCAGGTGATGAAAAGACTCCTATTAACACTTCTGAATGTCTGTTTTGTGACGGTAAATTCTCCGATGATGCTAGAAGTGCCTTATGGGTTTTTTATGGGCGCATAGTGATTGTGCATGTGCCAAAAATGTAAATCCTTACATTCTGACTTTCACATACAATTTGTTTTTACAAATTAAGACTCAGAATATTTTCTGATATTACTGCTACTATTTTTTATTTTATATGGTAAAATTTGTTCGTTTTACACTTTTTAATAAACGTTGGTGTCCATAATCATTAACATTTCTTATGTCAAACCTATCATTTTCTATGTTAAAAATAGTTTACAAAAATATTCATAATCCTGATGTAAATATTTACATTTTTTGTTTTTTTCCACAATTGTTAAAGACACTTTTGTTACATTCGTTAATATACTAAATTTTCTTGTAACTCTCTTTGTTATTGTGTAATTTTCAACAAAAAATATAATAATATATAATGGCTCCCATGTGTACCATTCAAGTAGCTTAGGAGAAGGCAGGGTAGGCTGTCTTTGTGAGCCGTACGGTATACAAGGAAGGCAGTGTGGCCAGCACTACGCTTCAGCCGCCCATTATTATCCCGAGGATGTTATCCCAGGTACTCATTTTCAACAGGCTGAGTCGACCTGGGGGCTGAAAAACGCACCGATGTTATCCCAGGTACTCATTTTCAACAGGGTGAGTCGACCTGGGGGCTAAAGAACGCACCTTGATTTTATGGTGCGGGCCCGGGACCTCTAGATTAGTAGCCAGGTGCCATACCCACTGGTCTACTGAGCTGCCGAAAACTATAATTTCTGACTAAAAAATTCAGGAGTTAGTAATCAGTAATTCGACTGCAATTTAAATGCCTGATATAACATTATTATTATTAGACATTACTGTCCCACATGAAAATTGTTGTTTTCTTATGTTATTGAGAAATTTTGTTAGTAAACTCAATTTTATGTGTAAAATGTGTAATATTCCATATTGCCCTCCTTATTCCATATTAACCTTCAATTTCTCCTGAGAATCACGCAACATGTCTTTAGAGATCCATTTTAACTTTGTGAGGGTTTAATTTTATTTTAAATAATATCAGAGAGAGAGAGAGAGAGAGAGAGAGAGAGAGAGAGAGAGAGAGAGAGAGAGAGAGAGAGAGAGAGAGAGAGAGAGAGAAGAGAGGAGTTAAAGACAGGTGCGGAATGGAGAAAAAGTGTTACAAGCATATAATAAGGGATGATAGCGTAATGAACGAAAGTGTGTAACAGGGTTTTACTGTAATCTAACCTAATCTAGTAATGTGTAATTAGAATCTTATATTCAATATAAGTCATGCTTGACAGTTACGGGATATGTCCATCAGTTGTGATTGTTCGCAGAGGTCGACCGGTTGTTGGGATCGGCGGTCGGAGAACTGTGGAATATTGTCGGCAGTCCACAGGAGTTTCAGACCATGACTTACGACACACATCGTAGCAATAGTGGTGTCAGCGTCCGTAGGCTGCTCACGTACGGCGAACCCAACCGGGTCCAGTCGGAGGCCTGTCTTTCGCTGTTGTTACACAATTGTTCCACAGGGCACGGCGAATGCTTGGACATTGAGATGACTTCGAACAACGAGGGCTACTCACTGACACACCAAGTACTTTACCTGCAGATCGCGAGACAGGTAAGACTCTTCAGCTCTGCACTCTACATAGTTTGATCGATCTGTTCATTTCAAAAGTTTCTCAAGATACAGAAAAACGCTTTGTCCAATAAAGAACCTGTTACAATAAAGTAGGAAGGTTTTTTTACGTTTATTTATGCAATCTGTTAACATTTAACAATCAGCATAATTGTTCAAAGGATAACATGGTATGAGGAGACCTAATCCATTGACTAGTAATCTGACTATTTAACAATAAAATATTACATTGTGCAATATATTTAGAGTGTTAAAGCCTAAGTAAGTCCAGCGAAAATGTTGATTTTAATCGTGTTGTCTGCAAGCGGTTGTCTAGTAGATTTGTGTCTAGAGGATTTGTGTGTTCTTCAAGCCGTTTCACGTATCTTTCGCTGAACATCGCAATGGTTTCACTGACTTTGGGCGGGTCTAGTTCGCTATAGATGTCTTTGTTGCTGACGAACCACGGTGCGCTGGTTATGGCACGCAGCACCTTGGCTGAAACCTTTCCATTATAGCGATGTTGGATTTAGATGCAGTTCTCCAAAGCTGTAAGCCGTATGTCCACACACAGGTTTGAAGGCAGTACTTTACACTAACAGCTTGTTTCGCATTGACAGTAAATTGATTTTGTGCCCAGGAGCCAATAATAAAAGTTTGTTGTTGTTGAAACATATGCCAACAAAAGTGAATAGGTTTGGATTCTCAGTCGACTCACGGAATACAAAATCGCGATATGAAACAACCGTGAAAATCAAATTCCGATCTCTATAGAATGGGTCTCAAAATTTTTAATTCAAAGCTAGAAAGGTTTTTAGTCCGGACTGTGTTGAGAACTGTATATAAATCAGTAAATTGCCGTGGACAGCGTTTCCCAAAGCGTAGTCACGGAAATTTTTGGCGGGTCACAAATCGATGCCGGTAAGTAAAAAAAAATAATAATTTTACGTTACACCGTCTAGTATTGGAATTACTTTCATGAAAGATTGAAATTTTAATGTTTCATCTAAAAGACTGTCAGTAATACTTGATAACTGAAAAAAATCTGTGGTTAAAAACAAACCACAATTGGGAATGAAATAAAGTAAGTTGAGACTAAATTAAATCCTGAAGTTAAAGGACCTGAGATCGACTTACTCTGTACTTAGCTTATTCTTTTACTCTTACTCTAAACTTAGCTCTTTTATTCCTTGAAATTTGTAAGTTTACACACGCTATTGATATTTTGAGAAATTACACATTTATAAAAACAAGCTTTATAATGATATAGATTGTTTAAGATCCGTATACGTCGTAGTAACAATTTTCATAATTGAAATCACAATTTATTTGTTTTACTTCCATTAGTAAATATGTAATTAGTCACTTGTTAGTTACTGAATAATTACTTTTTATACTTGAACGGGTTGTTTTTTATCCTTTAAAACAAATTCTTATTGCGTCTGCTGTTTTCTTCTATTTCCTTTATAACTGCGTTTATCAATTTCTCTTTATTTCCTACGGTATTTCGCCCTTCTCTCTATTTAACCTGACTACGCAAGTATTATGTTTGGGTGATATGTTGGTCCATTTCTTTGTTACACTGTATCTCTAAAACGTCTGAATGAATTTCGATCTCCAAACACTAGTCTTGAACCTGTAAATGTCAAGGAGAAAAAGAAATGTTATTAAAACAAAATGGCGAACGTTACACAGCATATTGTGTAAAATGTGGGCAAATGTGGGTATCGAGTTCGGTATCATTTAAATTAATAAAGAGGGCGTAAAAATGTGATTACAATTCAAAAATCGAAATAAAATTACTTGCCGACTACGCAAGGAAGACTGAATTATGGTTGCATTTAATAAGGTAAATTCGTGAGGGAATCAGGGGATCCCCCCTCGTTGATTCCATACTCATTTAACGTAGGTGTATTTCTAAAGCCAGTTGAGTGTGTTAAAATAAGGCTTATAAATAACTGTAGAAATCAAAGGACTTTAAATATTTGTAAATTCATAAAATAAAGTTTAAGTTTTTTTAGTAATGACAATCACTCAACATTCGGTGAATAACGTAAGTATTTTTATCATTATAAGAACTTAGAACGAAATCACAGCCCAATAATCTACATTTACCTTTTCCGCCCAGACATGCTCCCCCTGAAATCTAGTCTAATAGCTCTATCCTCTAGTCCAATGATTCCCAAAGAGTGGTCTGCAAGAATGTTTCAGGGGGGTCGACGAACACTTTTAAGAAAAAATAGAATACCGTAATTTTCTCAGATTTCTAATAGTATAAAATATAGATTTTAGAATCTTAAAACAATTAATAGAAGATTCCAGTATTTTTTTGGTTCAGACTAATTGTAGTTGTAAAAGTAATTTCAAACTAAGGGCTTTAATAATGTCTTTAAATCATGTCGTGTAGCAGGTCTGTTTGTCAGCCGAACTGACTAGAGCGCCGCATCAACGCAAAACTGTTGCGCTGTTTTAGTCCACGTATAAGCACTGAATCTAAGCATAAAGGTTTACTTAGGCGTGTAGCTGGTTTTACGCCTAATTAGCTGGATTTCGACACTTGTGGCTGGAAAGACAGAGCCGAGGTTGGCAAAGTTAACAATAAACGTATGTCGAGAGTGACTTAATATTGAAATTATGAGACATTAAACCTAATGTTTCAGAGCTAATTGTTCAAAAGCAGCTTCATTGTTCACATTAAACTATGTTTTATATCATTAATATTATAAATCCTTAAATTCGTAGTGACCGTCAATCAATGAATTTTTCCGGTCAAGGGTTTGTGAGAATCGGCCAAAAAGCCTTTGACCGGAAAATTTCGTTAATATTATAATTTTGTAGTTAAAACAATTTTAATTTTTATACATTTTAATTAAAATATAAGAGTTTGTATCATATTTACTGTCTGTTTTATTTCATATATCAGACGGAGTCTGTGAAATTTTTAATTTTTTGGGGGTCCGCGGACTGAAAAGTTTGGGAACAACTAGTATAATAATATCTCTACGATTTACACCGTAGTCGTTGCACAGGTAAACTAGAAGTTTCTTGACTTCAATTTGAAAAAACAGGAAGATTTTTATTGCTGGATGTTACATAAAAATAATGTACTTTAACATGAACTATAAGTTGCTTAAAATATTTTTGGGAAACAACAAAAAATAAAAATTCAAAATTAAAGAAAGAAGAGTTAATAAAACTGAGTTTTTCAAAGTATCTTTAGAAGGACTCATTTTCACATGATCTATTAAGAACACAAATTTAAAATTAAAATGATTTCTAATGATATGAGATTTATTACTTTTAATTTGGTAAACAGTTAATAAAAACAGTATATTTTGAAATCACCGCTTTTCTATACTGTTTTCAACCCCAACCTTATACTTCAAGTTGGTTTACTCAAAAACTTTGGGGCAAAGAATTCATAAAATTTATTTATAAAATTGTATGGGAAAAATTATGAATTTCTTATATGTCCTGAGGACAATGGGGAGTACAATCTTCAAGTTAGTCCCATCCCCTTAGAAGGTAATCTCATCCCCTCGCCGGAGAAGCTCTTAGTTACAGATCTGGATTTATGTGATGGTCAGCATAATTATTTGGAATGTTTTTTCCTTTCGTTTTTTAAGAAGTGAACAAAGAATAAGTTTTTTATTATAAATCTGTATCAAACTTATAAGTTGCTCAGTTACTATAATACCAAAAAATTATTCTGTTGCTATTCCTGAAGAAAGTTTTCTCCTACAATAATACACGAATTTCGATTTTTAAATAGTAACGTCTTTTCCGTAATCGGGGAATTTGTTATAGTTTAATTATTTGTAACCGTGACTTGTTTCCGTGCATATTTCCAGGTGCTAGCCTAGCCTACACTACCACCATGATCTTATCCACTTTCTTCATGCTCCGTTGTTACTTTCTATTTTTTCCTCACATTCCCTATCAAACCGGTTATCCTTAATTTCGTCTTTAATATAAGTTAATTTTTACTGCACATGTTCTGTTATAAATACTGTTTTTGTTTTATTTTTCCCATTCGCTCAGGTTCTCATCAACCACTGTAGTATATATTTAATTCTCATGTCAATTTGCATTTGAAGGCTTAATTTTTAAATGTTCATTTATTTATCATTTCTATCGAGAAACATAAGCTACCACTTCCAAAATAAGGTCTGTTTTCTTGCTTTTCGGTTTTGCTTTAAGGTCTGTTTTCGAATCGGTATTAAAAATAATTTTAAAACTTATTTTAAAACGCTGCAAAGTAACTTAACTATTTTTATGATGTGAAGGAATGTTAAAGAATTTTAATTCACTCTATTAAGGTGCGCGCGCGTGCGTGTGTGTATAGAGGTTTGCAATAAATATTTTATTTAGTAACAAACTAAGTAAAGACGGCTTAAGAAAATATAACTGAATTAAGTCATGTTAAAATTCCATTAAAGATGATCTTACCTTCCGAAAAATTAAATATAGATTTTATTCTAATACGTGCTGCACTCTGTTAACTATATTTCGAATCAACGTTACTGTTTTATCAGTATGAGAATAAAACAGGATGGTATGCTGACGTTTAGTTTAACAAAGCTGGCAATAATTTTGTTCGTTTTTATTTCTAATTGCATTTTTATTTTTAATTCGGGATATGAAATATAACAAACATTTTTCCTTTTCTTTTCCACCCAGAGGTTTCTGGTCTGTGCTGCGCTCTAGTGGTGCCCGTTCGTGACCGACACGTATTAGCTTTAAACAATAAAATCAAGAATCTCTCTCCGACAAGAGAAAGAGAGAAGGACACTTTCATGCAACTTTTTTTACTCACAAATAAAGAATTCACTACCATATTTACAATATATTATTTACTTCTTAATGAAACAAGATTTCATTTAAAGGTCTTTTATAATTTATGGCACTGAATTATTTTACTTTTACCGGTAATTATATTGATAATAAGTTAGGTTTAAAAGTCTGTCATTGGTAATAATAAACGAAAACTTTTGTATCATTAAAGACATTAGATTGTTTTCGAGTTAAAACTATAAATAATTCAACAATTATGTGTAAACAGATGAACGGATCAAAACCTGTAATTTTAAAACGTACTGAAAACTGCGCAGTTGCAGTCCATTTGTAAGACAGCCGGAAAGTATAGGCTGTATTAAATAATATCGATGACGATAGAGAAAGTATTTTTTTGACGGGAACACGGATCGTCGTGTTTAAACAATGGAGTAATGTAATAGAACACCATTAAAATATTTAATGACAATTTTAATGGCAGCTGCAATAAACAAAACATCAATAAACCCTCGTATTCAACAATTCTTCAAGTTACGTCTCCCCAGCACTCTCCAGCGTAACAGGCAATGGTATTGCCTTATTAATGCTGTCTTGATAAATAGGCCTAAGGCAAGACACTAATTACACATGTCCAGACAGCATAATCACTAAACCGTTTCCTACAGCTCACCGAATCTCAAGACACAACAATAGCAACTACTAATAGGCCTATGTCTTTATTACTTTGCAATACGCTGCTCACAATACAACTCAATTGGCTGTCCGCTTCGGGAACACTTCTTTTATACACTACGTGACAAGACTGACCTGGGTGCTAATAGAATATTCGACGATAATTTGGAAGGCGCGTCTGAAAAGACTGAGAACGTGAGTGAGCATTGCGCAATCATTCTGCTCATACAAAGCGTGCGAAGGATCGTGTAGCTATACAGGTTATCTGTTTCCTTAGTGTAACTGTATAGTTGTTATGAAAGACGGTGAAAATGTTCCTAAAAATAATAGAGCCATGATAGTAGCCTATGTATGGATGCTAGTAATTGATAAACTTCCTGACTAATCGCAAGGCCGGTTATACGAGCATGCTCGTAGCATGTTCATTAATGAAGTACAGTAAACTGAATCAGTCCACTGTTCAGTGAACAAAATAAACAAGTTTGCTCTGGCATTCCGTAAGAATACTAGGGTTTCGTAATCTGATTAGTGGAGCAGTTCATTTCCGCAAATCGATTATTCGCTAGTACGCGATTGAAAATACATGTCTTCCGTTAGGTTTGGGGTTGTTCGTGGGGTTTGTCTTGTAAGTATTGAAAGGAGGATAAACTCGAAATGACGTTTTCTTTCCGCCGAGTCGTTTATAACAAAACAAGATATCTCGAATGAAGTCTGCCAGAAAGTGATAGGATTAAATTGGTTTACGTTGGGAAATCGTTAAGCTGCGTGATAGAATTGCTCTAAAACCAGTTTTACAGTATTTTGTTCACTTAAATTTGTTTTTTTGTAGTGTGATAGATATCCGTATTAAGGCTTTTTTTATTGTGAAAAGATTTTCGACGATGCTAATGCAGGACGAAATATAACAATGCACATAAAGGTATAATGATTATATTGCAATAATGTTACCCACAATACAATTATTCCACATAATTATTATATTACGTTATGTATTACTATAAGAAATTAATACTGTTATTTAATTATATGTTAAACATAATAATTTAACAATAATGTAACAGTGTGAGAAAGACACACTGCATCTAGTTTATAAGGAATTTTTTTGGCTGCGATAGTAACACTGTCGTTAATAATAACACTGGTTTTTCGGTTTAGCATATGTCGTTGTATTTCTCTTAAAACCAAACGTTCCGCCCATGCTACTATGAGGCCCATGTTGTGTTAGGTTCTCTACGTCTCCGAAGAAAAGGAAGAGAACGCTCACTGCTTTCTGAACTTACAGGCGCTGTCAAAACATTTTAAACATGTTCCAGTTGGGAAAACATTTGTTCAAATTTTGTTAAACAAAAACCTTTAGTCTTTAATCAGATTCATCAGCAATGTTTTCATTTGCGCACACACGTGACAACACATTCAATTCTTGAATACAGTTCCTTCTCTGAGACTCTATAAGTAGCAGATTCTAAATTCACATGGTCATCTTCAACCTCGTTTTTACTAAAAACTGAGAGAAGTGCGAGAAGTAATTTTAAGCCGTTCTGTTTAAACTTGTACGTAGTTTCATTCACAAGTGTATCTAAAACGGGAAGTTCATATTATATACCCGTAGAATTCTGAGGTTGTTTGATAGTTTAAATGTTTGAATCCTGTCACCACCACCAAGCTTCACCCTCCCTGTGGCCTAAAAGAGCGATACACTGACGGGCACAAAACAAAACATTTTTGACAACTGCTTTAAAGTACTGACGATTTTCATAACCAGTTGACTTCACGTGTATCTAATTTTCTGCCAATTGAACCATATTCCTGGGAATCACGAAAGTCAGCGGCTTAAAAAAAACATAACTTGCAGGCATTACTACTCTGGTGGCTTTTGAACTTTTTTATTGCTTTCTTCCGACTGTTAAATCCAGTTTTCGTAAACGCGTCCTCTCCTTTTGACACATTGTCACAGAATGCTCGGCAGCAATAACAGTAACTAGAACCAGTCACACGCTATACTTTAACCAGTTATATTTTTTATACCACTCAGGTTTACATTTTCCCCTTTTTTATGGGATATTCCTTTAAGTTTTGCTGATAGGGTCACAGTCAAATAAATATGAACATTCTTGCCTTTCTTCCACAACCGTTTGATGGATCACATTCTTCTAATAAATTACCTTCTTTTATCACATCTGCATTATAAGAATATGAGGACGTGCCAGGTGTGGATACTGTAGAAACTTTACTCATTACTGACAACAGTACAGACGATGATAAATAGCGCGTACTGAACTCGCAACCATGGAAACTGTCTCAATTGTCTCCTCTTTGACTGTTTGTCACTTGATATTTATACCAACTGAAAACAGAATTGTCAGCCCTCCCTCTCTAAGTTACGCCTATGTGAACGAAGGACTCAACAATGTCCTTCGTGACAACATTAACTTCAAACTTCTTTTGGATGCATAGCAAGCAGTGCTATCATTGGTGCTTATCAGTTTTTTTAAAGTAATTGGGCCCTACTTTTTGAATGAGACTGTTATTGGTGACATTTACTTAAAAGTGCCTCACAATCATATTGTTACGGTGGTCTCCCTGATCGTCGTACGGTACAGTGGAAAACTAAATGAAGACACCAATTAAGCCATTGATCACCAGCTTTAATTTATCACAAATACAGTTTACAATCAACTTGTACAATAATCCGAGCAAAATTTGTCCACACACAATAATAATGTCAACTAATAGAGTCCCGGACAATTATAACACAATAACACTTCGCCACAATACTTAAAAAAGTCACTTGAATAAATCGCCACTTAAACTGACTGACCGTTGATGGATGCTTATATTTATACCCCGTTGAGATGGCAGAATAATCGGTCACTTTCAGGATGACGTGTCGAGCAAACTGCGTATTACAAGCGCTCTAGAATCCACTGGAAACAGTGTCGATGTCTGGCCTTGAACACAGTGCGCTGACCGATGTGGTCTGGAACAGACTCGATTGTTGACACATGATAAGTGTCACGTATTTGTCTTTCATCTCATGTACGCACACAAACATTACAGCTAGGCTAACCGAAAAACGCGTAGAAAGACACACTCCATTGTTCGACAATGTTCCTAATTAGGTAACATTATCCTTCAGTTTGCACGTGGTGAAAGTTTCATACATTTTACCAATACGGTGGGGATATCACCACATTATTCACGAGGTCCGTGATTTTCTTTGTGAAATTAGTTATGAGAGATCCAGTGTTTCCCCTCGTAAATGTAAACCGTATTTGGATTACTTTTTCGCCGAGGGATTCGAACTTTTCTGTGTTGTACTGTAACTAATGTTTCTTTTACAAAATGTGTCTAATAAAACTGCTAGCGATCTGTCTAATGACAAATTTTGGTTTTTTATTGTTGTATGTTTAAGACTTATTTTACAAGAAGCTTCGTTTCTCATAAACTATGCACAAGTAAAAAGAAGTTACATTATTGACGAAATTTGGAAAAAATGTAGAAGCCTAGTACACAGGTACACAGGCGTGTGTGTTTTGATGTCTTTTTGAAAACATACTAAATATTAACATAAGGTATCATACAAAATTGTTGGTTTATTATAATAAGTGTTATAAAGCAAACATAATAAAAAAAACATTAGTAGAGGGAAAGTGCCGGTTCTGACTAAAGTACCGTTATCCCCCCACCACCACCGCTGGACCAGCAGCATCGACCAATCAAATTGCATGGCGCCTTTCGCGCGTCAATTCAAATATATGCCGTCTTTCGCGAGCCTAAATCACTTTCACTTTCTACTGGACCGCGAATTTCCGCGAATAAATTTTTTTAATTTGATATTTTTATTTTTTTAATTAAATTGATTTGCATATCTGCGAATATATGCCGTCTTTCGCGAGCCTAAATCACTTTCACTTTCTACTGGACCGCGAATTTCCGCGAATAAATTTTTTTAATTTGATATTTTTATTTTTTTAATTAAATTGATTTGCATATCCGCGAATATATGCCGCCTTTCGCGAGCCTAGATCACTTTCACTTTCAATCAGCTGGACCCGCAGCATCCCAAATGGACCACCCGCATCCACAAATATATTTTTTATTTTTAAATAAAGCTGATTTGCATATCAGAGGTGGGTGGCGGGTGGGAGGTTCCGACTTGATGAATTATAGTGTATATATTAAATATATGATCAGGGTTACCAACCTTGCATGAGTTCAAATTTGTTGTATGTTATAATGTATATTAAATCTATATGATTAGGTTTACCAACCTATGCAGGGTTCAAACTTGATATGTGTATTATAGTGTATATTAAAATATATGATCAGGTTTACCAATCCTGTATTATTGTGTGTATAGAACAGATCTGTCAACATTTTTCTTCGGTGGGAAATTCAAACTATATGAGCAACGCATTCGCCAGAATCTGAGACTCGAGAGAGTATGTTTGTCGTGCATGCTTTATTTTTTATTTTTAATGAAGCTGATTTGCATATCAGGGGTGGGTGATGAGTCAATTCTCCCTTTGAATGTAAATAACTATCTCTCTCCCTCTCTCTCTCTCTCTCTCTTTATGTCATTGGTTTTACATAAGCATCGTGCTACTTATGGATTATTGTAATTAGCGATACTAAAATGTAATCACCAGGAAATATATTTATCGCCTACCTCATTGCATTCTACTTCTAATTTGGTACATGACAGTCATTGACTTCGATTTAGTATGAAAAAATATATAATGGGTGAGGCAAAACAAAACACATACAGCCGAGTTGCAGACGCGTATTTGCAGATCCACCGTGACTGTTACTAGCGGACGCCCGATTTCTTTGGTATGCCGTCGCTCACGTCATCCGTATTTAAAGTTCGCTACTTCCAGTACACATGGCCTCTGTAACAGATTTGGTCTCCAACAGGTGTGATTCGAACGGTAAGAGCAAGAACAATATGAACAAGACCAATGACATTATATGTCTAGTATCCCTCCTCAGACGCTGGTGTTACTTTGTGTCATACAATCTCATGACACTCAAGATAAGAGACAATACGTTTGCAAAAAACAACAAAATTGAACTTCTGGAAACAAAATTGCATGGTTTGTAAGTAATATCGACAACACAGGTCAGCATTTTTCGGTCATTAAGTTGATTTGCATATCAGGGCGAGTGATGAGTCAATTCTCTCTTGAATGTAAATAACTATCTCTCCCCCTCTCTCTCTTTATGTCCTCGGTTTTACATAAGCGTCGTGCTACTTATGGATTATTGTAATTAGCGATACTAAAATGTAATCACCAGGAAATATATATTTATCACCTATCTCGTGGCGTCCTTTTTTGACACATGACAGTCATTGACTACGATTTAGAAATTAATATACTGCCAAGTCTGTGTGTGTGTGTGTGTGTGTGGTAAAGTGTTACGCATAAAAAAATCTCCTTGAAATAAGGTATTTTCAAAAGTTTTGTGTACACACACATTGTATAATAATTTTCGTAATTGTAAGATACAACCTGCAAATTATTAAAATGTCTCTCTCACACATTTCTGATTACTATACAAATAATTGCATGCATATTCGAAGGTTTATAACGAAATAAATTAAAATAAACCATAATTTGTTTTAAATAATTAAATATATATTTACAACACTGTACACAAACTTAAAATATAGTTTACAAACCGCTATAATACAATTATTCAAAAAATACATTTTACATTGATTAAATATATATATCACAAACAAACATTGTTATATAAATTATTAATAATAATATTGTTTTAAATGATTAAATATATATATTTACAGCACTGTACACAAACTTAAAATATAGTTTACAAACCGTTATAATACAATTATTCAAAATACATTTTACATTGATTAAATATACATATATCACAAACAAACATTGTTATATAAAATAAATACAATATTAATAATAATTTTTGACATTGTAAGATTTTTAAATAATAATTTCACGGTTGTAGATACAGTTCACAAGGAAGTTTATCTGTAACATAACAATACAGTCGATATTAGAATCACTGATACGATAATATTCAATTATCACATGCACACACACAGTTAGTGGAAAGAATCAAATGCGTTAAGTAAGTAAACTTTTTCAAGTATATGTCATTTTTCATAAGTTAATGTACTTTCAAATAATTTCTAATCAAACCAAACCAAATATTATTCACTGGAAATTTGTAAATACTACTTAGAATCAATGATACATTTATTGCATAAGTTAATGTACTTTCAAATAATTTCTAATCGAACCAACTATTATTCAACGAAACTTGTAGAATCAATGATACATTTATCATGTACATACAAATTCAATTATTAAAGTGTTAAGTACAGTGAGTTGAAACTACACACACACACACACACACACACACACACACACACACACACACACACACACACACACACACACACACACACACACACACACACACACACACACACACACACACACACACACACACACACACACACACACACACACACACACACACACACACACACACACACACACACACACACACACACACACACACACACACACACACACACACACACACACACACACACACACACACACACACACACACACACACACATCAATAAATTGTTTGTTAACACGATTGCTACTTACGACACAATCTCCACCTGTATTGTATTGTTTGATTCCTCGTCCCTCGATACACTAAATGTAGTTCTTTGGGTTTGATATGCGTGAAAAACGTTTTTTTTTCTTCTCAAAACCCTTCACAAACACATATTTATATATACGTGTATGTGATGTTAACAATGAAACAAGATTGTCATATGGTGTCTCTCCTTCGCTCCATCTAAGTCTATGATAATTTGTTGTTAACCAGTGGTTTGTCCTAACGTATTTGGGATTCGTAACGGATGTAGCAGGCGGTGTCAAAATCCAATGTCTACCAGCAAATCTCAGAACGTCCATCATTGACAGTTCCTTCACAATATATTTGCCGTTGTCGTCGAAAAAGCACTGGAAGTCAATTATAACCGCAGTGTTATCCATAATACTGTAAGACAAAGAAACCACACACATTACAAACTCTATATATGTATATATTATGTTTAAACATACAAATATCGTTGAGATATTAATATGTGAACTTACGTTTACAGACGTCTGGACTGAAGCACCGAGAGACATCAACTGACGAAAGAAACAAGTGTTGAGGAGGGTTACTATACATGGAGACGAATTTTTTTAGTAGGTGGGGAGGTGTCGTCGTCGTCGTTCTCCATGTTGATGCGTTGTCGTATCCGATAATGACCGTATGCAAGCGTATCATGACCATTGTCTAATATATAACGCTTATCATCATACGGTGACAACGCTTGCTTATTTACACGCATCGTGTACAGCGTATGATGATCGCTACGTAAACAAAGCGCACTGGTAGAAAACTGACAATGATCAGTGAGACACTTGCGATACATATCGTGTCGCAGACTCCTCTTAATCGCAACTCGAGGCACACCTTTACATACACGTTTTTGACACTCTTGGGTGGGATCTTCGTGGGCCACAAGGAACGAATAACATTTCGCACGGAGACCCACGAATTCTCTAATAGGACGACCACACGTTTCATCCTTGAACAGACCGACAACCTTTTTGTTCTTAAGGCTATAACAAGGATGAGACGTAGGGTAATCCGATGTGTCAAAAACGTGTAGGTCCTTCTTCATGTCTGCATACAAGTCTGATGTTTGAATGCTATACATCAGACTGTCTGTATCTGTCATTAATAATTTAACGTTGCGGCCGTACTTGGCGACAGCATAACGATAATGAAAGTCGTACATTATCGTTTTGCTAACGTCAAGCACCGTGAAGCCGACATACACGGGACGGGAAAGAACAATGGATTTTTTACGGAGTGAGAGCCCCACCAGATCGTTCGTATAACGAATCATACGTTTTAGCCTAGGTGTGGAAACTAGTTTTTGAAGCCGTCGTTCATTCGAGACTAGTTCAAAGTCTATATGTTTCCGTACGTTCTCCAGCGACTTACCGTATACGGCGTTGTTCATCAGTTTGAAAAGGTCTTTTTCAAAGCTGTTGACGGCTGTTTGCCTCTTGCGGGTGTTGAAATCGATAAACGGTTTCAACCAAGCGCTTTGCTTAAAACACAACACCCTATGAGTCGCTTTCAGCTCTAAGCCAAGACTTAAATACAATTTCAAATTTCGATAATGGAGAACGTAATTTTGTTTGTCCTCCAAAGTTGTTAACAACTTCTCTACGGATGACCCTGATTCGTTATACGATGATCTGTATATACTCTCGTGTAAACGTTTGGAAAAGGGAGAAAGGATATCGGGTGTTACGCGCTGGCGCACAGGTGCAAGTGGGTAGTCGGAATGCAGGTCGTGTAAGGTATCGGGATAGTGTAGGTCGACTTCGAGGATGTACCCGATGTCGGAATCATCACTCACATTACGTACGTCCAAGGACTCGATTTCGTTACGATCGAGCCATCGGAAGTCTGCGTAAGGGAGCGGTTGCGACATGGCTGCACCGTATAAATTATTACAGTCTGTATACAGAATGAAGGAGGTTGGTTTCGATACATCGTACTGATCTGGAATCAGAGGATTGTTAGCGACTGCGTGACGGTTGGATATCATCGCGCAGCCTCCGCGGACCCCAGACTCAAGGAACAGATGCATATTTATCTCTGTTAACAGCTCTAATTCGACCCCTGTCATTTTTAGCATCGCGTTCCAAGCGAGTCCAGGAAGCGAGTAAAAATGACACGGGTCCAAGCAGTAATCGCGTAAGGTCATGTCTCGGAAACTTTCAAAGACATCGGCCAGCAGCATTACGTCTGTCAACAAATACAAATCGTGGTAATCGCCAAACGTACGCAGATTGAATGCACTCCACACGTTTTGTGCGTGCTCGTAATCTGCGTCCGAAATAGCCGATTCCAACAACCGGTTATCAAAGTGTTCACGAGCGGGTAGGCTTGATTCGTTGAACCGATCAATGCTGTCAACGTACGCGTAAGGGTATACTCCCTTGCGTACGAGCAGATTGGTCTGTTCGTCGAAACCCCGTCTAAGCATTTCCTCTCTGAGCAAAGGAAATTGGCTCCCGGACGTGGACAGATTGGTAACGAGTGTGTCCAGAGAGCGATTAAGAAATTGAAAAGAGTCTACGAAACGCAAGGGACCCAGGGAGAACGACACGTAACGCTCACTGGATGTTGCAATGCAGGATACGTGTTGGTCCTTATATTTTCCTAAACCCTGCATTAAATGGTGACAGTCGTAGCCACGAAGGTTGTGAAAGAAGACGGGGATATGACGAGGCATCTTGTAGCTTAGATTACAGCTATTGTGGGCTGCTCCCAAGAATTTCCCCGTAAGATGACAATGATTGCGTACCTTGTCATCGTCTGTCAAAGGGCGCTCACACAAATGACAAACGGTGGCGTTAGTGAACGCAACATTGTCATCATCGGACATAATTATTTGTACGTTATGTCGTACTACCTTCATCATATCCTCGGTGTCTTTCATCAACCACGAGAAGAAAGTGTCTACAACGTTTTAACCTCGATAAACTTTAGCCTCTCTCCAGAGTCTGTGTGTATGATCCACGATAGCATAGGAGAAACCTGACGGAATATGCATCGCTTCGTATGATGTGGACGATACAGGAGGAGAAGTTATTTTCTGACGGGCACCGTTGCTATCAACTGAGTAGAATTCACCTAACTCGTGCACTGTCGTCGGGACGTTGTTACCAGGTGAACACGATTGAAGCGGAGTGATGAGGGACTCGAAGTCGGCGTAGACGGTAAAGGGTACTTTAAGACAGTGCGCGTAATTTTTAAATGACATAAACTTCTCCTCCTCTGTAGGCATTTTGGTTTTCTGCTCGCCGTGAGGTGTGCAGTAGGGGAGATGATCGGACAGACCATGTTCTGTGGAGAAACGATGCAGGCAGTAGTCGCAGTAAAATGATTTATGCTCGTGTTTTGTAAGGGATGATAACAATCTACTCATGTTACTGATAAGACAGTAATGTTTTCGGCTATTTGTATCGGACAGAAGTAAAAGATTAACGTGATGTAATCTGTCCTTATTGGGGGTAATTCTTAACGGATAAACCTCATTTTTTGATTCGTTTCTGATATTGTCGTCTATATCATAGCCGAAAACGTTTATAGAAATGTTGGGATTTTGTGTTTCAAATTTAGAAAGTGAGTTTATAGAAACAGGGTACTCGATACCGGTCATATTTAAAGTGTTTATGAAGGGGGCGTATTTTGTAACAAATTCTTTATTCCTTTGTTGAGGGTGTATGTGAGCTAGTACGGACCATAGAAAACACATTTCATCTTGGGGGTTCTTGATGTTGACTACTGCCTTGGTGAGTGCAAGTTTTCGCGGGGTTGGAAGGTAGGAGGATGCTGCTAGAGGTCGGTACCGTCCAACAACTAGTTCCAGCTTCAGTACAGCATCCACCGACCATCCGCTCCCGTCACGGGTAAAATTGGATATGCTATTCATGATTTTATCGTAGGATTCATCGAGTAGACAGTTCAACTCGTCGTTGTCGTCCGTGAGCAACGTACGACAACGTCCGTGGAAGACAGCGTCTTTGGTTACCTCTTTTTCTTCGCCGCTGTCACCATCTAACACAGTTTTAGTGAAACGTATCCTGCACGCAATATGCCATTTGATACTGCGTAAACGTGCTTGTTCTGCCAGAATATCCTTGCACAATAAAGGTCGCACCTCGGTCATTATCGGTACTATATCTTGATCTTCTTCTTCTTCTGTGTACACAGGCAGGTAATTAAAAGTTGTGAGACATCCTCTAATACTCGTGTTTCGCACGATATAAAATCGTGTCATATCTGAAACAATAGAAACACATGTATTAGCTAATAGGAATGATGAATAATACACATTCATGTTTGTGGTAAATAAATAGATAGTACACGTTAGTTTATTGCAAACTGTGAAGATGACAGCTACTCATGATTTTAGCATTGAAAGTGAAAGAAGAAAATCGTTCAAGTATTGGGAAGTGACGTTTGTCAGTCCCGACGAGTTAGCGTTTGCCGGGTTTTACTACTATCCGCTAAATTATGATGTTTGTGGACATAGTGTGTCATTCATAGACGATAGAGTTAAATGCTTTTGTTGTGGAATTGAATTAGTTCATTGGAGAGAAGGTGACATACCTATGGTGGAACATGAAAAATTTTCTCCGTCATGTCAATTTCTAAACGATGTCAAGAGACAATACATTGGGGAGAAGGTGACAAACCTATGTCAGAACATAAAAAATTTTCTTCGTCATATCAATTTCTAAACAACGTCAAGAGACTATCTTATACATGTTAATTCATATCAAACAAATTTGGTTTGCTGCATAATTATAGAGAGAGACAATTGGTATTTAAAAAAATTTTTACCTTGTTGAGGATGTCCCTGTTCCTGCTGATGTTCTGGATTCTGCTGAAGGTCAGACATGATGATATTCAGACGTGAGAGTGAATACTGAAAAACAAAGAAACTGTTATAACGCTGGTATTATGTTAGTGTATCTTAAACGCTTTATATCACACAAAGTAAATTAGAATATCAATTGTAACATACAATTTGTAGCACAGTAGTGTTCAGCAACACGAACGAGTTGTAAGTAAGACGCTGTTTTTTTTTTTTTTTTTTTTTTTTTGCTCTGGGCTTTGCGGTTGTGCGTCGCAGAGACGAACCGCACGGGAACTGAGTTCCGAGCTACCATCTGGAGCTCCTGCCTCGTGGCCCTGCCCAAGTAGGGCGTGTGCTCTATAGCAGGCCTTACTCGGCTGTTGTGCTAGCCTACGCTAGCGCAGTATACACCGAGGGCGTTTCCATGAATCACCTGGGCGTATACGGTACCTTCCCAGCCCAGTCACGAGAGGATTGTCTGGGAACCTCGCCGCACGTGCATAAAATTTGCGTGCAAGCCGCCTGAAAGTGTCGTCTAAGGAGCGGACGCCAAGTCCTCTCCGTAGAAGGCGAGATGAGAAGCGACGGGGGACTTTGGCCGCTAGCCGAAGCCCCTTGTCGAGGAAATAAGACGCTGTTGTGAAGTTCACCGGGTATATATATTGTGATGGCAGCGGTATGTGAACATCTGCTCTCCGGTACCAGCGGTGGACACAGCGAGCCAATCCGGCATCAGCAGCCACCGAGACGTAACCAACTTCGTGTTCGGAGCTAGCCAATCAGCGATGCCAGTTAGTTAATAAAACCTGAGCCGACAGAAAATTTTGAACACTTCATCGCTATGCCATCGAACGCACTTCATCTCCTCTCCTCTCTCGAACGACAACGGGGCGGTGTCAGTCGGAAGGAACGGCGTTCTTGCGTCTTCACCCTCTAGTTCCGCGCCAGCGATGGATTTCGCTGGGTCGGCAGCCGACTCTACAACCAGTGCCGGAAGAAGAGGAGGACTGCAGTACGCCACGAACAGCGGGCACTACCAACATCGCCGTTCTCGCAACTCGGTCCTTTTTAGGACCACCAAAAACACTAGAGTGTACGATTGGTGCCAGTTGTCATGCGGCAAGCCTTTTGTCCGGTGACAATATATAGTGCAAGCGTTGATGTGTGTGTGTGCAACTGTACTAAAAAAGCTGTTATGCGCATGCGCAAATAATTCAAATGCATATATGTAGATGACTGAAAAGAGATGATATAAAAGTGGAAATTGTTTGCACGAAAACGTACAGGGGGTGGCTATATGGAGATGAAACCGAACACTGCAATCGATTACGTGCATTGGGATGATCCTAACGAGTTGGTTAATAGATTGAGACTGTTAATGGCTTCTCAAAGTAGTGGCCATACTGGTCATAGGAATGAATCGTTTCGATATTGATTTATTTGTGTGTGCGTATGTTTGACTGTAGTGCAGATTCTAATTTACAAAGTTTTGATGAATACTATTTGAAAGGACATTAACTTATGAGGAATTAATTTCTATTTTTAATTTATTTCACTATACACCTCTGAACCTATATGTAATTATTTGTAAACTGCGTTACCTGTTGCAGCAAACGTTAACACTAGAACGATTATATTATTATTATTCAGTGATATATACAATTTACTTATCATATAATCTGTATTTTTGTTTTACATATTTTGGATGAAAATTACATACCACTCTTTCATACAGTATTTTTAAATTAATAAAACAGTGATTTTGTATTATTACTGTGTGTGTGTGTGTGTGTGCGTGTGTTTGAATGTAGTGCAGATTCTAATTTACAAAGTTTTGATGAAAGGACATTAACTTATGATGAAATTAATTTCTATTTTTAATTTATTTCACTATACGTCTCTGAATCTATATGTAATTATTTGTAAACTGCGTTACCTGTTGCAGCAAACGATAACACTAGAACGATTATATTATTATTATTATTCAGTGATATATACATACAATTTACTTATTAGACACTTCAAGGATTGTAACGTCTTACAATGACTATAGCATATTTAAATCTGTTATCAGTTTTATTGGACCTTGTGTGTGATTACGTTGCGTGTGCGTCTGTGTGTGTGTGCACGTTGCGTGTGTACGTTGTATGTATGTGTGTGTGTTTACGTTGCGTGTGCGTCTGTGTGTGATTACGTTGCGTGTGCGTCTGTGTGTGTTTACGTTGCGTATGCGTCTGTGTGTGATTACGTTGCGTGTGCGCTGTGTGTGTTTACGTTGGGTATGCGTCTGTGTGTGATTACGTTGCGTGTGCGTCTGTGTGTGTGTGCACGTTGCGTGTGTACGTTGTATGTATGTGTGTGTGTTTACGTTGCGTGCGCGTCTGTGTGTGTTTACGTTGCGTATGCGTCTGTGTGTGATTACGTTGCGTGTGCGTTTGTGTGTGTGTGTGTGCACGTTGCGTGCGCACGTTGTATGTATGTGTGTGATTACGTTGCGTGTGCGTATTAGATCTTTCTTATGATATATATGTCAGCTAGAAAAACCACGCTTTGTTGTGTTAGCGTTTCAGACAGCAAGAAAAATTTACTGCCAGCACGCGCCGATGAATTTGGGCACTGTAACGTGATCAATGCGAGACTGTTTCTAAACGACAAGTATTATCCTTACGATAATTTAAACTTGGATATTGGGAAAGACCGTTTTGCATTATTGTACAATATGTTCGCCAGTTTTCAAAGTTCGTATTACCACCGTTTAGACGGCAGCCCAGTACTGACACCGGAATTATTCAAATCAAAAGCCCCCCGCTGGTTGTTTTCGATTGTAGCAGACAAGACAATGCCCTTAAGTCTTCAGCAGTTGATGTACGTTTAGAATTTGAATCGTCAATGAATTTTCCTAGACAGACGACTACCTACTGTATGATACTACATGATTCGCTTGTAGAATATACGCCATTGTCCAACACAGTGCATAGACGTGTTTAAGTCTTATTTTATACATATTTTGTAAATATATATATTTTCATATTTGTAACATTATAATATTGGAGCTGTGTGTGTGTGTATGTGTGTGTATTTTAATTGTACAACTAGTTTAGATATATTTTAATACTTAGATATATATATTTTCATACTTGTAACACTATAATCTTGGAGCTGTATATGTATATGTATTTTTAATTGTAAAACTGTTTAATATAATCTTGGAGCTGTGTGTATGTATTTTAATAAAATGTATATATTACAAACACACTTTATTATTATTATTTGTATAACCCACTCCATAATGTATACTTACTTACTTGCAGCAAACTAGCGAGCGTTGTTCACACACAAACGTACCCTTAAATGACAGACGGACGTCGTACGCTTAACATTCAGCTATACCTAAAATATATCTTCAATTAGAAGTGAGACATAATAATTTGATCATACACACACGCGTGCGCACACATGTATTAAATTCAATAAATAATAATGCGCTTGATGATGTTTTAATGCAAATAATTTAGGAAAGTCTACATTCCACTTTCATAAGGAAATGGTCACTGCTTACAGCTATGCATGTCCACAACAGAATTAGAGAGATATAAATGTCATCATTCGCTGTGACCTGCTTTCTAAATTTGTTACATTAAAAATGTTTGTTTAAAGCAATATTTCAGAGAATTGTAACAGACATAATAATAATTTGATCATACACACACACACACATGTATTAAATTCAATAAATAATGCGCTTGATAATGTTTTTACGTTTAAATAAAATCCTAAAATATATCTTCAATTAGAAGTGAGACATAATAATTTGATCATACACACACGCGTGCGCGCGCACACACACACACACACACACACACACACACACACACACATGTATTAAATTCAATAATGCGCTTGATAATGTTTTAATGCAAATAATTTTAGGAAAGTCTACATTCCGCTTTCATAAGGAAATAGTCACTGCTTACAGCTATGTATGTCCACAACAGAATTAGAGAGATATAAATGTCATCATACGCTGGGACCTACTTTCTAAATTTTTTACATTAAAAATGTTTGTTTAAAGCAATATTTCAGAGAATTGTAACAGACATAATAATAATTTGATCATACACACGCACACACACACATGTATTAAATTCAATAAATAATGTGCTTGATAATGTTTTTACGTTTAAATAAATCTGTACACTCACCAACTAGTGTTGTCTATACACCCTTAATGATGAAAGTTGTGTGTGTATACTACAACAGTCTTTCAACTATTTAAAAAAAATATGCAGTGATAGCTTTCACGCAGGCAGTCAAATGCGAAATTGCCACTATAAAAAAAAAAAAATAAATACGGTAAGAATATATTTCAGACAATGGTAATTTGATCACACACACACACACACACACACACACACACACACACACACACACACACACACACACACACACACACACACACACACACACACACACACACACACACACACACACACACACACACACACACACACACACACACACACACACACACACACACACACACACACACACACACACACACACACACATTGAATCGTCAATGAATTTTCCTAGACAGACAACCGCCTACTGTATGATACTACATGATTCGCTTGTAGAATATACACCATTGTCCAACACAGTACATAGACGTGTTTAAGTCTTATTTTATACATATTTTGTAAATACTAGTTTCAAATATATATTTTCATCATATTTGTAACATTATAATATTGGAGCTATGTGTGTGTATGTATTTTTAATTGTAAAACTAGTTTAGATATATTTTAATACTTGTAACAATATAATCTTGGAACTGTGTATGTTTTTTTTTTTAAATTGTAAATATTAGTTTAGATATATTTTCATACTTGTAACAATATAATCTTCGAGCTGTGTATGTATTTTTAATTGTAAAACTGTTTAATATAATCTTGGAGCTGTGTGTATGTATTTTAATAAATGTATATATATATATATATATATTACACACACTTTATTATTATTTGTATAACCCACTCCATAATAATTTGATCATACACGCGCACACACACATGTATTAAATTCAATAATGCGTTTGATAATGTTTTAATGCAAATAATTTTAGGAAAGTCTACATTCCGCATTCATAAGGAGATAGTCACTGCTTACAGCTATGTATGTCCACAACAGAATTAGAGAGAGATATAAATGTCATCATACGCTGTGACCTACTTTCTAAATTTTTTACATTAAAAATGTTTGTTTAAAGCAATATTTCAGAGAATTGTAACAGACATAATAATAATTTGATCATACACACGCACACACACACATGTATTAAATTCAATAAATAATGTGCTTGATAATGTTTTTACGTTTAAATAAATCTGTACACTCACCAACTAGTGTTGTCTATACACCCTTAATGATGAAAGTTGTGTGTGTATACTACAACAGTCTTTCAACTATTAAAAAAATATGCAGTGATAGCTTTCACGCAGGCAGTCAAATGCGAAATTGCCACTATAAAAAAGAATAAATACGGTAAGAATATATTTCAGACAATTGTAATTTGATCACACACACACACACACACACACACACACACACACACACACACACACACACACACACACACACACACACACACACACACACACACACACACACACACACACACACACACACACACACACACACACACACACACATGTATTAAATTCAATAAATAATGTGCTTGATAATGCAAATAATTTTTACGTTTAAATAAAATCGGTACATACAATAAAATTAATATAAAAATACATTAAGAATATATTTCAGATAATTGTAGCAGACATAATAATTTGATCATACACACACACACACACACACATGTATTAAATTCAATAAATAATGCACTTGATATTTTTACGTTTAAATAAAATCTATACACTTACCAAAGACGATGTGAAGACACGTAATACGTGCAGTATCAGGATGTACAAGTCGACAAATAAGAAATTGCCGCTAACTTACTTAGCGTATATATAGTGTACACTGTAGTGGGGAAAGCACGTGTGTGTGTGTGTGTGTGTGTGTGTGTCCGTTTTTAGAGTAATTACTGTAAGCTGTGTTAATGCTTGACAGGTGTCAAATTAGAAAGTAGAGTTGTCCGTTTTTAGAGTAAATACTTTATAATCCTAATCACTGCTAATGACTAGCAGGTGTGAAATTAGAATGCAGGACGTCGTACACAAGGTTAATGACCTCTGGTTTAATTTAGCGAATAATAAGTATATCTAATTCAGTATCGGATCAATGCTGTCAACGTACTCCGAATATGCATGCAATTATTTGTATAGTAATCAGAAATGTGTGTGAGAGAGACATTTTAATAATTTGTAGGTTGTATCTTACATATTATTTCATTGTTTACGATATATATTTAATGCAAAAAATGAATTTTTAAAATTACAATCGTCTGTATTTAAGTTCGTATACACACATACAAATCGTTTGAATAAGGGAAATCTTCGAATATGCATCCAATTATTTGTATAGTAATCAGAAATGTGTGAGAGAGACATTTTAATAATTTGCAGGTTCTATCTTACAATTACGAAAATTATTATACAATGTGTGTGTACACAAAACTTTTGAAAATACCTTATTTCAAGGAGATTTTTTTATGCGTAACACTTTACCACACACACACACACACACACACACACACACACACAGACTTGGCAGTATATTAATTTCTAAATCGTAGTCAATGACTGTCATGTGTCAAAAAAGGACGCCACGAGATAGGTGATAAATATATATTTCCTGGTGATTACATTTTAGTATCGCTAATTACAATAATCCATAAGTAGCACGACGCTTATGTAAAACCGAGGACATAAAGAGAGAGAGGGGGAGAGATAGTTATTTACATTCAAGAGAGAATTGACTCATCACTCGCCCTGATATGCAAATCAACTTAATGACCGAAAAATGCTGACCTGTGTTGTCGATATTACTTACAAACCATGCAATTTTGTTTCCAGAAGTTCAATTTTGTTGTTTTTTGCAAACGTATTGTCTCTTATCTTGAGTGTCATGAGATTGTATGACACAAAGTAACACCAGCGTCTGAGGAGGGATACTAGACATATAATGTCATTGGTCTTGTTCATATTGTTCTTGCTCTTACCGTTCGAATCACACCTGTTGGAGACCAAATCTGTTACAGAGGCCATGTGTACTGGAAGTAGCGAACTTTAAATACGGATGACGTGAGCGACGGCATACCAAAGAAATCGGGCGTCCGCTAGTAACAGTCACGGTGGATCTGCAAATACGCGTCTGCAACTCGGCTGTATGTGTTTTGTTTTGCCTCACCCATTATATATTTTTTCATACTAAATCGCAGTCAATGACTGTCATGTACCAAATTAGAAGTAGAATGCAATGAGGTAGGCGATAAATATATTTCCTGGTGATTACATTTTAGTATCGCTAATTACAATAATCCATAAGTAGCACGATGCTTATGTAAAACCAATGACATAAAGAGAGAGAGAGAGAGAGGGAGAGAGATAGTTATTTACATTCAAAGGGAGAATTGACTCATCACCCACCCCTGATATGCAAATCAGCTTCATTAAAAATAAAAAATAAAGCATGCACGACAAACATACTCTCTCGAGTCTCAGATTCTGGCGAATGCGTTGCTCATGTAGTTTGAATTTCCCACCGAAGAAAAATGTTGACAGATCTGTTCTATACACACAATAATACAGGATTGGTAAACCTGATCATATATTTTAATATACACTATAATACACATATCAAGTTTGAACCCTGCATAGGTTGGTAAACCTAATCATATAGATTTAATATACATTATAACATACAACAAATTTGAACTCATGCAAGGTTGGTAACCCTGATCATATATTTAATATATACACTATAATTCATCAAGTCGGAACCTCCCACCCGCCACCCACCTCTGATATGCAAATCAGCTTTATTTAAAAATAAAAAATATATTTGTGGATGCGGGTGGTCCATTTGGGATGCTGCGGGTCCAGCTGATTGAAAGTGAAAGTGATCTAGGCTCGCGAAAGGCGGCATATATTCGCGGATATGCAAATCAATTTAATTAAAAAAATAAAAATATCAAATTAAAAAAATTTATTCGCGGAAATTCGCGGTCCAGTAGAAAGTGAAAGTGATTTAGGCTCGCGAAAGACAGCATATATTCGCAGATATGCAAATCAATTTAATTAAAAAAATAAAAATATCAAATTAAAAAAATTTATTCGCGGAAATTCGCGGTCCAGTAGAAAGTGAAAGTGATTTAGGCTCGCGAAAGACGGCATATATTTGAATTGACGCGCGAAAGGCGCCATGCAATTTGATTGGTCGATGCTGCTGGTCCAGCGGTGGTGGTGGGGGGATAACGGTACTTTAGTCAGAACCGGCACTTTCCCTCTACTAACATTCAACACTCTAGCACGTTCTAGTACAAAGTTTAGTGTTCCTAAACATGGAAAATATAGTTACGAAAAATCGCGTTTAACGTTTTGTGATGTTTCATTCAAATGCACCTGCACTATATACTTCTTCTTCATTACTCTCAACTCTCTTCCTTTTTAGCTGTATTTTATTTACTCTGTTCTCTTACTTCTTTCCAGAACACTCTTATTTGCTTCCAGAATCCTAATTTTGTAGCTAATAATATTATTATAAAATATTGAAATGTTTGTCTGAAAGAGGTCAATGACATGGCAGTGGGTGACTTTACATGAAATAAACATATACGGTGATATTAAAAAAAAGTTCGATATTGCAATAAATATATATATATATATATATGTATCATTTTAAACAGGAAGAAAAGACGAATTTTTTATTGGTAAAAACTAAAAATCGATTTTTTTTAACCTTTTTACAACCTGGTCTCCTTAAGTTTGCCTGATAGGGCTCCAGTCCCATAAATATGAACGTTCTTGCTTTTCTTCTACAACCGTCATCAACACACACACACACACACACACGCGCGCGCGCGCGCGGGTGTGTCTGTATATGTGTGTTTGTGTCAACTTTGTGCGTGTGTGTATATTTGAGTGTTCGATTTTCACATTAGTTGTATTTTCTTTCAGCTGGGCTGCACAATTCCTGTCGATGTGAATAAGACGATCAGAGAAAAGTGCGAGAGAATATATGAGGAGCATCTGAACATTTTTCGAAGTGGAATCCCGCTTGCACTGCAGGACATAATTTTTGAACAGAGTAAGTAATATTTCTAACAGGTAGGACAAGTTCTGAGAATACTGAGGGTATTTTTTGAGTAACGTAAATTACTAGGGCAATCTGAATTACATTTAAAGAGGAGTTCTGTCAGAGCAACCATTCCCCCTTTCTATTATACAGCGGTGGAGTCACTGAGGAGACACCACCTGCGAGGGTCAAAGATTCCTTTTCAAGACAAATGCATCACGTCAGAATACTAAGTAGCTTCCAGGAACATGAAGTATTGAAAAACAGTAAATAGAATATCGTGGCGGTGAGGAAGATCTGTACAGAATTTGAAACTGAAGCAGCAAATTTATGGGTTTTTCGACAGGACTTATGTAAGGGAATTCGATGGGATATGAGAAACTTAGTCTTTGAAGCTAATTAAAAATTTATTTACTTAAAAATTTTTAAAAGTGATATAATGAGTTTGTCTAGTGATATGTTTTTTATCAATGTACAAAATATTTTTAAGTTTCAATAACAAATATGAAAAAAATGAGGAAAGTATAAGTTTGACAATATTTTCTCATATTCCCTCTGTATGTGGGGAATATGAGCAACTCAAAATAAATTAATACCACACAACAATTTGTTAAAAAACAAATTTTTTTTTTTGTTATATACTACAATAATTACCACAAAACCTATAAAAAATCATTATTTTATTTAAAAATTAAGCATAAAGCAAGAAACTTCTGTAATAAAAAAATGGTGTAAATATTTAACAAGAGTTCGTAGAAATAAAACAATCTTAAAAAATTATAATTAATTTAAAACATTGTAATAAAACACAACGTATTGATTCATTTAGTGTTTATTATTAGGATTAATTATTATCGTTGTAGTATTGTTGTTGTTGTTGTAGTCGTAGACTCGCGTACGATGCGTTTAGAATTCAGTATGATTATTGAATAATGGATAATTGAAATTAATGTTCACGTTTAAAAGAGTATCAGAATTAGGTTGAGCAATTGTTTATTTAATTAATTAAATTATTAGGTGTTGTCGTCCTAATTCGCGCTCAGACGTTGGGCGCCAATCTATAATAGATTATAGATTTTTAGATTTAGTGATTTGTTTATTATTATTATTATTTGAATGTTCTTATATACGTTGTTGTTGTAGACACTCGCGTATAGTGCGTTTAGAATTCAGTATGATTATTGAATAATGGATAATTGAAATTAATGTTCACGTTTAAAAGAGTATCAGACTCGCTATTAGTTCACTGTGTTAACCTCCCCACTTACCATCCGTGGATAACTTCACTCTTCTCGGTGGCGACTTCTCTCACTGTAAACACACTTGACATGCACAGATATTCCTTTTGAATATCGAAAAAATGCACATAAACAATAAAATAAATCAAATGTTCAATTGTAAGTTGAATGATATCAGTAATTCAAATATTACCGCCACCTTATGAGATAACTGTTTCTAAAAAAATTAAACTACTGCTTCTATTTTATAGAAATTAAAACTCTGATTCCACTGATAATAAACTGAGGATTTATTGACAATGATTAAATCCAGCAAAACTCTTTTAAAACAATTAATATGATATCTTCATAAACAACAACAAATTAAATAAATAATGAGATCTCTGCATCTCAAGGCTGGTAACACTGTTGTAATGTACAATAATATTGTGAACTTGGTTATGTTCACTTTTGTTGATTATATTACCAATTTAGTGAATTCTTTGAAGACACATGATACCAGATATAAAGATGTGAGTTTGAATAACAATATTTACTTATCTACGATTATGAAAAAGAACAAAAATTTAAAATTATTAATCTTGGTACGATAGTCGATAATATCGTACTATCGTATGTTATGCAAAAGTCTAGAGAAGCTAAGGTCAACACGTGCTTTGAACGTTGCACTGTTAAAATATTATTATTATTTCATTAGTTATCAGAACCATGTACTGGAAAGAGAAAAAATTCAAAGAAAGAAACTCTTATCATCGCTTTCATTTCATAAAAAATCATTTAAGAACAGAATTGTTTCTTTGTGACAAAAACATATGCTTCGGTTCTAGGTTAGTTTGCCTAGGAACAAGTAAGTGATTATTTAGAATAAGTAATGTTACTTATAAGATTCTTAATAATATAGTTAAAAACACTTTATTTATAATTCATATGATGTGTAATTATCAGTCATGAAAATATTCGCACATGAAAATGATTATTTATTAATTCAAAAGTTATAGTCAAGTAAGCGACTATATTCACGTATTAGCGAGCGGTATTTAAGTTTAATTCCGCCGTTCTCAATTATTCTTTAAATATAAAATAATTATTTTTAAATTAATTATTGTCATTAGTTTGTGCTACAACTTGTTTATTAAATTCTGATAATTGTCCATCATTACCTATTAGAGCACTCAAGCGTTACTTGACTAGTGCAGTAAAAACAATAACTCTCGTTCGTCAACGAGAATTATTCCTTTTATTATTTTCTTTAAAATTATTAAAATATTGTACTCCCTGATTATATACACTGAACATGACCCTTATTATACACTGGTCATGTTAATTCACTGTTCACTTAATTCACTTGACACTCGGTAATGTTGTGTTGAGTAGAGGTTAATGTCTGTCTGTGTATTACTGTAGGTGACGCGCACATTTCAAAAAATATCTTGCTGACTTTGACATAGACCTCTCGCCGTGAGTGTTGCAGAACGAATATCTCATTTCGCTAAAGTGTCTCTTTTCGTCTGGTCATTTTAAGCTATTTGATTGGTTCAAAAGGTCATACTCTCAACCCCAAAACACTCTGGTAAAATAAAACTTTTAATTTTTAGCGTCTCTAAGCGTGGGTTCGAGATTATCTCTGACGTATACATGGATACCCAAAATGATTGAAAAACTTATAATGGCTATAAGTTTCTTATTTATTGTCGTATCGTCATTTGGATAGTGGCATTAAATCGCGGACACTTGTGGCTTTATTTTAAGTCTAAACAAGCACAAATTCCGTTCATTATTAATTCACTTGATCATCTTGAAAACTCATATGGTGATTCTTAATACAAATAAGTCTTTTTCACCATATTTCGTTATAATTACACTTTAATACTTATTACTAAACATTTTGAGTCCATTTCTCCTTCATGTTAGTACATAAAATGGTTATATTTATAGTTTAAACAAAATCTGTTAATGGCGTCTATACCAACTATGTTCGATTGTTTACATTTACTTGTAACGCCATTATTCCTTATTCTACTACATATTTCTGACATCATAACACTAATAGGTATATTTACTTACATTTGTTCATACTTTATTTTGCTAAAAATGTTATTTTGTACACTCATATAGTATGATCAGAATACTTTCTGTTCTCATCTCTCCATTTTGTCACTTATTTAGTTATTTTAGTACACATGGGATATATTGTTAGTAATTAAAATTGTGCACAATTGTTGTACATGATTAGTTCAATGTATTTATTAACTTTTTGTTATCTGAAAGCTCCTTAAGTTATAGTATGGTGGTTATTTACACCTGGTTCTAGGATTGCAGTTAGTTAGTTTATAATATTTCAATTATTAAACCACTAGTATTACATTTGTGAGATGTTCTCATCGCAGTATTGAACATTTCTCTAACTACTGGTAACATATGTTACACTCTTTTGATAAGTTTTGATAATGTTTTTTGACTAACTATCTTGTCACATTGGGGTTCTGTCTATTTAACTTTATGATATTGTATTCAATCTGATTCATTTGCTGTGTCCTTCAGTACGTATGGTATTCATTGGTTTGCATTTTTATTCTTATTTAGTCTCTGTTTGAAACAATTGCGGATAATTGCTTGGTTTAATTAATGTACATGATTTTATGTTATAGGTTCAACTCTTGTGAGGTTATGTGTCAGTTGTCTGACAACAATGTGCTACATACTTTTTGCAGTATTTAACTCAACTATTGCCATTTCATTTTGGCATTCTACTACAATGGCTTATTATTAAGTTATACACATTTTTACACTATTTGTTGAAACAATAATACTGGTATTCTTAGTCTAATTATGTTACATATTTTCGTGGGTTGTACCTAGTCTTTGGTACATTGATTGGTTTATACTCAACAAATTAGCTTATTTGCTACTATCTGTTCTGGTATTCATTTACATTTTGTCCTGTCTTGCTATGGCATTCATGCACATTTCATGTTAAGGATTACAAAGCTTTTATTATTAATCCCTATGAACAATTCATTCACTGTTCTGTCTCATATTTTTTGGTGGTATTACTGATTACCTATGTGATTTTACAATCTTGATTAAACTTGTTACACTAATTGTCTGTGCACTTCACTAGTTAATCGTGGATTCTTTCACTTATAATGGTTAATCACTTTCCTCTGTTATAAACATTTTCACTGGTATTGTTTGTGCTGTTTACTTGGGGTAAAAAGGTTATCATATCACATGCTGTTACACTTATATTAAGTATTCACTGTCATTGTTTGTGATCACTTATTGATGCTCAACACTGGTTTCCTTGTTATTGGTATTCGAATAATCATTACACTTCTTCTGGTCACTATATTGATTTTAATTCCTTGTATATCTTGTGAATGTTGATGTCTTGTACTGTTCATACATAATCTTCATTCTTCATGGTACATTTCTTTTCCTCTTCTTCTTCTTTTCTTCTTCTGGTTAGTTGTTTCTCACTGTCGGTGTTCTCCTTGGTTACACATTATTTGTAACAATACATGTTCCCTTAATATTGCATTTTTATTCATGGTTATGGTAGTCATTGTCCCAGATTTTTCACACTAATAAACAAATTCGTTTGTTTTATCACCATTGTGATTGTACTTGATTCGTCTCCTTTTTATGTTGATAATTATTTTCGTCATATCCCCTCACTATTTTGATCTATTGGGCCTGGATGCTAACGTATTATATTGGCTCGTTGGTATTTTCTCTCTTTGTTATATTTGATGATACTCTTATTACTCTTCTTTCTTCTTCGTTAGGTTAGTTCAATATTATTCATTCGTAGATACACATTTTATTTATATTCTCCTGTCCCTTCTTTTATGCTCGATGAAATATTTTCATGATATCCTTTTATTTGACGTATTAGATAGTTATTTATGTAACTGCTAATTTGGTACGTTAGATATGCCTTCCTATAAGAATTGATTCATTCTGAATTCGTATATTTATTTTTATTGAAGAATTCATCAATTGTTGTACATTTCCAATTTGACTCTTATTCTTTTCTTATATCCCTTCACTTTCTTCTATTTGAATCATAATTATTTCCTTTCTATGTAATTATCTCCCTTGTTTATTTAATTCCCTAATTCCCTAACATAATTTTAGCTGGGGCAGTTCAGAGTGGCTCACTTTGGCATACATCTCCACTGGCCATACTAACATCAATAAATACAGAGGCACATCATCTCTGTCAATAATATAAATGATTGCTGGAACATTTCATCAGTCAATTCATCTCAAATTAATTCAAAATATAAAGTGGTCGTTCCTTCGACAAATAATAAATATCCTTGGGATCATATCACGCATCTGCGGTTTATACATTATTATATTCTCTTCTTCTTGATTCAACTTAACTAAATTCTTCACATTTTACAGGGATAGTTTGTTTACATTTCATCACTGGTATACTCTCATGATCATCTTCGTTAATATATTATTCTTCATTCTTCCTCGTCATCAATTAATCTTTTCTCTTGGTAAAACGTCATTTCATAGTCTTCTTCATTTTCATGATTCACTTCTCTGTGTTATATTTCATTTGGTATAGTCTCTCTTCTAGTATCTTGCCTCGTGTTTGTGTATCATCTATTATCTATATCAACAATATTTACTTGCTTTTATTCCTGCAACTTCTTATGTTGCTCGTTCTGTATATGATCTGGTACATCATATCCTCTTTATTAGTACGGGTTAGATGTTGTTTTACTGGTTGACTTGGCTCTAGGAAATTAGTTTACATGCCATAGATGTTGTTATATATGCCATGGTTGGAAGGTGTCTGTCTCGTATTGTCATATTTGTAGTACGGGTAAGTTGTTGGTAACTAGTTGACTTGGCTCTTGGAAATAGTTTTATATTATATATGCCATGGTTGGAAGGTGTCTGTCTCGTATTGTCATATTTGTAGTACGGGTAAGTTGTTGATAACTAGTTGACTTGGCTCTTGGAAATAGTTGTATATTATATATGCCATGGCTGGAAGGTGTCTGTCTCGTATTGTCATATTTGTAGTACGGGTAAGTTGTTGATAACTAGTTGACTTGGCTCTTGGAAATAGTTGTATATTATATATGCCATGGTTGGAAGGTGTCAGTCTCGTATTGTCATATTTGTAGTACGGGTAAGTTGTTGATAACTAGTTGACTTGGCTCTTGGAAATAGTTGTATATTATATATGCCATGGTTGGAAGGTGTCTGTCTCGTATTGTCATATTTGTAGTACGGGTAAGTTGTTGATAACTAGTTGACTTGGCTCTTGGAAATAGTTGTATATTATATATGCCATGGTTGGAAGGTGTCTGTCTCGTATTGTTATATTTGTAGTACGGTTTATTACAATTTTCTTCATCCTTTACATAATTTCTTTGGATCACACTTTTATATTATAAAATTAAAATGTAGTCAACATTTATTCTTATAGTTATGTTTCACTTTGTACTTAGTATCAATAATAAATAGTCTTCATCCCAATATTTCACTCTTTTTTCATTATTTAATTCTCAATATATCGTGTCATGGAAGTCTGGTTGTAGTTGCCTTTTATTTTCTTTGTCACAGGATCTTGCATTTCGTAGGTGTTGTTCATGTTATTCTTGGTAACAGTATATGGGCCTGTGTATAGCAGTAACAATTTTTTAGCAATTCCTTCTATTGCACTTGGGAGTTCTCGATTTTTTAAGAGCACTTTGTCTCCCACTTCGTATGTTATGATCTTAGGTTGTGATTTTTTATACTTGAGCCTGAGTTTGTCAGCTCGTTCGACTGCATTATTAAAGAATTTGGTTTTGTTAAATTCAAATTCACCTTCTGGTGGGAAATTGATTATTTCTGCAATTTCTCGGGGTGGTCTTTGCTCAAACATAGCAGTATATGCCGTTTCATCAGTTGACTGGTGGCAAGCTAAGTTAATGAAATCTTCAGCTGGGGATAAATATTCTTCCCATCTTCTCTGTTGGGCGTGGCAGTAGGTCCGTAAAATTCTGCCTACTTCTCTCAAAACTCTCTCAGCAGGGTTGATGTTAGAGTGATATACTGATGTTTTATATGTTTTCACACCTTGGTTGATTAGAGTATCTCGCCATTTTCGGCCTCGAAATTGCGTTCCGTGATCTGTGATTATTGACTGGCGTTTTCCTATTTCTGGGATGTACTTTGTTATGATAATGTCCAAACTTTTGTTGGTTGTTGCCCTGTTTATGGCGTAGAGTTTAGTGAATTTTGTATAGTGATCGAAGATTATCACTATATATTTGTATTGGTGTCTGCCGCCACTTCGTGGAAATGGTCCACAAATATCTACAAACACCTTCTCTAATTTTCCTGCAGATGTAATGGGTATCATTACCCCTTCTCTCCTCTCATTGCTGCATTTAACTAATTGACACAAATGACAATGCTGTATATATCTTCTTACTCTACGGTTCATATCTTTGAAGTAGACATGCTCATGTAGTGCCTTGACTACTTTTACTGCTCCCATATGTCCATAGCGCACATGGTAGTCAACTGCAATTTCTTTTTCGATAATCTTTGGTATTACAACTTTCCACTGTTCACTAGATTGTTTGGTTTTAGTGAATAATATATTGTTGTGGATACAGTAATATTGCATAATTCCTTCATCGTGTTCTGTCAATCTTTGTATTATATGGAAAATTTTAGGATCGTTTCGCTGATGAATTTGTATGTTAGATAATATGTCTGTCAATTCGGATTTGCTTTTTAAAATATGGTAAACTTTGGTGATGGTTTCTTTTTCTCCCTCAAAGGTTTGGGCCAATATGTTTACTCTGGACAACACGTCTGCAGCTATGTTGCTTTTACTAGGGACGTATTCCCAATGTATGTTTTACTCTTGGAGCGTTAGTGTCCATCTCGTCAGTCTGCCATGTTTTAATCTACAGTTCTTCAAGAAAGATATTGACTTATGATCTGTGCGTACTGTGATTGGGTATCCCAAAATATACGTTCTGAATTTTTCGCAAGCGAACACTATACTCAGAAGTTCTTTTTCAGTAGTGTGATAGTTGCGCTCACACTTGTTGAGTGTTCTGCTAGCAAAACTGATCACTTGATGGTTGCCTTCCTGGTCTTCTTGATACAATATTGATCCAAGGCTTACATCACTTGCATCGCAGTTCATATAAAAATTCTTGTTAAAGTTTGGATGATGCAACATTACAGTTGTAAGTAATTTCTCTTTTATTGATTCAAATGTTGTGTCCTGTTCAGGTCCCCATTTCCACTTCTCCTTTGATGATAATGGTTGGGAAAACTTAGCTGTCAATTCTGAAGAGTTATGTTGGAATTTCCTATAATAATTACAAATACCAAGAAACGATTGCAATTGTTTCTTGTTCTTTGGTACTGGGAAACGCTGTATCGCCTCCATCTTTTCTTGTGCTGGGGTTATGCCAGTTTCAGACAAGTTAAAGCCCAAGAATTGCACTTCATTTGCTATTAGTTTGGATTTCCCCAGCTTTAGTGTTATATTATTTTCATCTAATTTATATAATACTTGTGCCACCCGGTTGCAGTGTTCCTCCCAATTATCGGAGGTAATTAGTAAATTATCTACATACACTGTAGTAAATTGTAGTGTACTCTGGCCTAAGATCTCGTCCATACATTTCACGAAAACTGCTACAGAATTTACCAGGCCGAAGGGTAACCTTTTAAATTGGTAGTTACGCCCTTCAAAAATAAAGGCCGTATACTTTCTGCTGTTGGGGTGTAACTCCACCTGCCAATACCCACACACTGTGTCCCATATACTGATGTACCGTATGCCATAAAATTTCTTTAGAATTTCGTCGATTTCTCCAGGCGACGTCCTGTCATTAATTATGGCTTTGTTTATCTCCCTGGCGTCTAAACAAATCCTCACTGCGCCATTTTTCTTTGGTACAGCTACAATAGGATTGGTGTACGGGGAGTTGCTTATTTCGATTATGTCATTTTCTATCAATCGCTGTATCTCTAAGCGAACTGCTTCCTTCAGTGAAAATGCGATAGGGTACGATTTTCTTTTAAATTCAGTCTGATCGTTGAATTTTATCTCGCACTGAAAATTTTTCACTTTTCCTGGCGTGTCTGAAAATACATGCCTATAACGATTATAAATTTGTATCAGTCTTTCTATTTGTTCGTCAGTTAATATATGGTCAACGTTACCCGTTTGGAATTTTTTAATCTCAGCTATTTTCTCCATCCATAATGTGTCTTCTTGGCTATGGCGAACCTCTCCGTTGATGGACATCTTCTCTCTCTGGTTATGGCCTTCCCGTATGTAGTATATTATGTGTTCAGGAGGTGCCTTCCTATTTTCAATCAAAGCTGCTGTCCATTCAACTTCACTTGATTTTAATGATACTTTGGCTTTGTCCATATCTATGATAGCTGCATATTTCCGCAGTATATCACATCCAATTAACAGGGTAAATGGTAGCCCACTCGCTACTAAGAAAATCATCGGAATTGTTTCACCGTTGCTTGACACTTCTGCCGACCCGTTGCTCCAATTAGGATAATGTTATTTATTGGTAATGTTGGTATGATTATTTTATATCCCAACTGTATTCGATTGAGTTCCATTTTATCAATTAAGGATACATTTGCTCCTGTGTCTATCATGGCTGTTGCTTTGATTCCATTGACCTTGACTGATATGTAGGCTATTTCGTTGTTGACGGTGTCGCTGATGCTATTTTCCTTCTCTTCCATGAGGTCTTGTCTAATGTTTTTTAAGTAGTTGTTTCGACGAATTTCGATTGATGCCATTGTATTTGCCAATATGTCAGACCCAATAGACCGGATCAGTGAGGGTGTCGTCGTGTTTTTCACTGCCGGTGCCCATTTAAAGGCAGGTCACCATTGTCTGGGTGCCTGTCCGATGAGGTTGATGCGTTTGGTTCTTGGGACCCTGGCCCACTCCCGTTATGGTATACTTCTGTGTTTCTAGTGGTTGGCCGATTATCTTCACTACTATTACTCCTGTTGGATCGATAACCTGATTCTTGTTCATCTCCGTCACTGTTACTTCGACTGTTATTGTTATTGTGGAAACTTCGGCGACCCTGGTAATATGGTCTTCTGCCTCCCCCTCTACTAGCATGAGTGTAGTGCACTCTTCTAAATTGGTTATTACCATTATACCGTTATTCCGCCTATATTGGTCATTCTGAGACTGGTTATTAGGAGGTCGGTAGTAATTATTACCTTGCCGATAATTAGGGTTTCCTTGATAACCATTCGGCCTAGGGTTGTTTATATTTCCCCGGTCTGCATGGTTATTGTTGTCACCACCGTTATTTTGTCTAGGGCCCTGGTGATTAGTGAAACGTGGAGGGTTATTAAAAGTTCTTCCATAGTTATTTCGATCAGTATTATTGTTCGGGTTAATGTTACCTGGTCCACTCCGATCATATGGCTGTCCGGAACCCTGGCGGTTCCTCTGATAATAACGCTCCCTCTCATGGCTTTCTAAGAGAGTACACATACCTTGTATCGTTTTGATCTGAGCGTTGAGTCTCCCCTGGGACACTCCTTGGCTAAAATGGTAGGCCAGTTTCGTCACCAAGCACTCCTGGTATGGCCGGTTCCAAATTTCTAGCTAAACAGATCTTTCCTAAGAAATAGGTCGTCATCGACTGTCTGCCGTTGGGATCATACCTGCCATTCGTGATGTCATCTCTGATGATGTTCTGTGTGGAATCGGACCAATATTTTAGTTTAAAGGCCACTTTAAATGCTGCATAATTGTCTACCTCGTGTCGGGTTGCTGTCCACCAATTGTCGAATACGTTCCGAAAAGATTCGTCCAACATCCCCTTTATTACTGACCAACGGTTCTCTCGGTTTCTGGTAAGTATTTCATCCACCCTCTCTAGGAACTCGAGCGGATTTTTAACATATGCGCGGAAATCTATTTGTTCCCGTCCATCCAGGTGTGGTAATCCGGCTAACACATTTGGGAATGTTCGCAGGCGGTTCATTTCGTCTCTGAGGTCACTGAATTCCCTCTGTTGCCGCTCAGTTAACTGTTCTCGGTCGTTGTTCACTTGGTGTTTGACCGCGTTCACTGTGGTTGAGATTTCTTCACACCTCTCCCCTAGTGTGGTGTGTGCGACTATCATTTCCGTCTGTTTACGTTCTATTATTTCTACCTGTTTGTTGCGGGTTTCCTCGAGACTGTCGATACGGTGGTTGAGATCCGTTTCAGTTTGTACAATCTTCTGTTTATTCATCTCACCTTCTCTCCGTATGTCGGACATCTCTTCCTGGATCTCAGTTGCCATTACTGCAATCCTCTCCTCCGTCGCTTCTATGTTTTCTTCCAATTTCTTATCAATTGCTTCTATTGTATTTTTTGCAATTTCTTCAGTTCTGCAGCCGCTGTCGGCCATCTGTTGGCATATTTTCTCATTATCACTCTTCATTGACTCACTGTCCTTATTGATTTTCTCGTTCATTTCATCAATCTTTTTGTTTGTTTCATCGATTTTGATTCCTAATTCTGCAGATAGATTTTCTTTCATTATCTCCATCTTTTTCTCCAATAACTCTTCTGTCTTCTTCTGTCCATCTTCCATCCTCCTATTAGTTTCATTTATCTTGTTATTTAGATCCTCCTTCAACAATTCTATGTTCTTCTGGCTCTCCTTCTGGCCTTCTTCTATTTTCTGGTTTGTGGATCGACTGGTTTCATCTATTTTCTTCGATAGCGATCGGCTGTCTTCCTTCAATGATTCTATACTCTTGCTTAATTCCTCCTTTGTGGATCGACTGTCTTCTTTTAATGACTCTATACTCTGCTTTGTGGATCGGCTATCTTCCTTCAGAGATTCTATGTTCTTCTTTAACGTCTCTTCCATTATCGCTCTCATCATTTCCAACATGTTGACGTCCACTGCTGAAATTGGTTTTTCAGGTTGGCTTATTTCCGGTTGGGTTTCCTGTTGTGTGACTTCCGGTTCACCTTCCGGTTGTTGAACCTCCTCCGCCGGTTCAGGTTGTCTATCTTCGATTTCCAGTAATATTTCTTCAACGTCCTCTGCCGACGTCGCTTCTGTCTCCTCCAATCTAGCCTCTCTTTCGGCCTCTGCCGCCCGTTTCTTCGATGTTGACCTTCTATACATCTTCCTATCTGTGTAATGTACTTGCTGTCGAATTAGGTTGAGCAATTGTTTATTTAATTAATTAAATTATTAGGTGTTGTCGTCCTAATTCGCGCTCAGACGTTGGGCGCCAATCTATAATAGATTATAGATTTTTAGATTTAGTGATTTGTTTATTATTATTATTATTTGAATGTTCTTGTATACGTTGTTGTTGTAGACACTCGCGTATAGTGCGTTTAGAATTCAGTATGATTATTGAATAATGGATAATTGAAATTAATGTTCACGTTTAAAAGAGTATCAGACTCGCTATTAGTTCACTGTGTTAACCTCCCCACTTACCATCCGTGGATAACTTCACTCTTCTCGGTGGCGACTTCTCTCACTGTAAACACACTTGACATGCACAGATATTCCTTTTGAATATCGAAAAAATGCACATAAACAATAAAATAAATCAAATGTTCAATTGTAAGTTGAATGATATCAGTAATTCAAATATTACCGCCACCTTATGAGATAACTGTTTCTAAAAAAATTAAACTACTGCTTCTATTTTATAGAAATTAAAACTCTGATTCCACTGATAATAAACTGAGGATTTATTGACAATGATTAAATCCAGCAAAACTCTTTTAAAACAATTAATATGATATCTTCATAAACAACAACAAATTAAATAAATAATGAGATCTCTGCATCTCAAGGCTGGTAACACTGTTGTAATGTACAATAATATTGTGAACTTGGTTATGTTCACTTTTGTTGATTATATTACCAATTTAGTGAATTCTTTGAAGACACATGATACCAGATATAAAGATGTGAGTTTGAATAACAATATTTACTTATCTACGATTATGAAAAAGAACAAAAATTTAAAATTATTAATCTTGGTACGATAGTCGATAATATCGTACTATCGTATGTTATGCAAAAGTCTAGAGAAGCTAAGGTCAACACGTGCTTTGAACGTTGCACTGTTAAAATATTATTATTATTTCATTAGTTATCAGAACCATGTACTGGAAAGAGAAAAAATTCAAAGAAAGAAACTCTTATCATCGCTTTCATTTCATAAAAAATCATTTAAGAACAGAATTGTTTCTTTGTGACAAAAACATATGCTTCGGTTCTAGGTTAGTTTGCCTAGGAACAAGTAAGTGATTATTTAGAATAAGTAATGTTACTTATAAGATTCTTAATAATATAGTTAAAAACACTTTATTTATAATTCATATGATGTGTAATTATCAGTCATGAAAATATTCGCACATGAAAATGATTATTTATTAATTCAAAAGTTATAGTCAAGTAAGCGACTATATTCACGTATTAGCGAGCGGTATTTAAGTTTAATTCCGCCGTTCTCAATTATTCTTTAAATATAAAATAATTATTTTTAAATTAATTATTGTCATTAGTTTGTGCTACAACTTGTTTATTAAATTCTGATAATTGTCCATCATTACCTATTAGAGCACTCAAGCGTTACTTGACTAGTGCAGTAAAAACAATAACTCTCGTTCGTCAACGAGAATTATTCCTTTTATTATTTTCTTTAAAATTATTAAAATATTGTACTCCCTGATTATATACACTGAACATGACCCTTATTATACACTGGTCATGTTAATTCACTGTTCACTTAATTCACTTGACACTCGGTAATTTTGTGTTGAGTAGAGGTTAATGTCTGTCTGTGTATTACTGTAGGTGACGCGCACATTTCAAAAAATATCTTGCTGACTTTGACATAGACCTCTCGCCGTGAGTGTTGCAGAACGAATATCTCATTTCGCTAAAGTGTCTCTTTTCGTCTGGTCATTTTAAGCTATTTGATTGGTTCAAAAGGTCATACTCTCAACCCCAAAACACTCTGGTAAAATAAAACTTTTAATTTTTAGCGTCTCTAAGCGTGGGTTCGAGATTATCTCTGACGTATACATGGATACCCAAAATGATTGAAAAACTTATAATGGCTATAAGTTTCTTATTTATTGTCGTATCGTCATTTGGATAGTGGCATTAAATCGCGGACACTTGTGGCTTTATTTTAAGTCTAAACAAGCACTAATTCCGTTCATTATTAATTCACTTGATCATCTTGAAAACTCATATGGTGATTCTTAATACAAATAAGTCTTTTTCACCATATTTCGTTATAATTACACTTTAATACTTATTACTAAACATTTTGAGTCCATTTCTCCTTCATGTTAGTACATAAAATGGTTATATTTATAGTTTAAACAAAATCTGTTAATGGCGTCTATACCAACTATGTTCGATTGTTTACATTTACTTGTAACGCCATTATTCCTTATTCTACTACATATTTCTGACATCATAACACTAATAGGTATATTTACTTACATTTGTTCATACTTTATTTTGCTAAAAATGTTATTTTGTACACTCATATAGTATGATCAGAATACTTTCTGTTCTCATCTCTCCATTTTGTCACTTATTTAGTTATTTTAGTACACATGGGATATATTGTTAGTAATTAAAATTGTGTACAATTGTTGTACATGATTAGTTCAATGTATTTATTAACTTTTTGTTATCTGAAAGCTCCTTAAGTTATAGTATGGTGGTTATTTACACCTGGTTCTAGGATTGCAGTTAGTTAGTTTATAATATTTCAATTATTAAACCACTAGTATTACATTTGTGAGATGTTCTCATAGCAGTATTGAATATTTCTCTAACTACTGGTAACATTTGTCACACTCTTTTGATATGTTTTGATAATGTTTTTTGACTAACTATCTTGTCACATTGGGGTTCTGTCTATTTAACTTTATGATATTGTATTCAATCTGATTCATTTGCTGTGTCCTTCAGTACGTATGGTATTCATTGGTTTGCATTTTTATTCTTATTTAGTCTCTGTTTGAAACAATTGCGGATAACTGCTTGGTTTAATTAATGTACATGATTTTATGTTATAGGTTCAACTCTTGTGAGGTTATGTGTCAGTTGTCTGACAACAATGTGCTACATACTTTTTGCAGTATTTAACTCAACTATTGCCATCTCATTTTGGCATTCTACTACAATGGCTTATTATTAAGTTATACACATTTTTACACTATTTGTTGAAACAATAATACTGGTATTCTTAGTCTAATTATGTTACATATTTTGGTGGGTTGTACCTAGTCTTTGGTACATTGATTGGTTTATACTCAACAAATTAGCTTATTTGCTACTATCTGTTCTGGTATTCATTTACATTTTGTCCTGTCTTGCTATGGCATTCATGCACATTTCATGTTAAGGATTACAAAGCTTTTATTATTAATCCCTATGAACAATTCATTCACTGTTCTGTCTCATATTTTTTGGTGGTATTACTGATTACCTATGTGATTTTACAATCTTGATTAAACTTGTTACACTAATTGTCTGTGCACTTCACTAGTTTATCGTGGATTCTTTCACTTATAATGGTTAATCACTTTCCTCCGTTATAAACATTTTCACTGGTATTGTTTGTGCTGTTTACTTGGGGTAAAAAGGTTATCATATCACATGCTGTTACACTTATATTAAGTATTCACTGTCATTGTTTGTGATCACTTATTGATGCTCAACACTGGTTTCCTTGTTATTGGTATTCGAATAATCATTACACTTCTTCTGGTCACTATATTGATTTTAATTCCTTGTATATCTTGTGAATGTTGATGTCTTGTACTGTTCATACATAATCTTCATTCTTCATGGTACATTTCTTTTCCTCTTCTTCTTCTTTTCTTCTTCTGGTTAGTTGTTTCTCACTGTCGGTGTTCTCCTTGGTTACACATTATTTGTAACAATACATGTTCCCTTAATATTGCATTTTTATTCATGGTTATGGTAGTCATTGTCCCAGATTTTTCACACTAATAAACAAATTCGTTTGTTTTATCACCATTGTGATTGTACTTGATTCGTCTCCTTTTTATGTTGATAATTATTTTCGTCATATCCCCTCACTATTTTGATCTATTGGGCCTGGATGCTAACGTATTATATTGGCTCGTTGGTATTTTCTCTCTTTGTTATATTTGATGATACTCTTATTACTCTTCTTTCTTCTTCGTTAGGTTAGTTTAATATTATTCATTCGTAGATACACATTTTATTTATATTCTCCTGTCCCTTCTTTTATGCTCGATGAAATATTTTCATGATATCCTTTTATTTGACGTATTAGATAGTTATTTTATGTAACTGCTAATTTGGTACGTTACAACATTCAAAAGTAAAAATACGTTAATAATTGTATTACAATAAAACTCAAGCATAATATAAATTTTTACAATTTTAATTGATGATAAATATACAATTACGCGCAATAGTCATATACAAAACCACCACAAACATAATCAACTCACAGCTTGTTGAACCAATGTTTTCACTCTGCACACTGTACCCACTTTCCCTACTGTTATCTTCGTTAAATATTTACCACTGCAAACGGGGCATGTGGTATTCTTATCGTCTTTAATTATTTTTCGGAAAGATATACATCTATTAAGTATTTTTCTAAAAATATATTTGTAAATATATCTTAATTATTTAATAAGTTTGAACTATTGAGACTCCTGAATAACTATGGAGACAAATTCGTAATACATTTAAATTACCACTTAGCTTAAAATACTGTTGTGAGAAGCCTACCGAACAACCCAGAAGATTCTCGACTCTTCGCCTCGTCCAGTGTGGCAGGTGTGCATGGTCCAGGCCGCGTTCAAGTTTGTTCTAGACTCGTCAAGAGGCCACTTGAAATACGCATTATTGTCAGCATTAATTAGCGTGAAAATGAAGGATGGAACGTAATTCTAGAACTCTGCGTGACATATAAAAGCAGAGCGTCTGGCGTTGTGAAAGCAGTTAGGTGAGCGATTTTTTTTAGCGCGAATCGAGTGTTTGTCGAAGTGAAGAATTATTGTGTTTTATAATTGCGCGAGACTCGTTGACATTCTTATTGAGTGTGAACAATTTTTATTTGATTTGTTGTAAGAGACTATCTTGTTAATTACAAACTGTTTAATTGTGATAATTAAAGCTGGTGATTAGTGACTTAATTGGTATCTTGTATTTTGTTTTCCACTGTACCATACAACGAGCAAGTAGACAGTTGTAACAATACGTTTGACAGAGCAGAGGTGCGATCTAGCGTGGCGCGACTTTCAGCACTGCACAATACAAGCTAATTAGCGTCACCAACACAAAACTAGGGTAAAATAACGTTCTGCCTTTGACAAATATGGTTAAGTATTGACTCTGATTATATTCCCCACATTGGTCATATTACCCTGAATTTCCTTATGTATGTCGTATAAAAAATTGCTTGGTTCTTACAGTTTAAAGATTACAGTGGGTTACGAAGAATTTTTGTAGTAGCGGTAAATGAAGTACAACTTGGTTGGTTTAAGTTGACAAATATTTTCTACGGTGAAATCCTTAAATTTTCAAGTACAGGGTGCTGTTGAAGCGGGGAGTAGTAGACTAGCAACCAACTGGTGCCAACCGAACTGACAGGACGGACTCATCAACTAATTTTCTGGGAACTAGATCGTAAACCAGGAAAGACCTACAGTGGTTCGTCTGCAGTAAATCTACAAACATGTAGGTTTATTTTACCCTCTCTAAGAAATGTACCAGAAAATTGAGTGTGACGTTAATTGTGTGTTGGTTAATCTAACGCTTCTGCCCTGTGTACAAACTGGATGCTCGTGATATCACGACTAGGTACGAACGAATGAAGTGAAACCGGTAGTGTTTCCGACATAACTCCAAAGAAGATAGACAAGTAGTTCTCAACCTTTTTAAGTCCGCGACCCACCTTGAAGGGTATTACACTTCATGGCACTTATAGTCATGGGCGCCGACCGAATTACTTGTAGGCTGTGCACACAGTTTATAACTATATTTTTGCTAACACTGAGTACTTTAAGTCCTCTTTTACGCTTAAACAAATTACGATACTTAATTTTACTTAAAACTAAATGTAGTAGGTTTTCAAAACACAGTAAATAAATTTTCGATCCCGACTTTGCGACCCACCAAACGTCCCTTCTTGGCCCAGTAGTGGGTCGCGCCCCATAGGTCGAGAAAACGCTGAGCTCGACTGTTTGGGTCCGTTATAAAGTTACACAAGTCATGAAGATATAATTTTTTCAACACCGTTTCTTCTCGTTTGCTCACTTTCGGTACACCTAGTATGACTTGTATAACAAAAGTGCACAATAAACGCAATAAAACTGATATGCTGTAAAATGGAATTCCGACAATACTACAGGATGACGTAAAGGGGAATTAAATTAGTACGAGTAAGTAATTTAGTCGTAGAATACTCGTAGAAGTAATTTAGTTGGGCAATGTTTTTAGGACGGCTTTTATTTTAGCCCACTCGCTACTTGTGTCGATCGTGTAGAGGTCACAAGTGAGGTTATGTGGCGAGGAGTAGGGCAGTCATAGGCAACCTTTGAATTTTCGTATAACTGAGGACCAGTTCGATGGGCGCACCCCTCCCCACCCCACCAATGGAAAATAGAAAGGTACGGGTGTTCAATACAAACATGAGCTGTCGCTTTATAATACCCTTTCGCTTATATTTAGCAACGTGGAACACCGAATCAAAAACAGCTTTGCAGTATTTTTCATATAAACTTCTGAAAATTTTTCACATTAGGAGTAGGTCACCAACAATCTGTCACCATGCCCATGCGCATTAAAACTAACAAAACTTTAAACGAAAAAATGGTTAAACAGGAAAACATTTTAATAAAAATAAATTAAAGAAATTACCGTAATAACACTATTTATTTTCATAAAGTGCACAGAAATGTAAAACTTGAAAAAACTCAAGTTTCTCCTTTGGGGAGAAAGGTGTTTACAGGCTCTGGGCGACAAGCTCGACAACTGTATTGGAGCGCGCTTCGGTAAATGGCTGGTGCTATTTAATAATACAATATTTCGAAGCAGGTACAATGCGGGCGCGTTCCTTCGTTCAAAAGAAAATAAATTTACAAATTGGTTCGCGGGCGGGGCAAATCTTATCGATAGGCGCAGGGTTGCCGACTGCTGGAGTAGGGTATACTTAGAACTACATAAGATTAATGTTTTTGACGGTAAATACATTTCTTTGTATTGATACTGATCCTTGTTTTTTTACTCTCGAATCTTTATGTATGGTCCGAGTCGCTCTCGTACCTCGATTAATTAGATTTCCAGCTGTGATAGTTAAAGGCTCTGCTAAAAATCTATGAGAAATTTCCGATTTATCCGCATAGCTCTGTTTACACAAGTCAGGTACAATTCAGTTATCATTTGATATTTTATAACTTCCTGTTAGCTTGTCATACCTACAGGTTGTGGGAGAAAATTTGGTAGGTTTCTCTTCTTTCTAAGCAAGAACTAATCGCTGACTTTACTAGTCAAGCGCTACCTTAGGGATCATAAAACTGACCCTAAATAATATTGTTGTCACCGTTGTTCTTCGATAAAAAGTCTACAAATTTTATGACATGTGTCTAGTTTTACATGAATTTGAAACTACAGAATTTGACACGGGTTGACAATATAAAGTACACCCGTACGAACGAAACTAAACGTTCTTAATTTTAAAGTCTGAAGAAGGTATTTATGTTTCTTTATTAATTCAAATTTTCTATAATTAGAATGCTCCCTTAACTGCAGAACTCATTCACTATTTTCAACGAAGTACATTTATTATCAATAAATTTTGATATTAGACAATTGCTAAATTATGGTAAATGTTAAACAAAATCCCTGTTACTCTACTACTTCTTTATTAATATATAACAATATGTAAAACACACAATCGTATAATAAACAATAAACATTGGGATTTGGATTAAAGCACTTTTTTGTGTGACATTCTGCTGGATTTTTATCCAGCAATTTCTCCAAATGTTTTATCACTTTCTGGGTCCTAAAGTACAAAAAGTTTGCAATTTTCAAAATTTGACGCTAGTTTCAGATGTTAGATAAAATTCTCTTTAATTTGATACCCACATGACTTCTGCGATTAATCAAAATTTTCATCCACTTTTTGGAATTTGACGTGATATAATGAGTTTGTCTAGTGATATGTTTTTTATCAATGTACAAAATATTTTTAAGTTTCAATAACAAATATGAAAAAAATGAGGAAAGTATAAGTTTGACAATATTTTCTCATATTCCCTCTGTATGTGGGGAATATGAGCAACTCAAAATAAATTAATACCACACAACAATTTGTTAAAAAACAAATTTTTTTTTTGTTATATACTACAATAATTACCACAAAACCTATAAAAAATCATTATTTTATTTAAAAATTAAGCATAAAGCAAGAAACTTCTGTAATAAAAAAATGGTGTAAATATTTAACAAGAGTTCGTAGAAATAAAACAATCTTAAAAAATTATAATTAATTTAAAACATTGTAATAAAACACAACGTATTGATTCATTTAGTGTTTATTATTAGGATTAATTATTATCGTTGTAGTATTGTTGTTGTTGTTGTAGTCGTAGACTCGCGTACGATGCGTTTAGAATTCAGTATGATTATTGAATAATGGATAATTGAAATTAATGTTCACGTTTAAAAGAGTATCAGAATTAGGTTGAGCAATTGTTTATTTAATTAATTAAATTATTAGGTGTTGTCGTCCTAATTCGCGCTCAGACGTTGGGCGCCAATCTATAATAGATTATAGATTTTTAGATTTAGTGATTTGTTTATTATTATTATTATTTGAATGTTCTTATATACGTTGTTGTTGTAGACACTCGCGTATAGTGCGTTTAGAATTCAGTATGATTATTGAATAATGGATAATTGAAATTAATGTTCACGTTTAAAAGAGTATCAGACTCGCTATTAGTTCACTGTGTTAACCTCCCCACTTACCATCCGTGGATAACTTCACTCTTCTCGGTGGCGACTTCTCTCACTGTAAACACACTTGACATGCACAGATATTCCTTTTGAATATCGAAAAAATGCACATAAACAATAAAATAAATCAAATGTTCAATTGTAAGTTGAATGATATCAGTAATTCAAATATTACCGCCACCTTATGAGATAACTGTTTCTAAAAAAATTAAACTACTGCTTCTATTTTATAGAAATTAAAACTCTGATTCCACTGATAATAAACTGAGGATTTATTGACAATGATTAAATCCAGCAAAACTCTTTTAAAACAATTAATATGATATCTTCATAAACAACAACAAATTAAATAAATAATGAGATCTCTGCATCTCAAGGCTGGTAACACTGTTGTAATGTACAATAATATTGTGAACTTGGTTATGTTCACTTTTGTTGATTATATTACCAATTTAGTGAATTCTTTGAAGACACATGATACCAGATATAAAGATGTGAGTTTGAATAACAATATTTACTTATCTACGATTATGAAAAAGAACAAAAATTTAAAATTATTAATCTTGGTACGACAGTCGATAATATCGTACTATCGTATGTTATGCAAAAGTCTAGAGAAGCTAAGGTCAACACGTGCTTTGAACGTTGCACTGTTAAAATATTATTATTATTTCATTAGTTATCAGAACCATGTACTGGAAAGAGAAAAAATTCAAAGAAAGAAACTCTTATCATCGCTTTCATTTCATAAAAAATCATTTAAGAACAGAATTGTTTCTTTGTGACAAAAACATATGCTTCGGTTCTAGGTTAGTTTGCCTAGGAACAAGTAAGTGATTATTTAGAATAAGTAATGTTACTTATAAGATTCTTAATAATATAGTTAAAAACACTTTATTTATAATTCATATGATGTGTAATTATCAGTCATGAAAATATTCGCACATGAAAATGATTATTTATTAATTCAAAAGTTATAGTCAAGTAAGCGACTATATTCACGTATTAGCGAGCGGTATTTAAGTTTAATTCCGCCGTTCTCAATTATTCTTTAAATATAAAATAATTATTTTTAAATTAATTATTGTCATTAGTTTGTGCTACAACTTGTTTATTAAATTCTGATAATTGTCCATCATTACCTATTAGAGCACTCAAGCGTTACTTGACTAGTGCAGTAAAAACAATAACTCTCGTTCGTCAACGAGAATTATTCCTTTTATTATTTTCTTTAAAATTATTAAAATATTGTACTCCCTGATTATATACACTGAACATGACCCTTATTATACACTGGTCATGTTAATTCACTGTTCACTTAATTCACTTGACACTCGGTAATGTTGTGTTGAGTAGAGGTTAATGTCTGTCTGTGTATTACTGTAGGTGACGCGCACATTTCAAAAAATATCTTGCTGACTTTGACATAGACCTCTCGCCGTGAGTGTTGCAGAACGAATATCTCATTTCGCTAAAGTGTCTCTTTTCGTCTGGTCATTTTAAGCTATTTGATTGGTTCAAAAGGTCATACTCTCAACCCCAAAACACTCTGGTAAAATAAAACTTTTAATTTTTAGCGTCTCTAAGCGTGGGTTCGAGATTATCTCTGACGTATACATGGATACCCAAAATGATTGAAAAACTTATAATGGCTATAAGTTTCTTATTTATTGTCGTATCGTCATTTGGATAGTGGCATTAAATCGCGGACACTTGCGGCTTTATTTTAAGTCTAAACAAGCACTAATTCCGTTCATTATTAATTCACTTGATCATCTTGAAAACTCATATGGTGATTCTTAATACAAATAAGTCTTTTTCACCATATTTCGTTATAATTACACTTTAATACTTATTACTAAACATTTTGAGTCCATTTCTCCTTCATGTTAGTACATAAAATGGTTATATTTATAGTTTAAACAAAATCTGTTAATGGCGTCTATACCAACTATGTTCGATTGTTTACATTTACTTGTAACGCCATTATTCCTTATTCTACTACATATTTCTGACATCATAACACTAATAGGTATATTTACTTACATTTGTTCATACTTTATTTTGCTAAAAATGTTATTTTGTACACTCATATAGTATGATCAGAATACTTTCTGTTCTCATCTCTCCATTTTGTCACTTATTTAGTTATTTTAGTACACATGGGATATATTGTTAGTAATTAAAATTGTGTACAATTGTTGTACATGATTAGTTCAATGTATTTATTAACTTTTTGTTATCTGAAAGCTCCTTAAGTTATAGTATGGTGGTTATTTACACCTGGTTCTAGGATTGCAGTTAGTTAGTTTATAATATTTCAATTATTAAACCACTAGTATTACATTTGTGAGATGTTCTCATAGCAGTATTGAATATTTCTCTAACTACTGGTAACATTTGTCACACTCTTTTGATAAGTTTTGATAATGTTTTTGACTAACTATCTTGTCACATTGGGGTTCTGTCTATTTAACTTTATGATATTGTATTCAATCTGATTCATTTGCTGTGTCCTTCAGTACGTATGGTATTCATTGGTTTGCATTTTTATTCTTATTTAGTCTCTGTTTGAAACAATTGCGGATAACTGCTTGGTTTAATTAATGTACATGATTTTATGTTATAGGTTCAACTCTTGTGAGGTTATGTGTCAGTTGTCTGACAACAATGTGCTACATACTTTTTGCAGTATTTAACTCAACTATTGCCATCTCATTTTGGCATTCTACTACAATGGCTTATTATTAAGTTATACACATTTTTACACTATTTGTTGAAACAATAATACTGGTATTCTTAGTCTAATTATGTTACATATTTTGGTGGGTTGTACCTAGTCTTTGGTACATTGATTGGTTTATACTCAACAAATTAGCTTATTTGCTACTATCTGTTCTGGTATTCATTTACATTTTGTCCTGTCTTGCTATGGCATTCATGCACATTTCATGTTAAGGATTACAAAGCTTTTATTATTAATCCCTATGAACAATTCATTCACTGTTCTGTCTCATATTTTTTGGTGGTATTACTGATTACCTATGTGATTTTAAAATCTTGATTAAACTTGTTACACTAATTGTCTGTGCACTTCACTAGTTTATCGTGGATTCTTTCACTTATAATGGTTAATCACTTTCCTCCGTTATAAACATTTTCACTGGTATTGTTTGTGCTGTTTACTTGGGGTAAAAAGGTTATCATATCACATGCTGTTACACTTATATTAAGTATTCACTGTCATTGTTTGTGATCACTTATTGATGCTCAACACTGGTTTCCTTGTTATTGGTATTCGAATAATCATTACACTTCTTCTGGTCACTATATTGATTTTAATTCCTTGTATATCTTGTGAATGTTGATGTCTTGTACTGTTCATACATAATCTTCATTCTTCATGGTACATTTCTTTTCCTCTTCTTCTTCTTTTCTTCTTCTGGTTAGTTGTTTCTCACTGTCGGTGTTCTCCTTGGTTACACATTATTTGTAACAATACATGTTCCCTTAATATTGCATTTTTATTCATGGTTATGGTAGTCATTGTCCCAGATTTTTCACACTAATAAACAAATTCGTTTGTTTTATCACCATTGTGATTGTACTTGATTCGTCTCCTTTTTATGTTGATAATTATTTTCGTCATATCCCCTCACTATTTTGATCTATTGGGCCTGGATGCTAACGTATTATATTGGCTCGTTGGTATTTTCTCTCTTTGTTATATTTGATGATACTCTTATTACTCTTCTTTCTTCTTCGTTAGGTTAGTTTAATATTATTCATTCGTAGATACACATTTTATTTATATTCTCCTGTCCCTTCTTTTATGCTCGATGAAATATTTTCATGATATCCTTTTATTTGACGTATTAGATAGTTATTTTATGTAACTGCTAATTTGGTACGTTACAACATTCAAAAGTAAAAATACGTTAATAATTGTATTACAATAAAACTCAAGCATAATATAAATTTTTACAATTTTAATTGATGATAAATATACAATTACGCACAATAGTCATATACAAAACCACCACAAACATAATCAACTCACAGCTTGTTGAACCAATGTTTTCACTCTGCACACTGTACCCACTTTCCCTACTGTTATCTTCGTTAAATATTTACCACTGCAAACGGGGCATGTGGTATTCTTATCGTCTTTAATTATTTTTCGGAAAGATATACATCTATTAAGTATTTTTCTAAAAATATATTTGTAAATATATCTTAATTATTTAATAAGTTTGAACTATTGAGACTCCTGAATAACTATGGAGACAAATTCGTAATACATTTAAATTACCACTTAGCTTAAAATACTGTTGTGAGAAGCCTACCGAACAACCCAGAAGATTCTCGACTCTTCGCCTCGTCCAGTGTGGCAGGTGTGCATGGTCCAGGCCGCGTTCAAGTTTGTTCTAGCTCGTCAAGAGGCCACTTGAAATACGCATTATTGTCAGCATTAATTAGCGTGAAAATGAAGGATGGAACGTAATTCTAGAACTCTGCGTGACATATAAAAGCAGAGCGTCTGGCGTTGTGAAGGCAGTTAGGTGAGCGATTTTTTTTAGCGCGAATCGAGTGTTTGTCGAAGTGAAGAATTATTGTGTTTTATAATTGCGCGAGACTCGTTGACATTCTTATTGAGTGTGAACAATTTTTATTTGATTTGTTGTAAGAGACTATCTTGTTAATTACAAACTGTTTAATTGTGATAATTAAAGCTGGTGATTAGTGACTTAATTGGTATCTTGTATTTTGTTTTCCACTGTACCATACAACGAGCAAGTAGACAGTTGTCTACTTGCTCGTTGTATGGTAGACAAGTAGACAGGTGCGATCTAGCGTGGCGCGACTTTCAGCACTGCACAATACAAGCTAATTAGCGTCACCAACACAAAACTAGGGTAAAATAACGTTCTGCCTTTGACAAATATGGTTAAGTATTGACTCTGATTATATTCCCCACATTGGTCATATTACCCTGAATTTCCTTATGTATGTCGTATAAAAAATTGCTTGGTTCTTACAGTTTAAAGATTACAGTGGGTTACGAAGAATTTTTGTAGTAGCGGTAAATGAAGTACAACTTGGTTGGTTTAAGTTGACAAATATTTTCTACGGTGAAATCCCTTAAATTTTCAAGTACAGGGTGCTGTTGAAGCGGGGAGTAGTAGACTAGCAACCAACTGGTGCCAACCGAACTGACAGGACGGACTCATCAACTAATTTTCTGGGAACTAGATCGTAAACCAGGAAAGACCTACAGTGGTTCGTCTGCAGTAAATCTACAAACATGTAGGTTTATTTTACCCTCTCTAAGAAATGTACCAGAAAATTGAGTGTGACGTTAATTGTGTGTTGGTTAATCTAACGCTTCTGCCCTGTGTACAAACTGGATGCTCGTGATATCACGACTAGGTACGAACGAATGAAGTGAAACCGGTAGTGTTTCCGACATAACTCCAAAGAAGATAGACAAGTAGTTCTCAACCTTTTTAAGTCCGCGACCCACCTTGAAGGGTATTACACTTCATGGCACTTATAGTCATGGGCGCCGACCGAATTACTTGTAGGCTGTGCACACAGTTTATAACTATATTTTTGCTAACACTGAGTACTTTAAGTCCTCTTTTACGCTTAAACAAATTACGATACTTAATTTTACTTAAAACTAAATGTAGTAGGTTTTCAAAACACAGTAAATAAATTTTCGATCCCGACTTTGCGACCCACCAAACGTCCCTTCTTGGCCCAGTAGTGGGTCGCGCCCCATAGGTCGAGAAACGCTGAGCTCGACTGTTTGGGTCCGTTATAAAGTTACACAAGTCATGAAGATATAATTTTTTCAACACCGTTTCTTCTCGTTTGCTCACTTTCGGTACACCTAGTATGACTTGTATAACAAAAGTGCACAATAAACGCAATAAAACTGATATGCTGTAAAATGGAATTCCGACAATACTACAGGATGACGTAAAGGGGAATTAAATTAGTACGAGTAAGTAATTTAGTCGTAGAATACTCGTAGAAGTAATTTAGTTGGGCAATGTTTTTAGGACGGCTTTTATTTTAGCCCACTCGCTACTTGTGTCGATCGTGTAGAGGTCACAAGTGAGGTTATGTGGCGAGGAGTAGGGCAGTCATAGGCAACCTTTGAATTTCGTATAACTGAGGACCAGTTCGATGGGCGCACCCCTCCCCACCCCACCAATGGAAAATAGAAAGGTACGGGTGTTCAATACAAACATGAGCTGTCGCTTTATAATACCCTTTCGCTTATATTTAGCAACGTGGAACACCGAATCAAAAACAGCTTTGCAGTATTTTTCATATAAACTTCTGAAAATTTTTCACATTAGGAGTAGGTCACCAACAATCTGTCACCATGCCCATGCGCATTAAAACTAACAAAACTTTAAACGAAAAAATGGTTAAACAGGAAAACATTTTAATAAAAATAAATTAAAGAAATTACCGTAATAACACTATTTATTTTCATAAAGTGCACAGAAATGTAAAACTTGAAAAAACTCAAGTTTCTCCTTTGGGGAGAAAGGTGTTTACAGGCTCTGGGCGACAAGCTCGACAACTGTATTGGAGCGCGCTTCGGTAAATGGCTGGTGCTATTTAATAATACAATATTTCGAAGCAGGTACAATGCGGGCGCGTTCCTTCGTTCAAAAGAAAATAAATTTACAAATTGGTTCGCGGGCGGGGCAAATCTTATCGATAGGCGCAGGGTTGCCGACTGCTGGAGTAGGGTATACTTAGAACTACATAAGATTAATGTTTTTGACGGTAAATACATTTCTTTGTATTGATACTGATCCTTGTTTTTTTACTCTCGAATCTTTATGTATGGTCCGAGTCGCTCTCGTACCTCGATTAATTAGATTTCCAGCTGTGATAGTTAAAGGCTCTGCTAAAAATCTATGAGAAATTTCCGATTTATCCGCATAGCTCTGTTTACACAAGTCAGGTACAATTCAGTTATCATTTGATATTTTATAACTTCCTGTTAGCTTGTCATACCTACAGGTTGTGGGAGAAAATTTGGTAGGTTTCTCTTCTTTCTAAGCAAGAACTAATCGCTGACTTTACTAGTCAAGCGCTACCTTAGGGATCATAAAACTGACCCTAAATAATATTGTTGTCACCGTTGTTCTTCGATAAAAAGTCTACAAATTTTATGACATGTGTCTAGTTTTACATGAATTTGAAACTACAGAATTTGACACGGGTTGACAATATAAAGTACACCCGTACGAACGAAACTAAACGTTCTTAATTTTAAAGTCTGAAGAAGGTATTTATGTTTCTTTATTAATTCAAATTTTCTATAATTAGAATGCTCCCTTAACTGCAGAACTCATTCACTATTTTCAACGAAGTACATTTATTATCAATAAATTTTGATATTAGACAATTGCTAAATTATGGTAAATGTTAAACAAAATCCCTGTTACTCTACTACTTCTTTATTAATATATAACAATATGTAAAACACACAATCGTATAATAAACAATAAACATTGGGATTTGGATTAAAGCACTTTTTTGTGTGACATTCTGCTGGATTTTTATCCAGCAATTTCTCCAAATGTTTTATCACTTTCTGGGTCCTAAAGTACAAAAAGTTTGCAATTTTCAAAATTTGACGCTAGTTTCAGATGTTAGATAAAATTCTCTTTAATTTGATACCCACATGACTTCTGCGATTAATCAAAATTTTCATCCACTTTTTGGAATTTGACGTGATATAATGAGTTTGTCTAGTGATATGTTTTTTATCAATGTACAAAATATTTTTAAGTTTCAATAACAAATATGAAAAAAATGAGGAAAGTATAAGTTTGACAATATTTTCTCATATTCCCTCTGTATGTGGGGAATATGAGCAACTCAAAATAAATTAATACCACACAACAATTTGTTAAAAAACAAATTTTTTTTTTGTTATATACTACAATAATTACCACAAAACCTATAAAAAATCATTATTTTATTTAAAAATTAAGCATAAAGCAAGAAACTTCTGTAATAAAAAAATGGTGTAAATATTTAACAAGAGTTCGTAGAAATAAAACAATCTTAAAAAATTATAATTAATTTAAAACATTGTAATAAAACACAACGTATTGATTCATTTAGTGTTTATTATTAGGATTAATTATTATCGTTGTAGTATTGTTGTTGTTGTTGTAGTCGTAGACTCGCGTACGATGCGTTTAGAATTCAGTATGATTATTGAATAATGGATAATTGAAATTAATGTTCACGTTTAAAAGAGTATCAGAATTAGGTTGAGCAATTGTTTATTTAATTAATTAAATTATTAGGTGTTGTCGTCCTAATTCGCGCTCAGACGTTGGGCGCCAATCTATAATAGATTATAGATTTTTAGATTTAGTGATTTGTTTATTATTATTATTATTTGAATGTTCTTATATACGTTGTTGTTGTAGACACTCGCGTATAGTGCGTTTAGAATTCAGTATGATTATTGAATAATGGATAATTGAAATTAATGTTCACGTTTAAAAGAGTATCAGACTCGCTATTAGTTCACTGTGTTAACCTCCCCACTTACCATCCGTGGATAACTTCACTCTTCTCGGTGGCGACTTCTCTCACTGTAAACACACTTGACATGCACAGATATTCCTTTTGAATATCGAAAAAATGCACATAAACAATAAAATAAATCAAATGTTCAATTGTAAGTTGAATGATATCAGTAATTCAAATATTACCGCCACCTTATGAGATAACTGTTTCTAAAAAAATTAAACTACTGCTTCTATTTTATAGAAATTAAAACTCTGATTCCACTGATAATAAACTGAGGATTTATTGACAATGATTAAATCCAGCAAAACTCTTTTAAAACAATTAATATGATATCTTCATAAACAACAACAAATTAAATAAATAATGAGATCTCTGCATCTCAAGGCTGGTAACACTGTTGTAATGTACAATAATATTGTGAACTTGGTTATGTTCACTTTTGTTGATTATATTACCAATTTAGTGAATTCTTTGAAGACACATGATACCAGATATAAAGATGTGAGTTTGAATAACAATATTTACTTATCTACGATTATGAAAAAGAACAAAAATTTAAAATTATTAATCTTGGTACGACAGTCGATAATATCGTACTATCGTATGTTATGCAAAAGTCTAGAGAAGCTAAGGTCAACACGTGCTTTGAACGTTGCACTGTTAAAATATTATTATTATTTCATTAGTTATCAGAACCATGTACTGGAAAGAGAAAAAATTCAAAGAAAGAAACTCTTATCATCGCTTTCATTTCATAAAAAATCATTTAAGAACAGAATTGTTTCTTTGTGACAAAAACATATGCTTCGGTTCTAGGTTAGTTTGCCTAGGAACAAGTAAGTGATTATTTAGAATAAGTAATGTTACTTATAAGATTCTTAATAATATAGTTAAAAACACTTTATTTATAATTCATATGATGTGTAATTATCAGTCATGAAAATATTCGCACATGAAAATGATTATTTATTAATTCAAAAGTTATAGTCAAGTAAGCGACTATATTCACGTATTAGCGAGCGGTATTTAAGTTTAATTCCGCCGTTCTCAATTATTCTTTAAATATAAAATAATTATTTTTAAATTAATTATTGTCATTAGTTTGTGCTACAACTTGTTTATTAAATTCTGATAATTGTCCATCATTACCTATTAGAGCACTCAAGCGTTACTTGACTAGTGCAGTAAAAACAATAACTCTCGTTCGTCAACGAGAATTATTCCTTTTATTATTTTCTTTAAAATTATTAAAATATTGTACTCCCTGATTATATACACTGAACATGACCCTTATTATACACTGGTCATGTTAATTCACTGTTCACTTAATTCACTTGACACTCGGTAATGTTGTGTTGAGTAGAGGTTAATGTCTGTCTGTGTATTACTGTAGGTGACGCGCACATTTCAAAAAATATCTTGCTGACTTTGACATAGACCTCTCGCCGTGAGTGTTGCAGAACGAATATCTCATTTCGCTAAAGTGTCTCTTTTCGTCTGGTCATTTTAAGCTATTTGATTGGTTCAAAAGGTCATACTCTCAACCCCAAAACACTCTGGTAAAATAAAACTTTTAATTTTTAGCGTCTCTAAGCGTGGGTTCGAGATTATCTCTGACGTATACATGGATACCCAAAATGATTGAAAAACTTATAATGGCTATAAGTTTCTTATTTATTGTCGTATCGTCATTTGGATAGTGGCATTAAATCGCGGACACTTGCGGCTTTATTTTAAGTCTAAACAAGCACTAATTCCGTTCATTATTAATTCACTTGATCATCTTGAAAACTCATATGGTGATTCTTAATACAAATAAGTCTTTTTCACCATATTTCGTTATAATTACACTTTAATACTTATTACTAAACATTTTGAGTCCATTTCTCCTTCATGTTAGTACATAAAATGGTTATATTTATAGTTTAAACAAAATCTGTTAATGGCGTCTATACCAACTATGTTCGATTGTTTACATTTACTTGTAACGCCATTATTCCTTATTCTACTACATATTTCTGACATCATAACACTAATAGGTATATTTACTTACATTTGTTCATACTTTATTTTGCTAAAAATGTTATTTTGTACACTCATATAGTATGATCAGAATACTTTCTGTTCTCATCTCTCCATTTTGTCACTTATTTAGTTATTTTAGTACACATGGGATATATTGTTAGTAATTAAAATTGTGTACAATTGTTGTACATGATTAGTTCAATGTATTTATTAACTTTTTGTTATCTGAAAGCTCCTTAAGTTATAGTATGGTGGTTATTTACACCTGGTTCTAGGATTGCAGTTAGTTAGTTTATAATATTTCAATTATTAAACCACTAGTATTACATTTGTGAGATGTTCTCATAGCAGTATTGAATATTTCTCTAACTACTGGTAACATTTGTCACACTCTTTTGATAAGTTTTGATAATGTTTTTGACTAACTATCTTGTCACATTGGGGTTCTGTCTATTTAACTTTATGATATTGTATTCAATCTGATTCATTTGCTGTGTCCTTCAGTACGTATGGTATTCATTGGTTTGCATTTTTATTCTTATTTAGTCTCTGTTTGAAACAATTGCGGATAACTGCTTGGTTTAATTAATGTACATGATTTTATGTTATAGGTTCAACTCTTGTGAGGTTATGTGTCAGTTGTCTGACAACAATGTGCTACATACTTTTTGCAGTATTTAACTCAACTATTGCCATCTCATTTTGGCATTCTACTACAATGGCTTATTATTAAGTTATACACATTTTTACACTATTTGTTGAAACAATAATACTGGTATTCTTAGTCTAATTATGTTACATATTTTGGTGGGTTGTACCTAGTCTTTGGTACATTGATTGGTTTATACTCAACAAATTAGCTTATTTGCTACTATCTGTTCTGGTATTCATTTACATTTTGTCCTGTCTTGCTATGGCATTCATGCACATTTCATGTTAAGGATTACAAAGCTTTTATTATTAATCCCTATGAACAATTCATTCACTGTTCTGTCTCATATTTTTTGGTGGTATTACTGATTACCTATGTGATTTTAAAATCTTGATTAAACTTGTTACACTAATTGTCTGTGCACTTCACTAGTTTATCGTGGATTCTTTCACTTATAATGGTTAATCACTTTCCTCCGTTATAAACATTTTCACTGGTATTGTTTGTGCTGTTTACTTGGGGTAAAAAGGTTATCATATCACATGCTGTTACACTTATATTAAGTATTCACTGTCATTGTTTGTGATCACTTATTGATGCTCAACACTGGTTTCCTTGTTATTGGTATTCGAATAATCATTACACTTCTTCTGGTCACTATATTGATTTTAATTCCTTGTATATCTTGTGAATGTTGATGTCTTGTACTGTTCATACATAATCTTCATTCTTCATGGTACATTTCTTTTCCTCTTCTTCTTCTTTTCTTCTTCTGGTTAGTTGTTTCTCACTGTCGGTGTTCTCCTTGGTTACACATTATTTGTAACAATACATGTTCCCTTAATATTGCATTTTTATTCATGGTTATGGTAGTCATTGTCCCAGATTTTTCACACTAATAAACAAATTCGTTTGTTTTATCACCATTGTGATTGTACTTGATTCGTCTCCTTTTTATGTTGATAATTATTTTCGTCATATCCCCTCACTATTTTGATCTATTGGGCCTGGATGCTAACGTATTATATTGGCTCGTTGGTATTTTCTCTCTTTGTTATATTTGATGATACTCTTATTACTCTTCTTTCTTCTTCGTTAGGTTAGTTTAATATTATTCATTCGTAGATACACATTTTATTTATATTCTCCTGTCCCTTCTTTTATGCTCGATGAAATATTTTCATGATATCCTTTTATTTGACGTATTAGATAGTTATTTTATGTAACTGCTAATTTGGTACGTTACAACATTCAAAAGTAAAAATACGTTAATAATTGTATTACAATAAAACTCAAGCATAATATAAATTTTTACAATTTTAATTGATGATAAATATACAATTACGCACAATAGTCATATACAAAACCACCACAAACATAATCAACTCACAGCTTGTTGAACCAATGTTTTCACTCTGCACACTGTACCCACTTTCCCTACTGTTATCTTCGTTAAATATTTACCACTGCAAACGGGGCATGTGGTATTCTTATCGTCTTTAATTATTTTTCGGAAAGATATACATCTATTAAGTATTTTTCTAAAAATATATTTGTAAATATATCTTAATTATTTAATAAGTTTGAACTATTGAGACTCCTGAATAACTATGGAGACAAATTCGTAATACATTTAAATTACCACTTAGCTTAAAATACTGTTGTGAGAAGCCTACCGAACAACCCAGAAGATTCTCGACTCTTCGCCTCGTCCAGTGTGGCAGGTGTGCATGGTCCAGGCCGCGTTCAAGTTTGTTCTAGCTCGTCAAGAGGCCACTTGAAATACGCATTATTGTCAGCATTAATTAGCGTGAAAATGAAGGATGGAACGTAATTCTAGAACTCTGCGTGACATATAAAAGCAGAGCGTCTGGCGTTGTGAAGGCAGTTAGGTGAGCGATTTTTTTTAGCGCGAATCGAGTGTTTGTCGAAGTGAAGAATTATTGTGTTTTATAATTGCGCGAGACTCGTTGACATTCTTATTGAGTGTGAACAATTTTTATTTGATTTGTTGTAAGAGACTATCTTGTTAATTACAAACTGTTTAATTGTGATAATTAAAGCTGGTGATTAGTGACTTAATTGGTATCTTGTATTTTGTTTTCCACTGTACCATACAACGAGCAAGTAGACAGTTGTCTACTTGCTCGTTGTATGGTAGACAAGTAGACAGGTGCGATCTAGCGTGGCGCGACTTTCAGCACTGCACAATACAAGCTAATTAGCGTCACCAACACAAAACTAGGGTAAAATAACGTTCTGCCTTTGACAAATATGGTTAAGTATTGACTCTGATTATATTCCCCACATTGGTCATATTACCCTGAATTTCCTTATGTATGTCGTATAAAAAATTGCTTGGTTCTTACAGTTTAAAGATTACAGTGGGTTACGAAGAATTTTTGTAGTAGCGGTAAATGAAGTACAACTTGGTTGGTTTAAGTTGACAAATATTTTCTACGGTGAAATCCCTTAAATTTTCAAGTACAGGGTGCTGTTGAAGCGGGGAGTAGTAGACTAGCAACCAACTGGTGCCAACCGAACTGACAGGACGGACTCATCAACTAATTTTCTGGGAACTAGATCGTAAACCAGGAAAGACCTACAGTGGTTCGTCTGCAGTAAATCTACAAACATGTAGGTTTATTTTACCCTCTCTAAGAAATGTACCAGAAAATTGAGTGTGACGTTAATTGTGTGTTGGTTAATCTAACGCTTCTGCCCTGTGTACAAACTGGATGCTCGTGATATCACGACTAGGTACGAACGAATGAAGTGAAACCGGTAGTGTTTCCGACATAACTCCAAAGAAGATAGACAAGTAGTTCTCAACCTTTTTAAGTCCGCGACCCACCTTGAAGGGTATTACACTTCATGGCACTTATAGTCATGGGCGCCGACCGAATTACTTGTAGGCTGTGCACACAGTTTATAACTATATTTTTGCTAACACTGAGTACTTTAAGTCCTCTTTTACGCTTAAACAAATTACGATACTTAATTTTACTTAAAACTAAATGTAGTAGGTTTTCAAAACACAGTAAATAAATTTTCGATCCCGACTTTGCGACCCACCAAACGTCCCTTCTTGGCCCAGTAGTGGGTCGCGCCCCATAGGTCGAGAAACGCTGAGCTCGACTGTTTGGGTCCGTTATAAAGTTACACAAGTCATGAAGATATAATTTTTTCAACACCGTTTCTTCTCGTTTGCTCACTTTCGGTACACCTAGTATGACTTGTATAACAAAAGTGCACAATAAACGCAATAAAACTGATATGCTGTAAAATGGAATTCCGACAATACTACAGGATGACGTAAAGGGGAATTAAATTAGTACGAGTAAGTAATTTAGTCGTAGAATACTCGTAGAAGTAATTTAGTTGGGCAATGTTTTTAGGACGGCTTTTATTTTAGCCCACTCGCTACTTGTGTCGATCGTGTAGAGGTCACAAGTGAGGTTATGTGGCGAGGAGTAGGGCAGTCATAGGCAACCTTTGAATTTCGTATAACTGAGGACCAGTTCGATGGGCGCACCCCTCCCCACCCCACCAATGGAAAATAGAAAGGTACGGGTGTTCAATACAAACATGAGCTGTCGCTTTATAATACCCTTTCGCTTATATTTAGCAACGTGGAACACCGAATCAAAAACAGCTTTGCAGTATTTTTCATATAAACTTCTGAAAATTTTTCACATTAGGAGTAGGTCACCAACAATCTGTCACCATGCCCATGCGCATTAAAACTAACAAAACTTTAAACGAAAAAATGGTTAAACAGGAAAACATTTTAATAAAAATAAATTAAAGAAATTACCGTAATAACACTATTTATTTTCATAAAGTGCACAGAAATGTAAAACTTGAAAAAACTCAAGTTTCTCCTTTGGGGAGAAAGGTGTTTACAGGCTCTGGGCGACAAGCTCGACAACTGTATTGGAGCGCGCTTCGGTAAATGGCTGGTGCTATTTAATAATACAATATTTCGAAGCAGGTACAATGCGGGCGCGTTCCTTCGTTCAAAAGAAAATAAATTTACAAATTGGTTCGCGGGCGGGGCAAATCTTATCGATAGGCGCAGGGTTGCCGACTGCTGGAGTAGGGTATACTTAGAACTACATAAGATTAATGTTTTTGACGGTAAATACATTTCTTTGTATTGATACTGATCCTTGTTTTTTTACTCTCGAATCTTTATGTATGGTCCGAGTCGCTCTCGTACCTCGATTAATTAGATTTCCAGCTGTGATAGTTAAAGGCTCTGCTAAAAATCTATGAGAAATTTCCGATTTATCCGCATAGCTCTGTTTACACAAGTCAGGTACAATTCAGTTATCATTTGATATTTTATAACTTCCTGTTAGCTTGTCATACCTACAGGTTGTGGGAGAAAATTTGGTAGGTTTCTCTTCTTTCTAAGCAAGAACTAATCGCTGACTTTACTAGTCAAGCGCTACCTTAGGGATCATAAAACTGACCCTAAATAATATTGTTGTCACCGTTGTTCTTCGATAAAAAGTCTACAAATTTTATGACATGTGTCTAGTTTTACATGAATTTGAAACTACAGAATTTGACACGGGTTGACAATATAAAGTACACCCGTACGAACGAAACTAAACGTTCTTAATTTTAAAGTCTGAAGAAGGTATTTATGTTTCTTTATTAATTCAAATTTCCTATAATTAGAATGCTCCCTTAACTGCAGAACTCATTCACTATTTTCAACGAAGTACATTTATTATCAGTAAATTTTGATATTAGACAATTGCTAAATTATGGTAAATGTTAAACAAAATCCCTGTTACTCTACTACTTCTTTATTAATATATAACAATATGTAAAACACACAATCGTATAATAAACAATAAACATTGGGATTTGGATTAAAGCACTTTTTTGTGTGACATTCTGCTGGATTTTTATCCAGCAATTTCTCCAAATGTTTTATCACTTTCTGGGTCCTAAAGTACAAAAAGTTTGCAATTTTCAAAATTTAACGCTAGTTTCAGATGTTAGATAAAATTCTCTTTAATTTGATACCCACATGACTTCTGCGATTAATCAAAATTTTCATCCACTTTTTGGAATTTGACGTCACAAAATTTAGAAATTAAAAAAAATAAATGCTTGGATTGTGGTTAAAAATTCCTTCAAGTTGATACCCCACATGATACTCCCTATGCGATTTTCTCACAGTTTTGACCCTTTTACATTTTTGTCTCCCACCTCCCTCTTTGGGGCTATCAATCTAAAAACAATAGGATTCTGTAAGAAAAAGTACAAACACGCATGCTACATTTTATGAAAATCGGTTGTTGCGTTTAAAAGTGACGTGAGACATAACCCAAACAGGTAGATAGATATACAAACAGGCAAACACACAAATGCCAAACGATCGACTTAAAACTGAGACGTCGCTTCCCTCGTTCAACTGTACTGTACTTTAAAATATTTCGTTTTTCACCAAATGAATTTCACACCTCAATAAATTCTGCATAAAGGGACGTCTGAAGATGTAATTTGTTGTTTGTTTAATAGATTGTTTAATTAAAAATACTTAATTTTTCAATCTAAAGTACAGGTATACAGTAATACGTAATACACCAGAAAACGAGCGCGTACAAAGTTGGTAATAAATGGGTAAAAAGTATGGTTTATAACGTACAGAAAGTAGATCGTAAAACTAGTTCGATTAAGTAGTGACTGCCACACAGAAATGCAGAAATCTGGCAACAGTGTTACAGATACAGGATATTCTATTCTTCTTTAGCGCTACACTCCAACGTGAGACCTGGTTTTCAACACTAATCTTCTCCAATGTCTCCTATCCGTTGCCCTCTCAATGTAACCGCTCACAACCATTCCAGGACATTATCCAACTATCTTATCCTAAGTCGGCCCCTCTTTCTGTTTTTATAGACCTGCGCCGTCAGGATTTTCTTTGGCATAAGCTGATCATCCATCCGCTCTAGGTGACCTAGCCATTGTATTCGTTGAGCATTTACGAATCTTACAATGCCTTCATGCTTCAATAGGTTATCTATCTCCTAGTTATTTCTTGTTCTCCATTCGTCATATGCTTTAACCTCGCTATAAACACATCTTCAATCTTTCTTTCAAACCTTCTTTGTGTTTCTTTTTTCTTCTTTGTTAATGTCCATCTCTTGCCTCCATAAGTAACAATCGGTTTGATAAATGTCTTATATATTTTAATTTTTGTGTTACGACTAATGAGTTTGGTTCTAGATAGTCTACTGTTGATATAATACGCCCTATTTGCTATTTGTATCCTGCCGTGTATGGTCTTGTTTATGGACTATTCATTATCTATCAAGTTAACCAGGTATCTAAACGTACATTAATTGCATCAAACGAATTATCCTCTGTGTATAAATTATATAGTTTTCTTCTCCTTTCTGATGCAGAAATTAGCATATATTTAGTAGTAGGTACAGGATATTGGAAAGAAGAAACAAGAGAAGGACTGGGACAAGGAAGGGGAGTGGATCCAGTTATTTGGGATCAAGCGATTCAAACAATTAATACACAAGAGTGTAGTAGAATCAGTAGTACCTCCAAGAGGAATGGGTATACTTATCCAGGAAAAACGGGAAATCCTAAAAAACGTAAATATAGATTAGTGGAAACGAAGTTGTGCTATAAGGACGTTATTTATGGTGAGATACGAGGAAATAAGGAGAGGAGCTATGGTGGATAGTGTAACTACAGAGGCCAACGAAGCCAAGCGTTGAGCTGGTTCGTCCACTTACACTGAATCCTGAATCACGACCGCTTAAAGATACATGGATATGGATACCGTCACCACACAGGAAGAGAACCCAAGATTATGCAAGCATGTATAGAGCATTATGAAGGAAATATACAGAAACCTTAAAGCAGTGGCGTACCTAGACCAGTGGAGGCCCGGGGCGGATATCTTTCTGAGGTCCCCCTCCCATAAGACGGGTGTTTATAAACCAATTTATCTTTGAGTAATACATAGCAAAGACACTTTACTGTTACATATTTATTGTCTGATTACTGTATTGATAGATCTAGTTAGAAAACTTTATAAGAAGCTGTAATAATGTTTGAAATAAAAATTCACTTTCATACGTATTATGAAAACTAAGTTTAAAGAAATAGTAGAAGAAGTATTATTTATAAGACTGCACTACATTTATTATAATACTTTATAATATACAATAAACTTATATACTGGAAAACAAATTTATCATTGGTGCACACAATACTTGGCAACTTTTTTCAGTCAGTTATCAGTTTCAGTGTAAACAAGGCGAACCTTCTAAAATAGCCGTTTTCTAGTTTTGCCCTCGGAAAATTTGAGTAACTGGCCTGATTTCCACACTCCGAATTATCCACTGTTTGGTAAAAATTCTGGTGAGAGATTTAAAATAAATTGTTGGTGACCTGAAATGTTAAATATTGTTCACTGGTGTAGTCTCCTTTAGCGTAGGCCTACATGTTATTTCACCCGGTATTTCACTCCACCGTTTACGTTTTCGTATCGAGGAACGGCCTTCTTGAGTCGCTGCCGCTGCCGTTGCCATTCGTGCTGTTTGGGGTTCAATTTGTGACTTCCGACTGCGTGGTGAGGCACTGACACCAGGTACAACTGACTCTTCTCTTTTAGTATGAATATGTTTCTAATAATAAACTTACCTTTATAAGTTTATTTTTTAATATCTGTAAAGACTTTATAAGATAGGGTTGTAAGATAGATTTCAAAATAATACGAAAAAATCTTTGGAATCGATCGACTAAATCCAGGACCTCTCCTAGTGTTGCGTTTCAGGACATGACAATAGAATATTTGCAAATAAATTAATCAATTTACCAAAACAACTTAATTTTCCAAATCTGGAGGACCCCTACGAAGTGGGGCCCGTGGCGGTCCGCCCCCTCCGCCCCACTTTTAGTTCGCTACTGCCCTTAAGAGCAGTGGAAGCCTTCAGAAAACGAATTACACAGACAGCAAGACGATGGAAGACGTCGGAAGATGTCGACAGGCGTAGAAAATCTGAATTATATACTATGTGTATATGTAAAGTATAACTTTACATGTGTAAAGTTATGTAATGTATAACCTTGAAACATTAAGCAAGAGTTAATTAGTTCAATAACCAAAACAGTGACAAAACTAATTTAAGCATCTCTCTAAAATGCTCTACAAAATAATAAGTGAAGGCATTTACAACTCTTTCAACAAACTTTTTCCACTTTTCAAAGTTTTTGAACAGTATTGAAAAAAGTAATTTATTTTATTTTTCATGTAATTAGGAGTCAAGTGACAGAATATTTTTTTGCAATTCAAACAAAATTGTAACTCTTTCTTACTAATGAGATGAGGGGGCGACGCTTGGAAGGAAAAAAAACAAATTATTTCTTTAGTACAAAAAAAGAAGCCTTTTTTTCAACAACGCGTTATGAATACCGAGTTTTGTTAATAAAAATGTTTTTCTTTCGTCTGCCGTTAATTTAACTGGGGGCGCATTGAGTGAACGTGACATTGAGAAATCTAATAACGAGCTCCCTATATAATTGTATTGGGGTTTGTTATCGGCGCTTGGTTGGTTTCGGAGTGGAGTTCCATTGATTCCACCCCTTTCTAGTTTGGTTTCAGTAATTGAACACTTGAATTATTTAAAGCATCTAATTACTTGCGCAAACGTCTGCACGGGCGCGGCTCTGACCGCACCAATTACGTGAACGCAAACAATTTAAATTGGCGAATAATAAATAATTATTTATTTTAATCTAAAATAAGGTTTCGAGCAAATTTTGCTTGGTTTCAACTACTGCGTGTCTTGTATATTTTATGTGCACACACATGCACGGGTGCGGAAACGTACACACACACAAACACACAAGGACGCATTTATATTTTTTTTTTGGGGAATAATTACAACTTTTATTCATCTGAAGTTAATGGGATCGGGGATTAGAAATTTAACGGACTTAACTGGTTTAAAACCTGCAACATTATAATGCCTCTACAGTCACCAGAATATCATTACACACACAAACACACACATTATGTTCTTCAAATGTTAACTATTTATGGAAGTAAAATTAAGTTGTATTATCACCATACGCACGTTTCACTGATTAAATCAGCATCATAATTAATTTATAAACATCTGATAATAGCGCAGTCTCCAGTCTCTAATAGGGCATTGTAGAGGAATTTGAGCTCAATAAACTGGGTGTTTTATAATAGTCCTATATGTGAGATGTACAGAGACAGCACAAAAAAGCCCATATAGACGGAATAGCGGCAGGCGTACGTTAACGGGGTTTTATTGTAGATATATGTACAGTAAAATCGGCATTTTAACGTAACTAAAAACAACAAATGTAAGTTATTTTAACATTTTAAAAGTAAAGATAAAACGTAATAAAACTGTACTAAAAATGACTGTACTTACAGTGTACTGGAGCTCTTATAATGTGTTACAGATTAAATCTTCTTAAAAAAAATCGATCATGTGTTCGCTTTTTTACTTCCATATTCCTTAAGGAAATGGAAGTATGGTGATGGCAAAAAAAATCGTGTTCGAGATTATTGCGGATTCTGATTGTACTACACTCAAAACATGAAAAAAGTCGTTTTTCGAAAAGTGTCTGTGTGTCTGTCTGTCTGTCTGTCTGTGTGTCTGTCTGTCTGTCTGTCTGTCTGTGTGTCTGTAGATTTTTTTCTATGGCAAACGATAACAGCCGCAAATTCAAACAGAATCAAATAATTTTTTGCATACAGCCCTGATTTGTAGAGTACTCACGATCTATTGTTTTTGGTGAAGATCGGTTGAGGGAAAGGGTAGTTTACCCCTGCAACGGTTTTTTTATCAAGGGTAATTTTTTTTTTGGCAAACGATAACAGCCGCAAATTCAAACAGAATCAAATAATGTTTCGCATACAGTCCTGAATTATGGAGTTCTCAAGATCTGTTGTTTTTGGTGAAGATCGGTTAAGGGAAAGGGGTTGTTTACCTGCAACGTTTTATGTTTTAACAAGGGTAATTTTTCCTATGACGAACGATAACTGCCGCATATTTAAAAAGAATCAAATAATTTTTTGCATACACCCCTGAATTGTAGAGAACTCAAGGTATTTTGATTTTGGTGAAGATCGGTTAAGGGGAAGGGGTAGTTTACCTGCAACCTTTGACGTTTTAACAACAGTAAAGTACTTGAAAATTCATTTAAACTTTTTCAAACAATGGTGATTGTTAAAAATAAAATAAATTTGTTGCCAGGCAATAAAATTATATTTTTTTCATTTTAATGTAAATCATGTATGAGAGAAAATATATCGTTCGTGGCAGGCAAGCATATCTCAGTTTTATGTAATGTTTACGTTTCCATTTTATTATTATGACTACCGCAATAAAAAGGCTGGGAACACACACACACACACACACACACACACACACACACACACACACACACACACACACACACACACACACACACACACACACACACACACACACACACACACACACACACACACACACACACACACACACACACACACACACACACACACACACACACACACACACACACACACACACACACACACACACACACACACACACACACACACACACACACACACACACACACACACACACACACACACACACACACACACACACACACAATTCGCGTTATTTCTGGCCTCATTATGTTTATTTTCTTACATTTGCACGCTTTTAAATGGAAAGTGCCGAAACCCATACCAACATAACGCGTGCAAGCCGAAAAAGTGTCCAGCGTGGATAGCGATTTGCTTCCTGTGGATCGCTGGGCAGTGTAACTGCACGTGTTTACAGAGGAACGATTCATAGACAGACTTTTCGTCTTTAGCGAATGAACCCTCTGCAAGATGCTGAGGGTCCATGAGTGACTTCGGAGCGCTCCTTCTTTTCCGCATGTTTATTCTGTGAAACGTACACTGTAGATTCGCAGCTTTACTCTAAGCAACGCTCAATAGGAAATGTTGAAAATTTTTGTCCACGGTGTACCCTCATACACACTAAACCTGCTCTGATGTTTTAATTACGGACATCATAATATTAAAACTTTGGAAACTTGAGCACTACTTAATGGAGATCAATCAGTAACTTATACAAGCCATTAATTTTATGCATATATTTTATATATATGTGTACAACGTTATCGGCAACAAAGAAGTAGTTTTTGTTAAAATTCCTTCCCGGGATATTTGGCAGTAGTCCAATGTTTTCTACAAAACCAGACCTTTCGGCAATGCCATCGACTTCCATCATCAGTGAAAATCGAGTGCGATAACGTGAGGTGGTATACGTTAGTGACCACAGTACTGTGGTTAAGGCTGAAGCAGTAAGTAGAAAGAAGTAGTTTCTATGGTAATATTTCATTTCGAAAATGATTTTAAATATAAATCTTAGAATATGGAAGTCATGTATGGTTCTCCATACCGATATTTTTAGAACTGAAACAGTTCTAGTGTATTAAGATTAGTGGAACACAAACTCTATTATTCAGCTGAAAGTTATTTCATTTTATGAAAAGAATCCGCGATTCGTCGAGGATAATCCACAAACTGATAAACCGCTCGCGGATAATCGGGAGTTTACAGTAATTTCAAAAGTTCGTTGTAAATTGTGACAGTAGAAGTCTGTAGAAACGTAGCAGAATAGAGACGGCCACGCTCCTCGTGCCTTCCACTTTCTTAGAACTAGTGTGGTGGTGAGCTTATTTCCCATAGCGTTCGGGCACGCAGAGGCTGAGACAAGAATGCACAACCTTCAAAGTGGTGGTTAGTCTGTGAACACTGTAAACGCGTCATGTTCATTACTGTAACCAACAAAAAATGTATTGATATTTTTAAAGATTAGTGTTCTTTAAGTTTAATTTTAATTTTTCTGGTTTATAGCATGAATTGATAACTCTTATATCTCAGGGCTGCGGTACATAAAAAAAATATAATTATACTTTTAGATCCAAGTTATTTATTATTCAATATGTATGTTTTTGTATATACAAATCTTATAAAAAGAAAAAGAATTCTTTACCTATAATTAATTAGTGCAACAGTACGAATGTATATGGTACTGTGCATTGCACAATTAGTTAAGATAATTTGTGTAAATTAAATAAATAATCAATATTGTCACGAGTATAATAATTCAGATAGAAAGCTGTAAAGGGGAATAACAAATTTGCCTGTTCGTACAGGTTAATCACGCCACACACAGCTGCGTATGTGTACACGTGTATCTTACGTGTGTGAGTGCAGCCAGTTAATTCCTGCAAAGCATCACCCTAAATAAACGTTAATAAATATATAAATTATTTAAATTGTGATAAGTGTGTGAAATATCACAAAACAAAATACGCCACAGTGTAAATAATATAAAGACGTATGCGTATACGAAAGATTGTGCGAAAATAGTAAAAAGTGCAAATACAGTGCAAATAAATATAAATAAAACCCATAATAATTGAGATAGAGAAAAACGGTTAACACACAGTTGTACATATAAAAATTATGGACCAGATGAATGTCGAGTAATTTGCAAAAGACTTCGCATGTTGCGAAGATCAGTGAAATAAGTGTGTAAATAATCGTGTTTTTAAAAGGACGCTACGACAGACTGATTCCTGCAGAGAATTGTCGAAACATGATTTTTGCGCCCTAGACTATACATACGCGAGACACACCAGCCTTGTTCTCTTTCTCGATCAACTACAGCGGCAGCCGGAGGCTATGTCCGACAACATCATCACTTTCGTGAGATAACCGCTGCAGACAGAGGCTATTACGGAAGACGAGAGAGCAGCACACTACATGGCATAGATTCCAGACGTAAAGTACGAGTCATCGGACTACTGAGAGGATCTGGAGGACGAGGAACTGACTCCAGGACTACACACCACATACAGGACCACATAGAACCTGTGGGTGTGTGTGTTAATTTCACTTTCTTTTAACTGTGAACGTTAATAGTTTAGTTCGCTTCTTTATTGTTTGCATTACTATACTCAATATTACCTTATAGGCGAGTAACACACTTTCATTCACTATTAGTTTTATTTCTTCTTTATTTCTTTTTCCACGTTATTATATGCAGTTTCGTGAGTTAATTATTTAATGTTTAATTTACTCTCGCACTCTCTATTTACCGAATAAAATTTAGTTATTTCACTTCTTGAAGATACATCTAAACTGGGCGATGGTTAAATTAAAATTGACGCTTTCTTCTAAAAGCGCGTCTATTTCAGGCATCCCGCTTTACGTTTTTCCTTACCAACAATCACTTTTATAATTTCGCACATTTAGCTATTATTATGGTCCTTGATTTACTAAATATGCTTAATCTCACTGAATTTTACATAGTTATAGTCCTTTACTTTTAATTTTTAAATATTGAGTGATTTATCAATTTGTTATAATACAAAATTTGTTCATAAACTGTAGGTAAACTTGATTAGTTATCCACAAATAGGTTCTATTTGTTCTATGACCTTCTATCAAAATACAATTTGTAACTAAGCTAATTCCAAATTATTTATAACAATTTCTTATTAATTTCAACTTATTAATGAGTTTTATAAATAATTACAATAATTTTGGGGGTTTTAATTAGTTTTTTACAAATTAGGCCAAAGCTTGGTCATAGCCCTTTTACATACATTCAAGATGACTGATAATATTATTCTGCAAATTATAAATTTTTCAATTGTACTAGTATTTAGGCCTTAGTATGTACTGGCGTATTTTACAGCAGTACAATACTGAATCTGAATCTGAAGCTAACTTTTAGACCATAACATTTTACCTCAATATTGTATATTGTTGTGTTAACCTTTAACAAGTACTGCTACCTTTTTATTATACATTTTCATGAAACAATGTTATTGTAATGTTTTTAACTGTACTATTATGACATTAATTTTTGCGATTTTATTTAAATTTAAGTTATATTTTTATCGACAGTAAAAAATAAAAAGAAATGTGCCACGTCTTTCTCAGAATGAGTGACTGTTCTAAAGATAATTGTTACTGTACTGATGTCAACAGTTAAAAGTGAACGATGCTTTTGTATAATGAAAAGAATTTAAACATTTCAAAGAAATTCTATGGACACTGTCAGGCTTATCGCACTGGAATCCAAGATTTTGACAAAAAGTGGTAGAGGAATTTAGTATGCATCTAAAACCAGAAAATTAAATTATTTTATAAAAAGTGAAATACTAGATAAGACATTGTTAGAATGAGTGCTAAGCTTGGTTATTACGCCGTGGTCTAATAATGTTTGTTACAGAAGTTTCGACCCTACCATCAGATGCCATCTTTTCTACAAAAAATTGTTTGCCACCTGCCCGCCAAATATCCCCAGTACTGAGGTTGACTATCTCATAGTCTGGGGTTGTTTGGCGAACAGCTTCCAAATAAATTTTTGTACTGAAGATGGCCTCCAATTGTGGGGCCGAAACGTCCGAACAAACATCATTAAACCCACGGCCTAACAACCAGGCTATCACTATTTCTAGCAATGTTAACGCCGGCCGTGAGATTCTCCGATCGAATTTACTAGATAAACATTTCATATTTGTTTACGTAACTACTGATACCCGCGAATAATGGCTCCCACTTGAATCCGGACTACTGTGTGCCCCACCCGTTTCACTGCTTACGAGCCGTCACTGGACCCCTCCGACACGTTGGGAAGATTCACAGATTGAGTGGTTTGTCGCGGATGAGAGATTTGTCGCTCCCGTTTACTGAGGCCTGGAACCGCCTTTGGCCGCGAAAGTAATGCCTAGTCCAGAATACTCTATTACTCTCTATTCACAACGATTCGGGCATTATCATAGTCTCATTTAAAATGTAATTACATAATTCATGTATAGAATAATTTGTAGCAGGAAAGTAATAAATGAATGTCCATGTGCGTGCCTCAACTCGCCTGATTACTCTTCACCAAGACAGACAGAGAAGGAGAGAGAAAGAGAGAGGGGGAGAGATAGATAGATAGATAGAGAGCGAGAGAGAGAGAGAGAGAGAGAGAAAGAGAGAGAGAGAGAGACAGACAGACAGAGACAGATAGACAGACAGAAGAAAAGAAGAAAAGAAGAAAAGAAGAAAAGAAGAAAAGAAGAAAAGAAGAAAAGAAGAAAAGAAGAAAAGAATTAGCTTGTTTCAACGTAGAGTTCATGCGCGGTTCCATGGTGGGGGTAGAATGGGGGAAATCCCCCCAAATGGTCACTTCAGACGACATTGATGTTAGAATGATTTTGTGATTGTGAACGTGATACAAAATTCATATCATGTTATGTACGTTCATGGTTTTATTCTAAAATTAGGCCTACTTTAAATTGTAACTGAACTCTACTACCATGTTAATTTTCGTTTGATACATAACTTAAATGAGTAGTGTGTACTTTAAACTGTAAATGTATATCATTAAAAGAACAATGAACTAACAAACACAGATATATGATTTTATCATTGTACATTAATGAACGTATTGTGTTGATAATAACATACTGTATTTTTATCTTCACTAATTCCCACCATTAACTTTAGAAAATTAAAAAAATTGACCAACGTTTCATATTACCTACCCCAATTCAACACTTCCCTTCCTCTCAAATTGCTTGCTGAATCCGGCCCTGGTGGGGTTGATTAACGTTTGATTATTAATACCTACAACAGTGAATCGGTAACGGTCAGATGGCTTGCTAAAGTATATTTTATTTGCTGTACCAGTTGCAGTTTGCGGCATGGAAGGTTTCCTGAGTTTCTTGACTCCAGCTGATCAGGACTTCCTTCTGTCTCTTCAGACCCCGTCGGGTTGTTTCCTTCAAAGAGACGTTCGTTCCGGTCTATGGTAAATACATGTTTTTAAAATTATTGCCTTTGATTTGTTGCTTTAAGCAAACATTTTAATAAATGTTAGGTAAGAAATAATATGTTAAGTCAGAAACCGAGTAAAGCTATATTAGTTACCTCTAAAACAATGTAAGCATTTTGTTAAACAATTTTGTAGAATAAGAATTTTGTTTTCCACAAAATTACACGTTTACTTAATTCGTATTGTTAGTCAGTCGTCAAATAGCCTCTTGTGTTTCTGATTTAGTGGCGTAGTTTACATAAAACAATGCCTCTCGTGTACTTACAAGTTCGTTATTTCACAGGAGTAACGAATATACTGATTCGGATGGCTGTGACTTGCACCTCACTGCTGTGTGTTCGGCTTCTGCAGCCGTGTTCATCAAGACTTTTCTCCTTTACGGACTTATACACTAGTGGATTACATAATTACGATAAAGAATTACGGCAAGGAAGACAGTTGTGTCAACAGGTTGTGCAACTTAACCTTCCCTTACCTGGTATTTTTCCTTTACCTTCTTTTTCTCTGTGCTTAACATTGTTTTTCCTGAAATTCTATTGTTTGTATCGCCCCCTCATGTCACTGAATTGTAATTTACTTGTTGTAAAAGAAAAATTAGTCTGTGAAAATTAAATTAATTTTAGATTCTTTTTATGAGCCATTTCTGTTGTAATTTTTGGAAAACTCCTAAAACTGACCTTGTTGCTATCTATGAGAATTCTGAACGTTGGAGAACCCGATTGAATTGGATTGCAGGGCGGTATCAGTTTTCGAGAAGTAAAGCGTGCTGGACCATTACCGATGACTGTCTTCGTAAAGTCATGTTAATGACATGCCGTTGATCTTGAATCAGGTGGAGGAGAAACGGTTGAGAGGGACACCAGTGAAGAAAGCAAATTCGGAGAAAGTTTAAGGCATTTCCATGGATCGCGAGAGAAACGGTTGAGAGAGACTCCAATGAAGAACACAAATTTGGAGATAATTGAAGAGTATTTCCGTGGATCGCGAAAGAAACGGTTGAGAGAGACATCAATAAAGAAAGCGAAGTTGGAGTTACTTGAAGAGTATTTCCGTGGGTAGCGAAAGAAACGGTTGAGAGAGACACCAATGAAGAAAGCGAAGGTGGAGTACTTGAAGAGTATTTCCGTGGATCGCGAAAAACGGATGTTCTTTTTTGTAGTCTTACGTTTCCTAAGCGATTAAAGAACGTAAATGAAGTAAATAATAATAATATAATACAAATCCATAATAAAATCTGTCCATAATGTCCTTGCTATCTGTAACGATCACCTTTACATTTTAGATTGAATAGAAAAAGAACAAATGCAGCTTCACAAAAACAACTAGATTTAACAATTTTCTAAGCATGTGAGAAGAAAGTGCCAAATTACATAATAAACGATCATGTATAGGAACCATACAAAATTCGTACGCTCTGCATATGTTGTCGGAACGAAATACTTTCTGTTCCGAGGATTTAAGAAGACGATTAGAAATTAACCTCCGACTTCGCCGGACAATTTTAACAATATTTTTTCTAAAAAAAATAAGGATGGAAGATCAACTCAACTCACTAGTCTTACGTTTCGCACGGTAGAAAGACTGAGGATTATGTAAGCAGCAAAAATTGTAAGTTTGCGATCTGAGTTCCGCGTACGCGTGTAAATCGTGTATGGTTTACATCAAGTTTTGTAACGAGAAAGAGGAAATATATCTGCGTTTAATGGATGCTAACTAACTGCACAATTTAGTCACATATTATAATGTACAACAATAAAATTGTAAATTTAACAAAACTAGCGAAAACTGATAGATTTTGTGGTGCTGATAATGAATATTAAAAAGAAAATTGAAAATTAGCTCTGTTTTCATTTTACATAGACTTGTAACAATTAGATAATATTCTGAGGAAATAATAGTAAGTTAAGAAATATTGCTACACTGAAGTAGCAGTACTGTCTTATTTGTTAACAATTCGCTGTTTTAAGTTCTTGGTCTAACTTTTGTGTTTCTGTTTAGTATAAAAAAAACGCCTGAATAATATTTCTAGTGACTTTCATGTGTAAATATAAGCTCTAATAGAAGAGCTATTCTATTAGAATATAAGGTCTAATAGAAGCTCTTAGATAACTTTTTTTTTGAGATGTTTGAGACTGGCCCTTGTTAGGACCAGACTCCGGCTGTTCTGGAGCAAGTCCCTTTAGCCACATGGGTAGAAAGTTGGTTGGGAGAATAACAACCAGGAAATTGGAGACTTTTCATTGACTCCTCAGTGTAATTTTAAGAGCAGTGCTTCTTCATATATGAAATGATCTCTCCAACACCATTTGGATATGTTTTCTAAATGAAGGGGACTTATGACAACATAAAACTTTGGCTTAAGAACGTTAAGTACCGCAGTTTTTATTGGCATGTTTGTGGTGATCTAAAAGTTCTTTCACTGTTCCTAGGATGCAGTTAGGGTATACCAAATAATCTAGTTTTATTTGTAAGGGAGATAACAGGGCTTGTGCATCTCACTACATAAAAGTTCGCTGACCTCTCAGAAAAGCCTTTACACCAGGTGTGAAGATCGTCACAATGAACCAGTGGTTGGTCTTAAAAAGGTATTCCTTTCATCATTACACATAAAGGTCTAACGAAAATCTTTCTAAAGGAAATGAACCTAGAAGGTGAGGCTTACAAATATTTAAGGGAAAAATTTCATGAATTAAGCGATGACAATTTAAGGAGGCCATCTTTATAAGACCACAGATTAGGAAGCTTTTCTGAGACCACTAGTTTGATGAAATTCTCCAGGGCGACGAGAAAGTTGCGTGGAGAAGAAGAGTATTTGCTCACAGCTCTTGGTAAAAAGGAAAGCATTTAAGTATAAAGAGGTTGTGGGCGAGATGCAGTCATGTTTTGAAAAACTTGGTTCTAACGTGTCTCTGAAAGTCCGCTTCCTTCATAGCATGTTGACTTCTTCCCTGAAATTCTGCATTGGTTAGTGATGAACATGGTCAACGATTTCACCAAGACATTGCAGCTATGGAGACGAGGTATATATAGGGAAGTCGAATCTTTATTGAAGCATGAGAACATTGTAAGATTCGTGAAGAGTTAATGAATACAATGGTTAGGTTACCTAGAGCGGATGGATGATCTACGTATGCCAAAGAAAATCCTGAGGGCGCAAGTCTTTAAAACACAAAAAGAGGGCCCGACGTAGAATAAGATGGTTGGATGATGTGCTAAAAGAGCTAAGAAGAATCAATGTATGTGTGTATACACACACACACACATACACTGAGATGGCAATGGATAGGAAACTTTGGAGAAGATTGGTGTTGAAAAGCGAAGAAGAAGAAGAAGAAGAAGAAGAAGAAGAAGAAGAAGAAGAAGAAGAAGAAGAAGAAGAAGAAGAAGAAGAAGAAGAAGAAGAAGAAGAAGAAGAAGAAGAAGAAGAAGGAGGAGGGAACTTGAGCCCTACTATTTTAGCAGACTACTGTTGTACTACAGGTATACCAGAAATGCTCCAGAGATAGCCTATAAACGACAAGCGAAGCGAAAAAGGTCATTGTAAGTCTAAATGAATGTAGCCTATCATTTTAAGAGATCTATGTTAGAATGTGGCTGTAAAAACGTATAGAGTACTTTTCTAAACGAGTGGTGTATTTTTCCATTAGTTTAACTACCTTAATCTGTGCAGAGTTTACTTATAAATGGGTTTTCTTTCTTTATTTTACCTTGTATGTAAAATTAACTCGTATTTCAGAAATTAGTTTGATTTTTTAAAAGTAGTTTTCTGTTTATATCGGAAAGTATTGATTATAATATATTAGTTCATAGCATTTAAGCAATTATTTAATTAAAACTTTGACATATATATATATTACATTTTATTATTTTTAAATATCTGTTGAATACCGAAATACGTATTTTGTCATTGTAATTAGAAGCACTTATTTTCAAAACTGCAGCTAGTATTTGTTTTGAGAATCATATTTATTTATATCACACTCAAATGAATGTGAAACATCCAAATTGTAGTTATTTACACATATTTTATCAAAACTTGTTGAAAAAGTTTGTCTAATAACTAGCTCTGATACGAGCAGATATAAGTTTTTAAAATAAGCACAGATATATTTTTTGAAAGAGGTTATGACATAACACGTAGCAGCAAGATTGGTAAATTAAAACACATAATCATAAGCACATACGCACGCGCATTCACACACATGCGAACAAATGTATGTATTGTGTGAGTAGTGATGTTACTACAAAAACACACTATACAAATATACTGTGCGTTGTATTGCCTTCATCATGTGTGTGTTTGGTTTAAGCCTAAGAGACTGAGCCTACGAGTGTAGGAGAGTTGGCGTTTAACTAAAATCGCGACAAGACGATGTTGGAACACCTGCGCCAAACTGGCAACTGCCGAGGGAATGGTTTGTTAAGCTTGAAAGTCAAATTTATTGTTTTATGAACAATGTAGATTATTAACAATTTATGCATATGAACATATAGATTCTTTAAAGTTTTGGTTCAAATAAAATTACATATTAAATAAAAGAATAATTATGCGTCTATTTCATAACGAGACTGATACAATGACGCACCATTATTTATACGTATTACCATTCTAATGGTTGTTTCCTTCAATATAGTCCCAATTCACACTTATACACCGACACAGTCTTGTTTTGCACTGGTCGAAAGAGTGGAACAAATCAGCAGGGGCGTATTTACGGGGGTGGGGGACCGGACGGGACCGGACCCCCCCCCAGAGAGACAAAAAAGCTTGACGAATTTTTTTAATCTCGTAATTTTTAGACTATTTTATTATTTTTCCAGCTGTGTACGCTGTAGGCCTATAGTAGTTTGGGTGCGTGTTTCTGCCAAGGCTGCACTATAGTACCCTCTAGAGTTTTCGAGTCTTGTTGACTCATATTATAGAACACTAGTCTGGAACATCGGCAGGCTATACATATATATAGCGACAGCTGCCGCTTACAAGTTAGTTTACGTTGTGCAATTTGTCAAGTGGGGATATCAAGTGGTTGTGATTATTGGTTTGTAATTAGTGGGGAACTCTATTAGTTGGAATTGTTATTGCGCGTGGACAAATTTAACTAGAATTACTGTACGGGATTTGTTGATTTCAAACTGTTATTTGTTATTAATTAAAGCTGGAAATTAGTGATTTCATCGGTGTCTGTATTTTGTTTCCACTGTACCATACGACGATCAGTGATACCGTCGTAACAATATACAAACACGTTTATTACACAGCGTTTGCCTATACGTTTGAAATATGAAATATAGGAAAATCAGTTCAGTTAATAAGTGTCTTCTAAGCAATGTTTCAATAACGCGTATTTTTGTTGTGTTACTGCCGTTTTTCTTTAATGGGACTGATTTCAGGACGTTGTCACACGTTTTCAACCATTTTAAAGATAGTAATATTGATCAGTCTTCACTTGTTTTTTCTCTTTTGTATGAAGCTGACTCGACTGGACCCCCCCCCACCAAAAGCCAATTTCTAGATACGCCACTGCAGGTCAGTTTCTGTCAGCTGTTTTAACACATCTGCCGTTTTATTCTTTACTGCATCAAGTGATCCAAAACATGTTGCTTACGCACAGATTTCACGTAGGAAACAGAAAAAAGTCACATGGTGCCAAATCTGGTGAATATGGACGATGTTCCAGTGTAGTAATGCGTTTTCCAGAAAGTGCTGCTTGTGGAGGGGTATTGTCCTGATGAAGAACGAAACCACCCAGACACCCAATTAGCACATTCACAATTGTGAATATTGCTAACTCACAGTTAAGAATATTACTGAATCTTATTGACGACGGGATAGACCAGCGGAAGGGAGTTCGCTTTGCATCTTCGTGTTCATTCGTCATGCTTCGGCTTAAGATCGAGCCATTCCAACCTCGTCTATCTACTGTGGGCCGAATTCAACTTTTGGTTGAGACAGGCGAACCTCAGTCAATAACAACACGTAAAATAACTGTAATTAAGTAAAACATTTGTGTTGTAAGTATTATTATTATTAGCTGGGCTGTTTGGCCGTGGTCTACTGTTGTTCAATACAGACGTTTCGACCTTGATATAGACTCTAGAGTGAATTGGCGGACACCTAGCCAATCGTTTTTTCCGACATTGAAGATGGCCTCCGATGGTGGAGCCGAAACGTGTGTCTTGAACAACAGTAGGCCACGGCCAAATAGCAGGCTAATAATATTCTAACAATGTTGACGCCGGCATGAAAGCCTAAGGACTTGCATAAACATTTATATGTTATGAAGAAAGTGTAAGCTTTAAACAAAGTTAGGAACAAGTAAATACGGGTAAATAAAGCCAAGACAAAACGTAACGTTTTTAATGTTTTAAAAATGAATCGGGAGATACTTACGTAGGCTACCTGTATGATAAGTAAAAGTTAATGATAATATAAACACGTTGTTTTTAATTTGGCTCTGGAAACAATTATTGTCACTGTACAAGCTCGTATATTCATTTTAACAAAATGATGTTCAGCGAATGACATGTGAAACAGCTTGAAGAGTACACCAATCCTGTAGCCATAAATCTACTAGACAACAGCATGCAGAACAAGACGATTAAAATTAATGTTTTCGCTGGACTTTACTTAGACTTTAACACTATAAACATATTTTACATAATATGTTAATTTTAAATACTCATACAGAGACTAGTCAATGAACTACGTAGTTCTCTTCATACTGTTACGAGAATCCTACCGAAGAACCCAGAACATTTTCCACTCTCCCCATCCAGTGAGGCAGCTGTTGCGTCATTCAAGTAGGTGATTCTAGTGAGTTCCAGGAACACTTGAGATACGCATTAAGCCGCCAGCGTGCAGTTAAGGAGGGAAAGCTGTACTTGACCTCAGCGCGGTCTATATAAAGCCATAGCAACCGGGTTATCAGTTCAGTTACGTGAGCGATTTTCGCTAGTGCCGAATGAGGGTTTGTCGAAGTGAAGTAGTATTGTTTTAATAATTGTTTGGAACTCTATTAATAGACATTGTTATTGGGTGTGAACAAATCTAACTGGAAATATTGTACGAGTTAATTACAAATTGTGTAATTGTGATAACTAAAGCTGGCTATTAGTAACGTAATTGGTGTCTTGTATTCTGTTTTATACTGTACCATACGACGATCACTAGACAGTCGTAACAATACCATGTATTCTGTGAACATTTACGCTTATTGTTATGTAATGACAGATTGCATAAATAAATGTAAAAATTTAATAAAATAAACAATTTATTTTAAAATAAATCATTCGTCTCCTTGCAAAAGTTCTAAAACATTTGTCCCCGTATTTTTGTAAAGTATATAAAACAAATTCTCCTCCACCCACATTGTAATGGAAGATTTACAGCTTTTATAATTTTCTACAATCGAAATGTCAGAGAGAAAGTTTTCATATCATTTAAACTCAATCGCACTGTGTTTTTTATGCTACAGAAATCAAATAATGCCATCAAAATTGGCCATGCTTTTCTGGCAGAATACAATGATCGCCCGTAAGTTACAATATAGGCCAAAATGGTGTGGTACAGTATTCAAGATAATTTTAGATAGCAAATATGCGCGTTGTAGATTATGTAGTCCGAATAATATACGAAAACAATGCGTGACCTTTATCGATCACGTCCCCTTCTGTGATAACGCAGAAGAGACGCAGGGTGCCTGAATATAGTGTGACTGAATTTACGTCGAGTGATATACGCTTTTCTTATATTTTCATTACAAAATAATATAAAAACAAGCATTTTGTGAATAACATATACGGGTGAAGAAAGGTTAGATATTTTTAAACCAGACAAAAGAAGAAAAAGGGTTCATATTGTTTAATATAAAAATGAAAACGTGTAGGCCAGACAAACGATATGAATACAGGATTTTAATGAAATTGCTTTATGTCAATAACAAGAGAGATTTTTTGAGACAGAGAGAGACAGAAACATACCGTTACGACCAGACGTTTCAATCAATTGCACAACATCCAATCTAACGAAGTGCTTTTGCCTTAATTACAAATTATTTTCATTTACCTATTAAGCTAAATAGAGATACGTTTTCATGGTACACTGTTACAAAGTAAAATTGTATTAAAAATTCGTTAAAAGCTTGCAAAAAAAAGGACAAACTAGTACAGAAGACAAACTGCTGTATACGCGACGGATTTTACCATCTCGATTTCACAAAGAGAAATATTTTACATTTGTAGAGAGGTTTCTATGAAACTGATTAATTTAAAATATATTGTTAATTTTGTTTTTAATGAAGATATATGAGCTAGTACGGTGAGAGGAATTGTTTCCAACATTAAATTATAAAAAAATCTTTGTGTTTCACAAGGTTGTAATTACCTCCTACTTCACTTTTAAAACATACTAAAAATGTAACATTTTTTGTCTACGTCTTTTAACATTGAAAATGTTTATAAGGACGTGTCGCACATTTGAAAACGACCGCTGGTGCGTGACCGAAAATGGGAACCGGTGAGTTTCCATATAAACTACGTCTTTGATTTCAATAACGTAGTACACACATAAAACTTCGCTTATGAATGCGACTACATTTAACTTATAATCTGTACATTGGTAAATGAAGAATGAATTCATTGATTGGTGAATAAACATAAATATATATATATATATATTATATATATATACATATTTAGATTTATTGAAGCATTTTCAGTACCCTTCTCTGTGCATTGCATTTGTGCAATGCCTGTAAATTTTTTAAATCTGTTTTTCTTAGCTTTACTTAAAGATTACACTTTCTTCAAAGCATATAAATTATTAATAATTGTTATAGGTTTTTTGCTATTACGGTTATAGGTGTATTGCTATGTACATGTTTACAAATGCCGTTATTTATTGTGCGCAATTATTTACCTGCTTCTATTTAAATGTGACTGCGTCACACATTTACGTCAAAACGAAATGTGATTTGATTTATTTAGGGTGACGCATGTGGTTGTGCCGTCTTCGTTTAGAAAACTGTACAAACAAAATTTTTTTTTTACATTTACGCACACAGAAAGAGACAAAAGCTAAACAATTTTACACCAGAGAAAGAAAAGAAAAGCTCGAAATGTTAAAAAGATAATCTTTGGGTAATTATGCACAATAAAAACTTATCTTTGGGTAATTAAGCACAATAAAAACTGATTTTTAATAAAATTGTTGTCGAACCTGTGTGGAAGAATACGGAAAAAATACATTTCCTATATGCATAGAAACAAAAAACAACAGTAGAGACAATATATAGAAAGAATAAACAGATATAGAGTAAAATAAATAAATAAATAAAATATCTAAGCAGACAGGCAGAGTTTTACGGTCAGACATTTTAACCAAGTCTGTGGAAACTACTTACATATCGTAGTAGACCAAGTTCTGGCGACGAAAATGCTTACGGAATATCAGTACGCTTGATACTTTGTATAGAAATTCAACTTGACTTGCTAGAAACGGAGTGGGGGGAGTCTGGCGAATTGCTATCGGTTCCCTTCCGCCTTTAAGGCCTCAAAGGATTAAAAAATAAATAAATAAAACGTTATAACAGTATGTCTGGTTTTTGATATATTAAATTTGATAATACAATAATTACATTCAATTATACAATAAATTAAAATATACAATTGCCAGACAGTTTTTTCGGTTACAAAATGCTGACAATCGATTTTAAAGTTATATATATATATATATATATATATATATATATATATATATTATTAACGTTATAACAGTAAAGCTGAATTTTATATGTTTTTCGAAATATATTTTTGTAACTTCTTGCAAATAGTTCTTACAAATATTCCGGTTCCAACACTCAGCCAGACCACATGAAATGTCGGCATAGAGTGTCAGAGTATTAATTATTTATCATCTTTTTTTACTTTAGACAATAATATTTTTTGTAAAAAAAATTCTTTTTACACCAACAGTATTTCTCCTCTTGTCGTTTTGTCGTTATATTTCTTTTTAAATCTTTTTATAAGTTCAAAATAGTGATGTGGTTTTTTACAACATTGGGGTTTTGAGGTTGGGATTAAGACACCAGTGTTATTGACAGTTTGAGGTTATCTTTTCTTTATGTAGGAGTACACTGTTTGTTTGAAATAACCAAGAAAGTTCAGAATATAATGTTTAGTAGAGTATGTATAGTTTTAATATAGTAAAATTATACATTTATTGAAATTACAATGGACGGGCATTTATCAGAATTGAGGCTTTCCTATTACGTGAGAATATTATTTAATTTTTGCTATTTTACACGAAGGAATGTTGTAATGAATAATTTATGTTGAAAACTTGACAATAGAAAAATTAAATACGCGTACATTTAGAAAGGATAGGCCGTAGTACTCTTCCTGTTTTTGTTTCAAAACAAAAAATTTTATTAATTACATGTTGGTTGCAAGGGAACCGGTGAATTCGTTGAAAGTTAACCATAGCCATAAGGCACTGTAAGAGAATTAAAAGACTTGTTCTGACACCGGTATGAAATAAATTAATTTTGTTGCTTAGGAACAGGTTCAATTGAGGAGTTTGCATGCAAGAAGTTAAGGAGCCTCGAAGAAGTTAAACCTTTTCCGAGTTCAAAGGTTAGTGTGTCTACACTAAGTTTGATGTCAATATTACATTACCAGAGGTCAGGGGATAGGGAACAATGTGATTGCCTTCATACCGTTTTTGGTAAGCTAAAACCTCGGGCAAAATCCTTTACTTTCAAAATTCAGTCATATCCCAGACTAATGTACAGAACTTTCGAAGCACTTTTGACATCTACTTCACACAAGAGTTCTTACCTTATCAAACTTTCTGATATACAAAAAACGATGCCTTCCTGATATATTACCATTATCAGCACCTGCAACTGTTGGAATTAAACCAGCAAAAGAAAAAAAGATATTCAAAGTTTCTGTCACTACCTAGACGAATCTTCTCAGACGTGGTATGGCCATGTTCTTACAAAGGCTCCACAGTTATAAAATATTCACATAGAAGATGATGAGAGAAGTGACAACAGTAAAGAAAGATAAGATGATTAAAGTAAACTCGTTTGTTTGTCTAATCTTGGCGGATTAAGCTCACGGCATTTTTAGATCTGGTTATTTCAGACTATTTGTTAAATATAGTGCTGTTATAGTCAGGATGAGAAGGATCTCTTTATAAACTATGACTGCGGATTTAATGGTAAAGACAGCGTGAAAAGTGTTTATAAACCTAAAACTTGTTTTTTAATAAATATTTTTATTTGATATTATTTATTCTAATGATTATTTAATGTTTTGAAGATATTAAGATAATTTAAAAGAAAATAAATATGACACATTTTAAACCATTTAAGGCAAATAAGGCTTATGAACCTGTTTTTTTTTTAAATTTGCATTTTGCAATGTTTTAATTATGTACTTTAATCTAAACATAATGCAATACAAAAAGTCTAAGTAATGCGCTCACTGAAGACAAATGCTGTACATTATGTCAAATAATTCTTTACTAGTTTAAAAACGTTTAAACTCATTATCTCAAAATGTCATTTTGTCAGTTAGGCCCTAATCGCATGCAACTCCTCAATTATATTGATGCCGATTAATGTATTACTTACAAATAATAAATATTCATCTTGTTATTTGAATTAGCAGTCTCTGTAATTCCAACTTTGTCGTGTTTCCTTGCTGCACTGCTACTTGTCATGTTCCGGACAGGGCCTTTCACGTTTCCACCATTTTCAAGTCCTAAACCAAGATCTCTTTATAAACCATGACTGCGGATTTAAAGTTTCTTTGGATTACTCTGCCGTGGTTTAGGACGTGAAAATGGTAAAAACACTGAAAGGTCTCCTCCGACACATGACAAGTAGCAGTTCAGCAAGGAAACACGACAAAGTTGGAAATAATGAATACAGAGGAACTCGCGAATAACGAGCTCGCTTATAACAAGAACTCGGATGTAACGAGCAAAAGTACGAGTTTTGTTTGGTTTTGTATCTTCCTAATGATAACTAAACTCGCTTTTAACGAGTAGGAACGCATTAGAAAGTTGGTTATAACGAGCATTTTATCGTAGGCTTGTTCATTGATTAAGGTCCTAACAAACGTTCGTTACAATACAGCATTTTAAACATTCATTTAAAATCATTGTTGCGTCTGGAAGCTCTTGAAGGCTCTTGAGCTATTCCTGGAACGCTAAATGAAGAGGGCTGGTTCGGAAGTAAATTGAAGTGGACTGTATAATTTTTCATGTAATAATCTTTTATTGAAAACTGTTGAATTTTGATACTATTGCTGACACGTGCAGAAGTTTGCTCGCCATGATGCCCGTTAATTAATTAGTAATAAAAGTCGAAAGACATAATGAATAAGGCAGAGATCGCCAAGTATGATCAGTGCATGTTGCACATAATAATAATAATTAAATAATGAAAGCCAGTAGCCGCGGCTGGGAATGTTACGAGTGAGCGACTCGGAGTATTTAAAACAACTAACGAAAATTTCGCTACAGACAGCCCAGCTGAGCCGGCTGTAGACGGTAGATAAGAAAACGTGACGTCATCTGCGCGTGTCGCATTGCAGTATTTAAAGTACAGAGGTTACAAGTTCAAGTCTGAACAATCATTAACGCAGTTTAGTGAAACTAATAATATAAGTCATGAATTTGTGGAATATTAAAATAAATTACCAAACTGTTTTGATATCTACAGCTATAAAATTACTAAACAAACAAAAATAGATGACCTTTTTAAGGTTAATTAAATTCTGTGTGCGAAATATAATTTTGACGATTCCATTCTGAACGAAGAACAAAAAGACAAATACATTATAGTGAATTTTCTTGTAATTTAAAAAGAAATATTGTACATGTGGCATGAAAAGTTTTTTTTTTGCCATGTAGTCGGCTGATCTTTGGTAAGTTTTTACCACACATTTACTTTTACTATATTTCACGAATGCACTATACACCAATATTCAGCAAAGAATGTTAGCGCCTAAAAAATTTTAAAGTCTAAATTTCACATTAAAACTTAGAATATAAAACATGTCAAAACTTTATTGTGCAAAGCCTTTTCTATAGTAGACGTTTTTGCTGTGTGTCGATAATCATGGTATAACAATTTAGGGTTGCGAGTCGACAACTCGGATGTAGCGAGCACTCGGTTTTAACGAGCACATTTGTCCGGTCCCTTGAATCTCGTTATAAGCGAGTTTCAATGTATTTATAAATTTCATATGTACTGTTAATTATTTATAAAATTATAAATACTCATAGTTTTTAATAAGAAAATTATTTGTTTTAACAAAGAGAAACGAATAATTTCCAGCATACCAACGGTTACATATTGGTAACCAAGACAAGCAGGTATAAAAATATATCATAGAAGGAGGTAATACGGTAGAGTAGAACAGAAAAAGTGTACTGTAGAAAGAAGTCGTAGAGTAGATATGGTTAGACTTTAATAATTTGTAGCAAATTTGTCAATTGGTTATATGTATGCTATAACTTGGTACTTTATAGTACTGTATGTGAAAATAAAAAGAAAACAAAACAAGGCGCGGTTTGTATAAAGTTTGGGGGGGGGGACTCTCCGAGGGAAACATTTCTGCTCGGAAGAGCGTAACTCATTTACCAACGTATTAAGCTCGTTTACCTGAGCTGAATTAAGTAAAACTGTTTAACGCGCTAAACCTTGCGTTTGTTTGTCTAATCTTGGGTGATTAAGCCCACCGTATTTTTAGATCTGGTTTCTTCAGACTATTTGTTAAACATAGTGCTGTTATAATCAGGATGAGAAGAATCTCTTTATAAACGATGACTGCGGATTTACGTTTGTTTGGATTACATCTGCAAACATTGGCCAACCTGCAAAAGTTAGGTTTTAGTTTTTACATTTCACTTACTTTGGCTTTGGTGTTTAACTTTTAATAAACCGAATGGATTATATTAGGATAAAACCGTGGTTGAAATTTTATACTATTATCGGTTTCATTTTCAATTTTCACATAATGAACGATTGCCATAAACATTTTGTGTTTTAGTCGAAGTCAGACGCCCGCGCTCTAAGAAATATTCTTTTCATACATTCGTTCTTGTTGCCGTAGACATAATGTGTACAAACGTATTGAATACTATTCAGAATCCACTCATTAGGCTTTAAAAGTAAATTATGAAGTACGCTAAAAGGAAGGTGACAATTCCATCAAACGTAATTACAAAAATAACTTGTAACCGTTATGGTTTAAAATTCTTATTATTGTCTGTAACACGGCTTTTTAAATTCATTTCATTATTTAAATACATTTACTTTTATCTGATTTACATTTTGTTGACATTGACATTTTACACACCTTTATAATTTATAAGATTTATTATAGTACCTGGCTTCACATAATGTTAGTGATTCCTCGATTAGGCCTATGTAATTTCAGTTTCTTACAAACTACTTCAAACTAGTCAGTTCAAAAATAACGGGAATTACAAGCGATTCTTACCACAGTATTCCAAAACTATAGCTCACTTATTTCAGTTGTTACGAAAGGGTATTAAAAAATGGAAATGGAAACCCAAACACCAGTAAGCATGGATGACGTTAAACGATTATTTAATAACAATCTTCACTTATACCACCCAAATACGTCTTATATTCCGATGCATCTAATGTAGCGTTGGGGGGAGTACTATATCAACAAAACCAGGAGGGTGAGTATCGTGTTATCGCCTACGCAAATAGGACCCTGAAAAGGAGTTGAAAGAAATTATTTCACCTCTGAAAAGAAAATTTTAGCTATTGTATACGCCTTGAATAAATTTCGATATTATTTTCATATGGTCAGCAATTCAACATTCACACCATCAGGCACTGCCGTTCTTATTAAAATGTTGGTAAACTAACGCATATGACCAGATGGATTATACATTGGCCAGATATTTTATTACTTCCATATTCCTTAAGGAAATGGAAGTATGGTGATGGCAAAAAAAATCGTGTTCGAGATTATTGCAGATTCGGATTGTAATACACTCAAAACATGAAAAAAAGTCGTTTTTCGAAAAGTGTGTGTCTGTGTGTCTGTCTGTGTGTAGATTTTTTTCTATGGCAAACGATAAGAGCCGCAAATTCAAACAGAATCAAATAATTTTTTGCATACAGCCCTGATTTGTAGAGTACTCACGACCTATTGTTTTTGGTGAAGATCGGTTGAGGGAAAGGGGTCGTTTACCTTCAACGATTTTTTTTATCAAGCGTAATTTTTTTTTTTGGCAAACGATAACAGCCGCAAATTCAAACAGAATCAAAAGATTATTTGCATATACAGCCCTAAATTGCAGAGTTCTCAAGACCTATTGTTTTTGGTGAAGATCGGTTAAGGGAAAGGGGTAGTTTACCTGCAACATTTTTTTATCAAGGGTATTTTCTATGGCAAACGATAACAGTCGCAAATTCAAACAGAATCAAATAATTTTTTGCATACAGCCGTGATTTGTAGAGTACTCAAGACCTATTGTTTTGGTGAAGATCGGTTAAGGGGAAGGGGTAGTTTACCTGCAACGTTTTTTATCAAGGGTAATTTTCTATGACGAACGATAACTGCCGCATATTCAAACAGAATCAAATAATTTTTTGCATACGTCACTGAATTGTAGAGAACGCAAGGCCTTTTGATTTTGGTGAAGATCGGTTAAGGGGACGGGGTAGTTTACCAGCAACCTTTTACGTTTTATCAAGAGTAAAGTGCTTGAAAATTCATTTAAACTTTTCCAAACAATGGTAATTGTTAAAAATAAAATAATTTTGTTGCCAGGCATAAAATTAAATTTATAATTTTAATAAAATTATAATTTTTTCATTTTAATGTAAATCATGTATAAGAGAAAATATATCGTGTGTGACAGGCAAGCATATCTCAGTTATGTACTGTTTACGTTTCCATTTTATTATTATGACTACCGCAATAAAAAGGCAGGGAACACACACACACACACACACACACACACACACACACACACACACACACACACACACACACACACACACACACACACACACACACACACACACACACACACACACACACACACACACACACACACACACACACACACACACACACACACACACACACACACACACACACACACACACACACACACACACACACACACACACACACACACACACACACACACACACACACACAATTCGCGTTATTTGTGACCTTATTCATGTTTATTTTCTTAAATTTGCACGGTTTTTAAATGGAAAGTGCCGAAACCCACACCAACATAACGCGTGCAAGCCGAAAAAATGGACATCAATTTGCTTCCTGTGGATCGCTGGGCAATGTAACTGCACGTGTTTACAGAGGAACGATTCATAGACAGACTTTTCGTCTTTAGGGAATGAACCCTCTGCAAGATGCTGAGGGTCCATGAGTGACTTCGGAGTGCTCCTTCTTTTTCGCGTGTTTGTTCTGTGAAACATACACTGTAGATTCGCAGCTTTACTCTAAGCAACGCTCAATAGGAAATGTTGAAAATTTTTGTCCACAGTGTACCCTCATTCACACTAAACCTGCTCTGATGTTTTAATTACGGACATCATAATATTAAAACTTTGGAAACTTGAGCACTACTTAATGGAGATCAATCATTAACTTATACAAGCCATTAATTTTATGCATATATTTTATATATATGTGTACAACGTTATCGGCAACAAAGAAGTAGTTTTTGTTAAAATTCCTTCCCGGGATATTTGGCCGTAGTCCAATGTTTTCTACAAAACCAGACGTTTCGGCAATGCCATCGACTTCCATCATCAGTGAAAATCGAGTGCGATAACGTGAGGTGGTATATGTTAGTGACCACAGTACTGTGGTTAAGGCTGAAGCAGTAAGTAGAAAGAAGTAGTTTCTATGGTAATATTTCATTTCGAAAATGATTTTAAATATAAATCTTAGAATATGGAAGTCATGTATGGTTCTCCGTACCGATATTTATACTTTTTTATAAAATATTGCAAAGGGGCTGAGAATAGAGTGGCTGACATTCTAAGTCGTATGGTCCCGTTGAAAGAGAGGAACATTTACGCGAGAACACCGACGTTAAAATTATATATATTAAATAAGAAATCCTACAGGAATTAAACAGAGACTTCGTAACTTGGGCACTGAAGCATATTGAAGCATTTACGACAGAGAGATCGTCCGCCTTTTAAAGTGGAGGAGAATGTTCTCTCGCGTGCCGAAGGCTTGTGTTGTGTAAATAGAATGATAGAAGAATCACGACTGTTCTCATTTCCATAATGCTCAAGGGAAATGGAAAACAGGCAACAGGTAGTTGCTAAAGGAAAGTTTGTTCCTGTAAGGAGGACTTCATGTGTAAGCTGTGCAGTGTTCCCATTTTAAACAATTGCGTGTCTATGGTTTATCATTTTTAAGAGAGACAATGGCTAATATCTTTTGAGTTGATTTTTCTTCGAAGGATAGTATCTTCTGTCTATAAATGCCATTAAGCTGAGATTCATATCTAAAATAATTATTTTTACATCCTCTCTGTCTGTCTGTCTCTCTATCTCTCACTCATTCTTACCCTTTTATATAAGAGAAGGGAGCTGAATGAGGAGGGAGGGAAACTATACGCGCTGTATATGGAGATGTGGAGAAGACGGGTGCAACTAAATTATTCACTAGCATTGGGCATTACTATGGTTTCTTCAGTAAGTCTAGTAATTACTAAGTTCTGGACTAAGCATATGGTATAAACATGTTACCGTAAAGTTTGAGGGGCATCAGGCTCATGGCCTCTATAATATAGCGAGGCACAGCCCCTTTAACGTTAGTAGTTCATTGTTACACTTCACGATATTAATTATTTTGTGTTTATAAAACACTAAGCATCTTAAGCGCGTAGGAAGATAATATGAAAACAAATGTAACAACAATTTATAAACGTAGAGAAACTCACTGGGAAGGTTCAAGCAGACACTCATTTTTGGAATAAAGACTAATTAACGTATGGCAAGATTTTTTTAAACCAAATTCCATACTGCACACACGTAAGGACATTAGCCTTGTCCACGATCTTTAGAAAGCTGTGAACACATTTATTTTCTGTAATAAAATTCGTAAGTCATGTTTTGTTTGATTGAAAATTATATTCCGATTTTTACATTCCCTACTATAAAAATCTGATAATAAATGTTTGTGTGTAAATGCATCATTATTTATATTTTTACATAAATATAAGTAATGTGTATGTGTGTGTGTGTGTGTGTGTGTGTGTTTCGAGCGTTTAAACGTCGAAAGTTTCAAATTTTATCCGTCAGTAAATTTAGATTGTAACTTTTGTTTTTTGCCCTCCCCCCGGCAAAACGTTACCAACCTTTCGCCTACGGGTGTTACGGGTGGACAAAAGTAAAAGTAATTCACTTAAATTATTTAATATTGTTAATCTGAAAACATTACGAAAGTGAAAACTAAAAGCTTATGGAATTCCAGGTGTCGTGGAATGTTTGGAGGAGTAAAGAAAGATAGATTAGTAGTTACATGAAATAGATTCGGGACCACTTGACAGGAAATTATGACTCTTGTGTAAGTTTCTGTAAAATGTGTATGGTATATTAAATTGTCTGCTAAGAATAATGGTTATAATTCTATTGTGCGGGGTTGAAACCGAGAGTGACTTTTGTAATTTGAGATTTGATTGAAGTTTCTTATACTTTATTAATACGAGGTATGTTTTCTAAGTAGGGTCTATTTTGTAGCAAGAAGAAGATATAAATGATGAAAATTATTTATTATGGCCAAATAAGTCTATACATTTTCTTTATTTATACACATAATCACCATTGACTTCCATACATTTTTCATATCTTTTCAACAACTTCTTTATTTCATTCTCGAAACAGTCCGTCTCCTGTATCTTGGACAGTTATTAACACTGTTGTTCAGTTCATCGTTATTTTCGAACCAAGCAGTTTCTTTGTAGGAAAACCACGTTACTACTATATTAGCTTACACAGCTTAAAAAATAATAAAATAGTCTAAAAATTTAGAGATAAACGAAATTTAAAAATTTTTTTCGACCTTTTGAAGGGGGGTCCGGTCCCGTTTGTCCCCCCGTAAATACACCACTGAGCTGAGTATTACGTCATATTGGAAAAGAGGGCACGCGGTACCCGGTTCGTTGCCCTAGTCGACGGTAATATCAAAAAGTACCTTACTTCAAAAAAATGCGCCTTGTAAAACAATCGTGAAGAAACAGCAAAGAAAACTGAGTTCAGTTGGGACAATTTTAAGTGTCGTGACTATCATTGATTGTAGGCTATACTTTATTTTGTGCAGTAAAATAAGAGTTGTTAATTACTGATAGCCTAATTTCATATCTACTTGCAGTCGCACGCACTTTACGCCTGTTAAGACTTTACACTGGCTTAACTTATGAAGTAACAAATATGTATAAATTGCTTCACATATTTTCGATACATTTTTCCACAGTTCTTGAAGGACTATTACCATATTGATGGAAAACCAGTTTATCGATATTGCGAATACAAGAAAGCTTTTTACAAGCCAACAATAAATAAAATATCCCCAAACATCACATGTTGGCAACACAAAACAGCCGTTCAGAGATACAGACAATGGTAAACTCGTTAATCAACAACAACAGTGAAAATTTGACGTATTAAAAAACCTTTATATATAAAAAAATCATAAAGGATAAAATAATACCTGAACAGATACAGATAAAAATATCAAACACAATATTAAATTTGATCCGATACCATAGTAATAACGTAACAATAATAAATTAAAACACCAACCGAACACATACATTACAACCTCCCCCCCCCCACACACACAGCAGTAAAAGTAAACAAGAGAAGCAAGAAAAGTAGAGTTCGTCAAGCACTGAAGGAAAGGGTACCCCGAAAACTATTTTTTGTTTATCTGTAAAAACAAAAAAGTAAAATGTTCTTTGAAAAAGTTTATATATATATATATATATATATAACCCTGTAGAATAGTTTTATCTTGACTTTTGTACGTTATATGAGCTGACCTCGAAGGCAGTGGAGCTGCTCCTGTGGGGAGGAGGGTGTGAGACTAGCTAGAAGTTTGGGTTTCCCTTAATTTTATTAATTTACAAATATTGTAATTATTTTTAATTACAATTTTTTACTTGCATGTTCAATAAGGAAATGGAAGTATGGTCACGGCGAAAAAAATCGTGTTCGAGATAACGGCAGATTCTGATTGTACTACCATCAAAACATGAAAAAAAGTCATTTTTCGAAAAATGTGTGTGTCTGTGTGTAGAATGTTTTCTATGGCAAACGATAATAGCCGCAAATGGAAACAGAATCAAATAATTTTTTGTATACAGTCCTGAATTGTGGAGACCTCAAGACCTGTTGTTTTTGGTGAAGATTGGTTAAGGGATAGGGGTAGTTTACCTACAACGCTTTACGTTTTAACAAGAGTAAAGTGCTTAATTTTGATAAATAAAGTGTCCTGAAAAGAAGGTCATAATAATCCACTGTAGAAAGGTAGATGAAATATCTATAAATGAAAAGGGTAGTTGAAGGGGGAGGGGGTAATTTTTTTTATAAATTAAAATGGTAGTTGATGATAGGAGGTAAATTTTTTATACGTTTTACATGTGTACTACGTTATTGACAACAAAGAACTAGTTTCTATGGAAACATTTCATTTTACTTTAACAAAATTCTATATTTTTCATTTTAATTTAAATCACGTATGAGTGAAATTATATCGTCCCTGGCAGGCAAGCATATCTCAATTATGTAATGTTTACTTTTCCAAAGTTTTACTATTGTGATTACCGCGCGCGCGCGCGCGCGCGCGCACACACACACACACACACACACACACACACACACAATTCGCCTTATTTCTGGCCTCACTCATGTTTATTTTGTTATTTTTGCACGCTTTTTAAATGGAAACTGCCGAAATCCACACCAACACAACGCGTGCAAGCCGAAAAGGTGGACATCGATTTGCTTCCTGTGGATCGCTGGGAAGTGTTGTTGTATTAAAGCAATTAATACAATCTGTGTACTTACTTCTATTATGATATGAGAATTATAAAATAATATGTGCATGTGTGTATGTATGAAAACTATATAAATATTTTTCTCCTTTGGAAAATTGTTTGCCCCTCCTTGAAAATATTTTGACCTCCCTGATGGCTAGTTATTTACTAGCCTGTGTGGAATAGAGCGTTATGACATGGATCGGAATGGTGGGTGTTAAACAGGAGACACAAACGTCTTAAGGAAGAAATGTTTTTCTGAGAAATTTATAATTATACGGGTGAACAGAATAGTCGTTCAGGAAATCAAAAGACAAATGGAAAGAAAGAAATCAAGACTCGATTTAAAAAAAGAAAAATGACTAGTATAGTATTGACAGGAAAGACTTTGATAACACTATAGACATCCCTCGGCCCCTCGCAGCGAGAGTCCAATTTCATTACAGGAATCAGATCGCAGCTACCTGTAGCTAGCTCTTCGTTCGACCTACAGACATTTTATCCAAAAGTACAGTCCTTCCTCACGAAGGTTGAGGATAGTCTTAATCCACCTGACATGGTGGTACCATTTAGGTGGTACGTAATTTCTTCAGAATTCAAGCATCCACTTATTTAATTAATATTTAAATGATTTTAAATATAAATTTTAGGACATGGAAGTCATGAATGGTTCTCCGTACCGATTTTATTTTTATTAACATTATAATTTTTAATTTTTCTACGCTTATTTGTAAGCCTTATTTCAACGCGTACAACTAGCTTAGAAACAGGCCAGCGGAGCGGGGGGTAGGTGCCCTAATCACCCCACCGTAGTTACGCCACTGATCGGAGGGAACAGGAAGTGATCTGATGTAGTAGTTTATTTCATTAGCAGGTATTAGTCGACGTGTATTGCTGTAGCTGAAATCTAACTCTTAATAATTTGAAAGCGGGGAAAGAAATTTCTTTTAGGGAAGCATTTTTAATATTGACGTTGTTTGAAATTATGTAAATTAATATTATAAATTGTAAAAAATTAAAAGAAATAATTAACTAAATCAAATATATAAATAAAAGGATACGTGTTGAAGTATTGTTCAGGTCAAATTTAATGTTCGTCGTTTAGCACAAACGCGTTCAGGATCTAGACGACTGCAGCGCTATCTTCAGATTCTGAAGGAAGCTGAAGTTCTCACAAGGACGCTCAGATCGCGCTGCTGCATTGTCTTACTTGTACCTAGTAACAATATTATTTTAACTGATAATGTTCTCGCGGGAGAAACATATGAAATACGAGTTTTAAATGATGAAATACTTGACTTTTCAGAATTTGGTGTAAATATTTAAGAAAGCATAGACTAATTTACCATAAAACTGAAAAAATTTTAAATACTGAAAAAATAGTGTCTTGCTATTTAATAATCCTTTTGAAAAATAACCGACATTCAACTAGAAGTGTGTGGTTTACAAGCTGACCCTTTCCTGCAGACCAGGGAAGAAAAGGGCCGAATATCTTTAAGATGTTATCCGATGCACGATTTTGAAATATCCGAAATATTGGACAGAAAGTGACATCGATGTTTGGAACTACATACATATGTAAAAACGCGTTCTTTACAATGAAGTTAATTGACGACTATTGTAGAAATCACCTCATAAAGTACCCTCTGTTTCACCTGGAAAGATTACACAACGACTTACCTCTATGTGGACATTCCTGGTTCAGTGGCTGCAGCACAATGACCTCCATTCTGACATTGAAAATTTTATGTAAATATACGATATTGAATATCTTTTGTATAACTTCATTATTATACTGACGTAACAAAGATTGTGCCATTAAAGATATATGGAGTAAGATATGTTAAATCTGTAGGTCACCTCTACTCATTTATGTACAATTAAATGCTGCCTTTTTATTATTACTTGTTGAAAATTGATTGCTTATGATGCGGCCCGCCGGTGGGTTACTGAGTCTGTAGCCTTGTGGCGCCTTCAAATTGGAAACCACTGTTTTAGTTCTTCGTGATATGCGATTGACAGTCTGTTTATATTAGTATCAATACTCTTGTCAGATGATATATTTTGAAGAGGTATTTTCATATTCGAAAAAAACAATGAGGGGCTTAGTAGACTAGTAGTTAATAGTGTCTACCTGATAATATACAGGTTTCAGATTCGAATCTCGGGCAGCGCCATGAAATCAGGGCAAGTTTTTCCATCAAGAGGTTGACCCACCCTATTGAAATGGGTACATGGGATAACATCCTGGGAAAATAATAGGCGGCTAAGTGTACTGCTTGCCACAATGGCCACAATATTTTCTTTGTATTTTCTACAAAATTTTACTTTGTAGAACATAATTTGGTATTTAGTGTAATAGGGAGTTTGTAGCAGCAACTGAACTTTGGTGTCGGAAGAAATGTTGGTTCCTTAAAAAGTTACGTTTTAAGTTGATAAATATCAGTGGGATTATACTATTTCCGTTCTTAGTTCAATCCTGATGTAAACAAACCTACGTGGGAAATCTGAAACGGTATTGGTCAGGGGCGTTGACACTGTTTACACAATAAGGTATTACGCGCATGTGCAGAATCTCTGTATAGTCATGTGAGAGTTATCTTGCCAGTTAAGTCGGAGATTTCCTTCTTATCACTTTATCTGAATCCCATTGAATTAATATGGAGCCAATTGGAAGGTTATGTTGCTTGTCACAACACACAAGGTGTAAGGTGCCTCATTATATGTTGCCTCATCATGTGTAAGGTGGCTGATATAAAAAAGAAACTGATAGAGGAGGCGGTAAATGAGACAACGGCGGACAAGTGCCGTATTTGCATCCAGCATACAATCAAGGAAGAAGATAATCTCTGGGAACTGGCCCAGCTTACCGACGTCGTTTTAGACAGTTTTATCAATAATAACGCTGATTCAAGAGATTATACAATTTCTACACAGGTGTGGAATCGATTGAATTACTCTCTCGACAGTAAATGATAATATACAGTAATTATCATAGATTATATTTTCTATTTAAATAAATTTTTCGGCGTAGGGTTTGTGAGGATTGGTCAAAAAGTATAACCCAAATTTTAAATTATTTGTGCCGACGTTTCGACAATATTTATTGTCACCATCAGGACCTGTGAATAGAAAAGAAAATGGCCTGACGATGACAATTACAAATACCATTACATTATGAGTAATTTAGATTGTAACATTGTATAAATTATATTATGGGATATTATAATTTTCTCGTTGAATTTAAGGAAAACATTTGATGATGTGAAACAAACTGTTTCAACTCCATCACATATACAAGGATACACACATACGAATGTACACGCGCCCGCGCACACGCACACTCACATACACAAACACGTTCACTCAAACAATTGATCTGTTGTGTTTGACATTTTCTTTTGTATTCATACACAGGTCCTGATGATGACAATAAATATTGTCGAAACGTCAACACAAATAATTTAAAATTTATGTTATACTTTTCGACCGATCCTCACAAACTCTTCACCAAAAAATTCATTGATTGACGATCACTACGAATTTAAGGTTTTAAATATACTTAACTTTTTGTTTAGTTACGGTTTTTAACGGTTAATAAAAAAAAGTCATTAACTGGTGTAATAAAATATTTCAATGTCAGTCTGACACTGTAACACAAATTTTACTTTGGTCAGAACAAATTATTACAATTTACATGTGTTTGTACAGTATCAATATTATTATATATGTACTACGTCCATACGCATTCTGTCAGAGTGACACGCCTCTAATTCAAGCAGCAAATAGCGGTTCAGATGCGCCACACATGTTTGTTTAGGTCAAGATTATTTTTATTATAGTGATTGCAAATGGTTAAAAAAAAATCAGGATTAAACTAAGACCGTAAATAGGATAGATGCTACTAGGTACAGACTGCTGAAGATATATTAAAAACAGATTGTAGGTCTCGCTGTGTTTCGGTTTTCACATTTTAAGTCAACTGTTTTCCTCCAAACAATTGTTCGGCTTCATAAGCGAACGTACGTCATTACACACTGACGGTCTTGAACTCGTCTGACTGAAGAAATCTTCAACTTAGACACAGGCCTGCAGTTAGAATTATCTATAAGGTACTGTGGGGGGATACTTTCCCAGGGGGGGGAACATTTTCCAGTGGGAGCAAACGTTTATATATATTTTCCACTCTATACATATACATATGCTCACATACACACATTATTTTCTCACCGTAAAAATAGATACACAGATCGTACGAATTTTTTAAGATATTTATTGCATAAATTATTTATGTTATTTAAAAGTATGTATAGAATTGTTTAAAGTGTGGATAAAAATAACGTTGGATCTCCATTAAGTAGTGCTTATGTTTCCAAAGTTCTAATATTATGATCTCCTTAATCAAAACATCAGAGGAGGTTATTGTATGTATGAGGGTCCAACGTGGGCAAAGATCGTCAACATTCACTATGGAGCGTTGCTCAGAGTACAGGTGCGAATATACACAGCAACGTTTCACAGAACAAACCACGCGGAAGAAAGAAGTGCTCCTGCATATTGCAGGAGCAGGAACTGAACCCTGAGCATCTTGCAGAGGGGTCACTCCCTGAAGACGAAACGTCTGTCTGTGAACCGTTACTCTGTAAACACGTGCAGTTACACTGGCCAGCGATCCACAGGAAGGAAATCTTTGTCCACGCTGGACACCTTTCAGACGCGTGTATAATCATGTGTTTACCTGGATTACGAATCTTTTCATTAAAAATGCGTGCAAATAATAGCAAATGAGCATAAGTGAGGTCAAAAATAACGCGAAATGTGTTTATGTGTGTCCTTGCCTATGTTTTGATACCGGTAATCATAATAATAAAACTTTGGAAACACAAACATTACATAGTGGAGATGATATACTTGCCGGCCAGGAACACTACATCTTCTCGTGTCGATGATTGTAATTTTATTGCCTGGTAACGAAATTATTTTATTTTAAACAATTACCATTGTTTGATCAAGGTTAAATGTATTTTTATTTAAATTCGTTATACTCTGTAAAACTAATAGCAAATAGTGAAAAAAAAACATATTAGAAAACCTTTATATATATATATATATATATTGCGACAATACAAGGATTTGCTGTAATGCGCATGTATGAAATAAAATAAATATTTAAATTAATTTTAGTAATATATAATAGACGAGCAGGTGTGAAATTGGAAGCTGGCTTATAAACAGGAATCAACAAGAAACATCACGCGATTACCGCTGTAAGCGTGTACACAAGTAAATAGAGTGTGTGCGTGAAGCCTGTTAGAGCCTGAAAGTTTGTAACCTCACCCCAAGTAAATGCTAAATTAAGATTGTATTTAATTTCAAACAAACCATAAATGTTAGAAAGAGTGTAAAAACTTCTAAAAATGCGTAAAAATCAGACACATGTGCAGTGCGAATTCTACGTAATTCGTACATTCAGTGCGAATTCTGTGCGATTTTTAAAGCATAATAATTACACTAATGATGCGATCATTGTGATAATTACATATCATGTGTGTCATTAAATAAGACAATATTAGATCACCTTGAAATCCGCATTAAATAGTGCGATTGGCAAAAAAGTGCGAATATATGAAATGGACGAGAGTGGGGGCACTCACGCCATGGACAGTTTTTCACATGCTTATTCCTGAGCCAACAGGTGTGGTTTTTTTGGTGAATATAAATACGAGCCCAGGAGAAACAAACTCTCTTCTCAAACAGTCTTCAGTCGTGGCGGTACGCTATGTCCGTCTGAGACGCGAATTTGTAATTACTTTGGACAGAGTTACACGCTATGTCTAACATCAACAAGATTTTTATATCGTAACTGTAAAGTATTACTGGAAATGTTTTGATTTCAAGTAGTAATAAAAGGTAATAAATAAAAAGTACCGTAAATAAAATCGTCGGACGTCTACGAGCAGTCTACAACTAAGAACATCAAATCTAGACAGATAGCGAGAGAACATCTAGCAGAGAAACGAGACACAGAGCACTAGAAACGGTTCTATCACAACAGGAACCGATCAAGAGCAAAACGTCATTACAATCTACAGCAGCCGATGGACCATGAAGGACGAGAGACGGGAGAACGACCAGTGAAACAAGGAAAGACAAGAGGATATCCAGTAGGAGAGGACCGACAGATCACTGGAGGACATGGGACAATCTGCAGAATTTGAGGTGACGAAAAAATAATTTATAATTATCAAAGAATAAAGACATTAATAAAAGCATTTTAAAATTAAAGAATAACTATGTAGATAGAGATAAGAGAATGTAATGTACTTGTAATCAGAATTTTGTTTTTGATTTTTCTTTAATGAATGAACAGTCAATGTAAAGATAATTTAAATCCTTGCTTGGAGTAATAATAATTGATTTAATGATTAAAAAATTTGTTTATTGAAAGCACATAAAGTAAAGTAATTGGAAATAATCAATTAGTTTTGTTAAAATGATTATGAAGCCGTAAAAGGTATTTCAAGTATAGAATAAGAATGTATTAAGAAATTTAAAAAGCACACATTCAGACCGAGTAGTCGAGAAATTATAATCTAACAAAGAAATGTTGTACTTAGAATTGCTAATATAATATCTAAGATATAAAATCTATTTTTATGATGAGAGTACGGCAAGCAAAGAAACATTGAAACCATAGATAATGAATATCTTATGGCTAAGCGATTATTACTATTATATTATTTTTTTATTATGTTTGCTTGAATTAATAAATGAAAACATATTACGATTCCTAAAAGGACTACTCTTATTATAATTACACCTGAACTCCAATTATACATACACGTTGTTAGTAAGGTTATATAAAGTGTATGAGTTAAATTAATGAACAAATTAAATTACACAGAAAATTAATTTGTTACATTTTGGCGTCCCAAAGAACGTGGGGCTCCACAAAATTAATTATATTAAATAATTAATTTGTTACTATATATATATTATAACGGAACCAAATATTAACTATTTGGGGTTATATGTTTACCGCATACTGAAACCATATTTAAATAAAAAGTAACAGTCAAAACTCCATTTGAATGTAGCGCATTGAAAATAATGCTGTGTAAAGCAACGCACACGTGGTCGTTATGTAATCAGTTCGCTGTACAAGGAAGCGACCACACCCAAACTGTTAATTATTAATATCTCGGAAACTAATAAATAAAGGCGAAATCCAACATAGCCAAAATGTTTGCCGAGATATTAATAATGACGTGTGCAAATTTGATGCAATATAATTAACAAATGTAAGAGTTAATTAAAATAATTATAAATAACTTCTGTTAAAATAGAGATATAGTAAAGAGATTTTAGTATGTTATAAAGATAATAATTTGTGACAGATTGTATATTTTAGATTTCACACAACTTGATTTGCAACCAAGTTATTGCAAAATTAAATAAGTACAGGATATCCTGAGCGACAAAGTGGTTCCGGCGGATAATTAAATATTAGATAATAATTCTATTCTCCGTCTGTGGGAACCAGACTTCATTCTCACGGACTAAGGGAATTCTAAATTTTATGTAGTAGGGAGAGTGCGTCGACCAATGAAATCATTGCATGCAGCCCCGGCCAGTGCGATGTTTTCTGGTGGAAAAATCACTCTTCTGTCAGTACTCACGAAGTTAAGACGTAGTCCTTCGATCGTCTAGTAGCCAAAGTGGTGAAGATCAACAAGAAGACTCTACGTGGTCAACACACACGCAATTACGAACACACCAAGTACAGATCATCTGTATAGCTCGTAATTATTGTGTAAAGGCGAGATACTCTTCAAGACATCAACTAAGCTTATTGTGTACTACCAGTTAGTCATAAGCACGCAAGAGATCCACCCGACTTCAAGACCAGACTTCAAGAATACAGCAGAGAGGCCGTCTAAATCATTGGTTAACAGCTGACAAGCAGAGCGACCGCCCGAACGAAGCACACACACACCCACACTGACGTGCAACGTGCAAATCGACGGAGAACAGGAAGCAGTTCCAGCAGACAACAGCAGACGTTAAAATATTCACAAACAGCAGGAAAGCAGAGTGTTGCCGAATTTTGAACTCCACGACCGAATCCAGCAGTTCTAAGCAGATTACTTTCTCTAACCAAGGACTCGAATCGACGAGGGACAAATCGGGACGACATCCTCTTCAGTAACAGGAAAGCAAAATCCAGTTATTTATTTTTCAGATCAAATTTTCTATTTTTCAATTAAAACATTGTAATTCAAATAATTCAGGTGCCAAACAAAAAGCAAAGACTCTAGTAATTAAAAAGTAAATTCGTTGTGATAATCTGTATAGCAGTTTAAGGCTTTAGTAAGTTATAGTTAAGAAATAGAAGTAGTATAAAAGCGCTATACAAATCTTAACTGACAATCTAATCTTAGATCATACTGCAGTAGATCAGAAGTAGAATCACTAGAAATGAAATAACGTGAACTAGACTGTCACATCTAATTTATTTTAACTAATTATTCAAATTAATTTTAGAGTTTTATATTTTGTTTCATGAACACTTAGATTCAAATTAATTAAATAAATTTAAGTAAATTCAAATCAATTAATAAAGTCAAATTTAAATTGCAATTAACTCGCAAAGAACGAGTTCAGTTTCTTTCAACTATTAATCAACCGAAAAACATCGATTCATTGTATAGACTATAAGAAAATTCATAACATTATAACCATTCTATTCTTGTGTGTTGTTGGTGTAATAAACAACGTTTTATTACCCCATATAACAGTGTTTTATTGTTGTACGGTAAAGCCTACCGGTCTCACAAAACTCTCCCCCTTTAAAGTAACCCATTATGTGTGTTGTTGTAATAATTTGAGATTACTAGCTTGCGAACTTCAAATCCAAAATCCACACGCCCTAGTCGGAAGAATCTGCAAGATCAGACAGCAGGTGGGTAATCACACACAACATTACATTACAATAACGCCTAGAAGTAGAAGTGTAGTTATAAATGGCTTGCCCGGAACGTGGGGCACGATTCAATTAAATTAATTAAATCACAACGAGATTGAAACGCCACATTTGTAATAGAGTTATAAATGGCGCTCCAATCTCGTGGGGCTCGAGAAAATTAATTAAATTCAATTTAAATTTAATTTTCACTTTAAAACAAACTTTGCTGTTTTAATTAGTAAAACAGCTGGCGTCCAACTAAACAATCCCCAAAGAGTTTTGTGACTGGTGTTTGTACAACAGTAAAGTTATTGTGTGTATTTGAAACTGTTCTGTGTATTTTAAATTGTGTATATTTGACATTGTTGTCTATTTAAAATGGATATGGATAAAATACTTAAACAAATACAGCAAATGAACGCGGAAATGAAACGCGATTTAACGGAAAATTTGAACGCGAAATTCGAACAAATAACAGCCAATGCTGACATAAATATCGCAGAATTAAAATCTAATATCGAAGCGCAGAGAGTTAGTCTAACCGAAGCATTAGAACAAAGTAACGCTGACATAAACGCCGAGATTAAGCAAAGTAATAAAGAAAGTAGTAAAGAATTAACTGCGAAAATAGACGAAATCGCGGAAACCAATAAAAAAATCGAAGAGAGTAATAAACAGCTAACGGAAAGAGTCGTTGAAATCGGTGAGAGTAATAAACAATTAACGGAGAAGGTCGCAGAGATCGGTGAAAGAGTAAATACGGTCGATACTAAAATCAATGAACGGTTTAAGGTTTTTGAGACCACTATGCAAAAATCGTTTATAGAACAAGTAACACGTATGGAAGGCCGGTTCAAAGACCACATAACCCGCTGTGAAAAGCAAACACTAGAGGTTTCCAAAAAGGTGGAATCCCTAGAGGTAAAAATTCACGCGGACGTGACCGAAACGCAACGACGAGTACACACACACGACGAGTACCGACGAGAACGCGCGCGCACACACACACACACACACACACACTTATTAAAAATTTGATTTCAGGATAGTGCCGTATATTGTAAGACGAAATTGCAAATTGCACTCCCGTATCCGCCAAATAAACAGCCAGATTAAAAGATTACGGTCAAGTATTATAATAAACACAAAACACCTGTTCACTGTCAGGCAACAGTAGGCTACGCCGTAATTACACGATAAATTAGAGTTTCCCGGCGGACAAATGGCTTCAGTGTTTGCTGCCACTTGAAGCAGGTGTTCTAACGTGTTCTGTTTAATTTGTGTTTCATTTGGGTAACAAACTTCGTATTTCTCTCCGCCTAATTACCTATGCTTCCAGCAAACACACGCATCGCTTTTGCAATACGCAAGTTTTCATGTATTTTGTTATAACGTCAGCAAGGGAAGGAATAATATTTCCTGAGTTATCAGGGACATATTAGCCGTAATAATCGATACACATTTCTTTATAAATGAACGCACAAATTAAAACACATATATGGAAAATTATAATAATGTTGTTACGATGGTTTCACGGATACAGTAAACACAGTGAAAACAGTGAATACAGTGTTACGTGTTGTACAGTGAAAACAAAATACAGACAACAATGAAGTCACTAATTACCAGCTTTACTTAGTCACAAATAACAATTTGAAATCAACAAGGTACTCTAATAAAATAATTCAAGTTAAATTTGTCCAGACGGAATAATAGTGTTAAAAATTCCGTACTAGTTACAACACGATAATCACTTTCCACTAATACGCAATAATCACTATATCCGCACTGAACAATATCATCAGATGTAACGTACCAACTAAGAAGGCCGCTGTTGCTTATGTAGGTCTCGCAGAGGTTCGAGAATAAGTTTTCCATTCTTTTGGTGGCGAGCGGCATAATTTGCGTAGTTACGAGTGCTCGAACTGTCTAGAGGGTACTTGATCTGCACGGTCTTGACCGAGACTGCACCGCACATGTTCGGCTAGCCGAGTAATGTGTACAACGACACTCTCGTTACGTAACTGTCGTAGCATATGATTATAGATTGTATATTGTATCAATGTGGTAATAACATTTAAAAACCAGAATATACATACATATATATATGTATATATACTGTACAGTAAGTGTATTATAATACTTTGCTCGAGTCAGCTGCTTGTCGCGTGATACAAATTAAACGAAAAAATTAAATTTTAGACGACAGAAAGACTTTTAGTATTCAAACATGTTTGAGTACGTTAAATACACCAGGAGTAATCGACTAATTTAGTTTGAAAGTATTCATGTTTGTGCTCACTTTACTTAATATTTTAATCAGAAATACGGCACACACCTATGTCGTTATTCATAATATACGCCTACACCAATTCTATTCTTATGAAATACGTATAGGTCCCCACGTATTCAAAAATTCCTTGTTAAATCCTTAATTATTGTACTCGTTTTTATAGTCAGACAAATAAAGTACGAAGCAATTCCCTTGGCTCAGAGTACATGAATTGACAGACTTCACAGAGATTAGATTGTTTCAAAACGATCCACATATTACGTGAATAATATGATACGAAAATGTTTTAAGGAAGTGATAGATAAACGTTTTAGTTAAGCGAAGACTCCTTTTATTAATTAATAAAAATATGGGATTGTTTTACTGACTCAAGAGTAGATTTACACCGACCTGTTGAAAATCCGATTCCGTAACAGTTTGTCTTACTAAATATTAAGAAAGATATAAATCACCATATTTTAAAAACTGTTTGTACGCAACGCATGAATATTTATAGGACATGTGTCCCCTTTAATGCACAATCAATGTTTTGAGATACGAATGTCAGTGTAAACAAATGGCTAATCGATGTGACTGCTGTAAACGAATTTATATTTTCGACCATCTGTTTTTATGTGTTATCTTTCTTACAGCTAAATCTCAGTTGTGCTGTGTCGTAATGACAATGTGTATCTCGTTTGGGTTAAATGAGAAAACAGCGCAGAGAATGTCATGATTAAGCGAAGCGGTATGTTAACGGATTTGAAAAGTAAAGTGTCTGTGTTTACGCTAGATTGTACATCAGTGAACACAACGGTATACTGAACTCATAAATTCTTACGTTTTTAGATTTTGTAACCATTACATGAATTTCTGGAAAAAAAAAGTTTTAGTTTAATACAATTCAATTGAGGCGTTTAAACACGAGGCGCCTTAACACGGCGGTAGCGAAAGTGAACGTATTAAATATTAATCTCCTTTGTGACAAAATCTGTGACATTATATTACGTCTTCTGACACAAAAGCAACACCATGGAAAACAAAAACACTGTTAGGCCTATATTGTTATTCAGTTTAATCGCGCAAATTGACTTCTACATGATACTGACTATTAGGGCGAGTGCTATGCTAAACGCGATTCAAAGCATTAGCGAACATCACGGAATTTTTACAGAAGAACGCACGACAAGTGCAGGCGGCACGGCTGAGCCTGTGAAGAGTACTACACATGGTTCTACGTTCGCTGCCAATTCGGTTGGCAGTACTACTCCCAAAGCCTTCTACAATCAACAGGCGAGTAATATTGGTAGACTACATTAGCGTTCTAGTGAGACAGACTAAATGGGATTCCCAGTACAGTAGTAAAAATTGTAAAATGCAAGTGACGTTACCGACCGATAAAGTATACGTCACCCAATCCCAGTCTGGTAACTGTTTTTCTTTTGTAACGTGCATGGATCTGATTAAGAGCAAATTCATCGATGGTATGCCTAGCTCCGACGTCATTCCTTTCATTTCGTTCCGTCCGGAGACGGTTCGATTTTTGAAGGTGGGCGACGAATTGTGGAAAGCATTACCGAGAAAGCGACTGGCTAATCGATCGTCTTGATTACCGGTAATTCCAGCGACCCAGAGTACAAAGTCAACGACCTGCAGTACTCATCGCTACAGCTACTCATAGAGGCTCAAATAGTTATTGGTAGAGTGTCTCCAACGTACACCGTCGGCCCAATATGTTGCCTTCACCCAGGGCCAACAATCGGCCGAGACGTGTATCAACGGTTGTCGGAACTCGATCACTTCTTGCAAGTATGTAACAGCACTGGGTACTATTTACTGTAGCCCTCTCAGGAAACAAATGTGGAAGGAAACATTGGAAGATGTCCTAAAAAACGAAGAACAGACTTCATAGATAGTCTTCAAAGCAGCATAACTTGATTTTAGATCTTAGTACATCTTTAACACTGACGTTCATGTAACATCAAATTAATATCTACGTATGACATTAATTTTTGTGCCTTGTGTATATTAGATTTTGTTTACATGGTAGTGTTACAAACTATAATTAACTGTAATAAAATTACTCTATTTGTATTTAAATAAAATTTTTACTATTCGGAATCTTACGGTAGCTTAATGTTTGTCTACTAGAGGGGCATGTTGTTAGCCATGAAAAAATTATAAACGCTATTAAAAGTAGACGGAAAAATGAAACTTTCTTTCTCTGTCTGAAATTCTTTGGTCGCTTTATGCTCAGCTGCAAGGAGGGCAAGTATTAATGATGAAAAGACTTATAAACCCTGTCAGCAGATGGGACAGTAACATCGGATAAAAGAGCTGCTTACCCTCCAAGTCGGCTGGGCAGAACCGGGAAGCACCACCTGCCTGACTAAGTTTACACAACGAATAACGACCAAATTCAGTAAGTATCGTTTCTTTTTATATTGTTTTCGTATAGTTGCGTTTAGCTTTGTATATGGTGATGGTTTATTTTGTTTCTGAACTTTAGTTCACGCTTGTTAGTAAATTAATCTCGGGTAAGCTTAAGTTTGCATTTAATTGACTATGTTAACTTACACCACTTACACAGATTGTTTAGTAGTCGAAACTTTATGTTATAATTTTTAACGATGGTAATTGTCCAACCGAACTCTTCTGTTAATGTCACGTAACATCGAAAGCTATGTTAAAAGATCGGCAACAACTTGTAAAACGATTGACAAATACTGTTTATAGTTTCTGTACGTGCAACCAGACTCATGGGGATTTTGTATACGCACATGTTTCCATGCCATACGCACATGTCTATACAGCCGACCCAAGCTTGGTGTATCCATGTATTCCAAAATTGTTGAACTATAAAGTTCATTTCGACACTTTCGACAAAACGCATGAGTAAAACGTGCAAATCGTCCCCAATTGCCTCGCATATTTTTTTAACTATTTTCCTACCCTTCAAATCGAGAACTCTAAATGACTATCCCAGTGTCTTGAACGAAAAGCCAGTCGCCAAGTACCTATAACAATTATTGATAAATCAACAGGTGTTGATTAAAAATAAACAAGTAAATTTTAAAATGTTAGAAAGCACCGACACTAAATGTTAAACATTTTATGTGAAGTATTAAATTATAAAAATAATAAACTCTTGTAAAGTGAAGAATTTAATATTTTTAAAGCAGCAAGATACCAAATTAAGTGGGAAAATTTTGTAACTTTTTTAACCTTCAGCCTTGATAAATAATAAATAATTATAATAATAGCACTATTTTTTATTCCCATTATTCAAGTTACAATGTTTGTTTCTTTAGGAATTACTCGTTTACCACAAACTGTGGACAGTGACAGGCGGTGTGTTAAGGTCGCTGTTACACGTAGGTATTGCGTTACGCAGAACGTTTTAAATGTCTGAAATAACTGTTTCCTGTTTAGGCCGAGTAAACTTTAGCCATGAAAGATAGAAACGCAGAGTCAGCGTTTACCACTTTTAAAACCCAAGGTATTTCTTCGAAAAAATATTTTTACTTTCTAAAAGCATGACTAACCTATTTTTATTGATTTCTCCTAATAGACTTTTATATCACAAAAAATTCAAATCACCAAAAACCCCTACATTAATTTATTTTATATACGTTGAAGATATGCCGCAACAATACATATTTGTATATTCGCCCAGAGTAATTTATTTGTATATATACAATAAAGATAAACAATTGTAAATAGTTTTAAATGGTGCATACGGAAACAGACGCCAATCATTCTCGACGACTCTGTCCAATAGATAACAGATGGTAATCATTCCCGACGGAGGAGACTCTGCCCGACAGATGATCGAAGTGGAAACTGCGGCATCAGAATCATCACCAGCATCATCAACACTGTCCAGAACACAACACAAACACGCGCGCGCGCACGGTAACAACCAAAAAAATAAACAGGTGAAAAATTAACAATTAATCTTTTTTAACAACTGATAGAAGTAAAGACAAAAACGCATATATAAGTGTAAATAATGTATATACAAAAAATTAGTAGACCTAATATAATAAAATTTTATAACTTTAGTATTATTTTTTAATAACTTCTATATTTACTTGAAATGGGTGCTCAGTTACTAATATATTTTTGAACTAAATATTTATACAATAAATAATTCAATAGTTTTTATATATATGATTTATAATATTTAAATTTATTATGTGCATTAAATGTTTATGTTAGGCACACAAGTATGTAGGACCTTGTCTTATATGTGTGTTTATATATTTTTTGTTTATATGGTTCTTTGTATATTACGATGTGAATTTTTGTAATGTTTGTAATACGGCTAATGCTTGTGAAACAGTTTCTTTCAAAAAGTGGCATTTAAATTCATATTCTTTTCAATCTTTAAAGAATTTGTTTTTAATAAATCAATGGTTTTATTAGTATTTATTCCAAACCACAAAATCTTCCTCCTCTCTTCTTACTTAAAAATTTATTGTGCAACAAAAGGGACTTAACGTGAGCAGCACACATATCCCACGACCTAGCCGGTAGTTTATTCGATAGTTACGTGGCAGTACTCTTCAGATACGCAATATATTAATTGTAATTTTGCAATACGTTTGTTTATATTTAAACTTTGTTTTTATTTATTTATTTTTGTTTCGGTGGAGGAAGTGAAACAAAGCTGGTAAGCACTTCGAGATGATTTTAGGGTAGAGTACAACAAAGTCGTTAAACACAAATCCTGAGACAAGCATCATCTGACGTGGGCTCTTCGACATGACTATGTTTCGACCACAAGTATTTTTGAAGCCTCTGAAGAAGCTTTATAAAAGTGAAAACCGGTTCAGGTTGTAAGGTAAAACTTTATGTTTTTACTCATAAAAAACTTTGTGTTCCGAGTCGTTAATGTAATAGTTGTATGATTACATACATTGATAGTACCTAAGTTCAAAATAGAAATAATTAAAACACAGAATTAAATTCATTCTCCGCAAACCAGCGCTTTATATTTTGTAATTTTCATTCACACTCACACTCGTACACACCCCATGCCCTTATGGGGTAAATTTGACTATTTGTTTTGTTTTTTAATTTTGAATCAAAATCTGTTTACCCCCCATTTTTTACTTAGCTGAAGTAGCTCACCCAGACCTACAAGCAAATATATCCCCCAAAGAAGATGCACTAGCAAGTGATGCACATGCACTAGACGGTACACATCATTGTGATGAATTAGGGGTTCCATCACCACCAACGGCCCATTCCAAACGACTAACATCTCTTTCTCAGCAGTCATCGCAGCAACAAATAGGCACCCGACAGCAACACACACACACGCGCACACACAAATGAGCTCAGGTTAATGCATAGAGAGTTACTACAAACTCTGCAAATAATGTACATATTTCAAAGACAAAATTTTGGATTACACAAACGCCACTAGTCTGAGTGCGTCTCATTTGCGGTTTTTATAATTCATGATTAAAGTTTGCGATACGACTAACACTGTAAACAAATTACCAAACACTATCAGCGCAAACGACTACAAGCCTATCTCAGCCCATATGATGTGAATTAGGTTTTCCACGTTCATCGGCGTGTTACCTCACTGACTATTTGTGTCTACATATATTAGTTCAAACAATGCGCAGTTCACTAGGACTGATTGAGGACATAACAGTGCCTGGAGTTAAAGTAGAACACAGTTTGTACATAATACACTTTATATCAGAAAGGGAGGAATCAATACGGTGTACGAAAGTGCATTCGTGCCGATTGTTACCACTTAAAGCATAACGTACGGGTAATCCATCTTACAGTGACGCCCCCGTAACTTGCTTAATGTTATATAGACGATAAAGCGGCAGAATGATAAACAGGAATAGTATTTTCTTGTTATTAGGCTTAAGTATACAAATTGTCTTATATATAATTCTGAGTTTTAGGATAAGCGACCTACAGCATACAATTGAGAATAAGAAAGAAGACCAACTTTACGTTACCGAGCCAACAAAGAATAGAGCAACGGGAAATACACAGTTCTTCCTCACTAAAGTGCCTGCAAACGCCCCCACTGAAGATAGTAACAGTCGGGTTCTGGCAGATTACAGTGGTGTCATGATAGGAAGAACTGAGTGTAATCCGCGGTACGCTGTAAACAATGTAATAAACCAATGAGGACGTCGATTACAATGTCAGCGAGTCAGGAAATAGTAACTGCTTTGATTATGACGCGTGTATGAGCCTGATTATGAAGATATTCCCATTCGGGATGCCACAAGAAATATTTGCAAACTTTGTTGTGACTGGTGATGGACGGTTTTTGAAGGTTTGATAACGTAGTGTCCGACTAATCATTACCGAAGTGTCGTCATTGATTCGCTGCACGTCATGTTTGCCGGCAATTCTAACTCTCCTTTCGACAAGATCAACGACTTACAGTATAGGTCATTATGCCTAATGATAAAAGCGCATATAATTACTGGAGAAATATCCTCAATGTACACCATAGGACCGGAGTGTTGCCCCGCGGCATAGAGAAAACTCCCAGCAGAGACTTGTATTTCATGTCAGAATGTAACAAAACTGAGCAGTGTTTACTATAGACCTCTGGAAAAAGTAGAAGATGTAGCGTAGATGGAAATTCTTTTTTTACTTCTCAGCAAATGCTCTGGACAATTGACATTACTCTGAGTCACACTCTACTGTATCTACTCTGCCTTTGTATGCGTTTAGGTGTTCAGAAAACCAGAAATATATAAATCTAATTTGGCCACACATGCAATAAACACTAGACATGAATTCCCAGACATAAGCAACATGACACTAATAAAACACATACCACACAAAGGCACCATAATAAACTTTTGGGAAAATTTACAAATATACAAACATAAAACACAAAACAAACTAATACCTGAACAAATACAAATCAATACAAAACATGACACAATTTTCAAAGCACTGAACATCGAAAATACACAAAATACTAATATATATCTTGTTGTTGCATCCTCTTCGTTCACTTTATTAATTTAATAATATATATAAAACTTTCACTAATGAACTTACTGTTGTCACTTCCCATAATTGGGAAGTGACAACAGTAAGTTTATTAGTGAAAGTTTTATATATATTCATTATATTTGATCTCCAGTCGCAGTGAAATTGAAATTAATAAATACCTTTTTCTTTATCCGTGCTGCGACTACGTCTTTGATGTCTTACGACATGTTTCGGGAACACGTTCCCATCATCAGGTGAAATTGTTTTTTCTTCTAGTTCATAACGAACGTGTCAAGAATATAATAATTAAAACACATCAACACATAAACACATAAACACATAACACAATGAGTATGATAGAACTCAGTCCACGTAACAGTGCGCACTGCCGTACTATAACTGACCGCGTAATCAAACTATATATTCGGCTGGTGTACACAAGCGTTATCACTCTTCAATACAGTATCATATAAACAGTGAGATTTAAATGTTAATTGATCATTAAGCAGTGGGTTTGGTTGAAATAAAAACGCTTTATATATTTCATATTCTTCCATGGCATCCATGTATCGGCTCTTACTGCATATATGTATGGGCGTAAAGTTATCTTTGCAACCACTATAACTGTGATTGCTGTTTACCAGATGTAAAGCAAAGTTGGATTTGATTAACTTGATGTTCTTTTTTGGCAAATGTTCTTTATATCTGTCTTTAAATTTCCTGCCCGTTTGTCCTATGTAGAATTTATCACATTCACTACACTGGATTCTATATATGCCAGAACTGTTTTCGGTTGTTTTTTGTGTTCGAGGTTTTAATATGTTCAATATGTTATTGGTAGTTTTGAAGGACACGATGATGTCTAATTTTCTTAATTCATTTTTTATTATATTAGGAATCACATTAGTATATTCAACTGAAGTATAATGGTTCTTTTTACCATCTAATTTTAATTTTCTTTCCATTTTATTCCTACGTTTGCGTATTAAGTTATCTATTATATCACTTTTATATCCATTATTGTCAGCTGTATGTTTAATAATATTTACTTCATCTTGAAAATCTTCCTGGTTCATAGGTATAGTTAAAAGTCTATTTACGAAAGCATTAAAAGAGGCCATTTTCTGTGTATATGGGTGGAATGAATCAGCATGGACAGTTATATCCGTGGTAGTGGGTTTCCTGTATATTTTATATGTGATACAATCAGCGTTTCTTGGAACAGAAAGGTCTAAAAAGTTTAGGCAATTTTCATTTTCTATTTCCATGGTGAATTTTATGTTGTTATTTATGTTGTTAAATATAGAAAATAAATTTTATATTTCTATACGTTCATACGAGAATAACTCTCGACGACGGACACAACTTCACACGGCAAATGCTATCGAAGAACTGTGTCGATGCGTACCTCACACCGTACGAATATTAAGGAAATTAGTGTCTTCTGATTGGTCAATTCCAGGTGACATAGTTGATATTAGCAAAAGATATCTGAGTTACATGCAAAACTTTGTATAAATCCGGAAGAGCTTGCATTGATTTTATCTATGAATTTTATTACTCTATCATTGATAAGAGTTAAAAAGTTGAGTTTTTCCTATTAAAAAAACACATTTATAAAATAGTTGGAAACCTCAGAGTATATAAAAACTGTAGCTATTTACATAAACAATCCACTGTCAAAGTTTCACGTCGATTACAGCGGAAGATATAGCGAATAAGGTTTATCACACGCGCACCCGTGCACAATTTCACAAACAAAGTACATGACATAAAAGAACATATTTTTATAAAGAATTTGATATAACCTACGTCCTTAACCATCGCTAAATACAAAACTTACAGCTAAAAGACAACATTTTCCCATTTTAAACATGTCAATGTTCGTCATTCATGCTTAGATACGGTTACTATAGCTTATCATCCTGTGTTTTGTTGCAATATGTATCAACAGTACGCCTGCGTACGTTACTCTGCATTGTCATAGTTGGTTAAAAAAACTGCTAAATTGGAATAAATAATTAATATTTTCAATATTTAAAAATATCGGTATGGAGAACCATACATAACTTCCATGTTCTAAGATATATATTTAAAATCATTTTCAAAATGAAATATTAACATAGAAACTACTTCTTTCTACTTACTGCTTCAGCCTTAACCACAGTACTATGGTCACTAACGTATACAACCTCACGTTATCGCACTCGATTTTCATTGATGATGGAAGTCGATGGCATTGCCGAAACGTCTGGTTTTGTAGAAAACATTGGACTACGGCCAAACATCCCGGGAAGCAATTTTAACAAAAACTACTTCTTTGTTGCCGATAACGTTGTACACATATATTATATAAAAAATATGCATAAAATTAATGGCTTGTATAAGTTAATGTTTGATCTCCATTAAGTAGTGCTCAAGTTTCCAAAGTTTTAATATTATGATGTCCGTAGTTAAAACATCAGAGCAGGTTTAGTGTGTATGAGGGTACACCGTGGACAAAAATTTTCAACATTTCCTATTGAGCGTTGTTTAGAGTAAAGCTGCGAATCTACAGTGTACGTTTCACAGAACAAACACGCGGAAAAGAAGGAGTGCTCCGAAGTCACTCATGGACCCTCAGCATCTTGCAGAGGGTTCATTCCCTAAAGACGAAAATTCTGTCTATGAATCGTTTCTCTGTAAACACGTGCAGTTACACTGACCAGCGATCCACAGGAAGCAAATCGCTATCCACGCTGGACACTTTTTCGGCTTGCACGCGTTATGTTGGTGTGGGTTTCGGCACTTTCCATTTAAAAAGCGGCAAATATAAGAAAATAAACATGAGTGAGGCCAGAAATAACGCGAATTTTGTGTGTGTGTGTGTGTGTTCCCTGCCTTTTTATTGCAGTAATCATAATAATAAAATGGAAACGTAAACATTACATAATTGAGATATGCTTGCCTGCCACGAACGATATATTTTCTCTCAACATGATTTACATTAAAATGAAAAAATTATAATTTTATTGTCTGGCAACAAAATTATTTTATGTTTAACAATTACCATTGTTTGAAAAATTTAAATGAATTTTCAAGTACTTTACTGTTGTTAAAACGTAAAAGGTTGCAAATAACTACCCCTTCCCCTTAACCGATCTTCACCAAAATGAAAAGTCCTTGAGAGCTCTACAATTCAGGGACGTATGCAAAAAATTATTTGATTCTGTTTGAATTTGCGGCTGTTATCTTTTGCCATAAAAATTACCATTGATAAAAAAACGCTGCAGGTAAACTACCCCTTTCCCTTAACCGATCTTCTCCGAAAACAATAAGTCTTGAGTACTCTACAATTCAGGGCTGTATGCAAAAAATTATTTGATTCTGTTTGAATTTGCGGTTGTTATCGTTTGCCATAGAAAATACCCTTTTTAAAACATAAAACGTTGCCGGTAAACTACCCCTTTCCCTTAACCGATCTTCACCGAAAACAACAGGTCTTGAGAACTCTACAATTCAGGGCTGTATGCAATGAGTAGTAGGTTCTGTTTAAATTTGCGGCTGTTATAGTTTGACATAGAAAAAAATTACCCTTGATTAAAAAAACCCCTTGCTGGTAAACTACCCCTTCCCCTTAACCGATCTTCACCAAAAACAACATATCTTGAGTACTCTACAAATCAGGGCTGTATAAAAAAAATTATTTGATTCTGTTGGAATTTGCGGCTGTTATCGTTTGCTAAAAAAAAAATCTATAGACAGATAGACAGACAGACAGACACACAGATAGACACACAGACACACAGACATACATGGACTATTGTATCTATAAGTTGCTAGACCGGTCTTGGTATCGTAATCCTTAGGGCTTGTAGCAAAATCCCTAATGTTCCTTTATGTGACACTATTTACTGTCAGCTTACCATTTCTTCCTTCGTACTACTATTTTATAACATTTCTTGAAGCCGCCAACACGAGCATTTGTAACGTCACCGCATAACATTTAACCTGTCACAGACGTTAGCCGTTTCGTCCTTAGAAGGATGTAATTTATAGGATTCACCTTAAAGGCCCTTATTTCATAAAAGTTACTCTGTTTATTTTTCTTCTTCAATTACAATTTTCTTAACTGCAACTTCTTGGGATATAATCTGGTTAGAATGTGGTAAAACTACTTTTGCATAGATCCATTTTACCTTTACTAGTGGAACGAAATTGACAAAAGTGATACCGTTTTATTGGGTGTTAGCGAGTAATAATCCCAATGCTTTTAAATATCTTACTTTGTTTTTACTAAAGATTGAAAATTAACTGTGGTAATAGATAGCGATCAATTGGCGGTCAGGAGAAACAAGGCGACCCTTCTGTTTTACTCCCTCTCTGTTTCTATCATTTTGTTTGATAACAGCAATACCGTTAGATATACACGATAACGTATACAGCGCGTATACTTCATTTGAAAACTAAGGCAAATTTTAGTAACTATTCCTCACTTGTCGTACTCACTTATTGCAATTCTTTCAGAAATTTAAAACCCAACACTATAAATGAAATAAACCTGTTAAATATCATCAGAATTGTCAATAACAAGTACACTAATTAAAACCAAAATGTACTTTCATTACACCTGAAATTCTGATTGAACACATTTTTGTTAAGTTACTGATTATTAAACTAAACTCGTTTTCTTGTTCAGGTTTTACAAAAATTTGTAAAATATCTCATACTTCTTATAAAATTTAATATTTCGAATATTAAACATCTGAAGTTGGCCCGCTTCAAAATCTCAACGCAGATATTAGAAGCGAGATTTTGGCAGACTACAGTGGTGTTATAATACAAAGAAGTGGACTGTAGATTAGTTCTCTAAATAAATTCATTCGCCTGGTACATATGTTTGTAACATTCAAAAATTTGAAACATTTTTGAATTAAAATAGGTGGAATTATATAAAATTAATTTTAGTTTTTATTTATCTCTTACCAATTTTTAGAACAGTCGTTAAGATAATTGGGAATAGGTATAGTAAATATTTCATTTTTATAGTAAATACTTAAAATGTTAAGCATACAAATTTTAATCTTAAGACTTCAAAAATATTTTTTATAATAAAGGAGTGTAAACTTTGATTTACTTACTAAGAAATGCTGCCTTAAGAACGTTAAACGTTAAACAATATACATTTAGCGCACATAGGCTAATATATTTAGTATTGATTTTCTTCATTACTTCATGTTCCAGAGATAACAATCGGTGTTAAACTAACATCAGTCGAATAGGTGAACACGTGCGCGTTTTCTCTAATTCGTAAATAATGTTTGTGATATAAATAACACTGTAAAGAAATTACTAGTTGCTAATAGGGTAACACCGACTGTGCCTATCTGAGTCCATATGTTCTATATGTTATCAGACACTGATACCGCTACTCTGTCATCTAACTCTGATTAGCACGTCTCGTGTTTAATTCAAAAACAAACAAATACATTAGAAAACGATTAGGAAAATCAGCGTATCACGAACTTCAATAAACAAATATTTCGGAAGTATGCATTGCAAATTCCAATTATATGAATTAATTATGTCAACATTTTATATCTCCAGTTTTTGTGGTGGATACGAGTGTCGTTTGTTAGCACTTAAGCGCAACGACTCAGTGATCATTTGACAGAGACAGAGGTGGTAACAGTGAATGTATTATATACGCGTTGATTTACAACTGTAACATGATAAGCAGAATTATTTTTTTCTTGTTATTAGGTATAACTTTGCAAATTGTATTCTACGTAATAACGAGTTCTAGGATGAGCAATCTACAGCACGTACTTCAGAGCCTTAAGGAAGACCAAACTGCTCCTCCAGAGGAACGGGCAACAAGAACGGCTAACAAAAATTCTACAGAGTCGGTGAAGAGTACAACAGATGGCCCGTTTGAAAATATCAACGCAGACAATAGTAGCAAGATTTTGGCAGACTACAGTGCTGTTATAATACAAAAAAGTCAGTGGAAACCTGGGTACATTGGAAGAATATGTAAAACACAGGTAAAGACACCGATTAAAAAAGTGTACGTCAGTGAGTCTGAGACTAATAACTGCTATGATTATGACACGTGTATGAGTCTGGTTAAGAAGTTATTAATACAGGATGTACTTTTCACGAACTACTTCTTCTCCCACTTTGTTGTTACCGGTGATGGACACGTGTATGAAGGTTTGGGGTCAATCTGTGCACTTTATGCTGATTCACTGCATGTCTTGCTTACAGGCAGTATAATCCGTACTGACAACAAGGTCAACGACTTACAGTACAGGTCATTGAACCTAATGATAGAGGCTCATATAATTACTGGCGAAGTGTCCGCAACGTACTCCATAGGACCGGAATGTTGTCTCGGAACGGGGAAAGGTGCCAGCCGAGACATGTACGAAACGCTATCAAAATTCGACCACTTTATGGAAAGTTGTAACAAAACTGGACAGTGTTTAATTCGGAGCTCTTAAGAAAAGTAGGAGATGCATTATTCGCAGTAAACGTTTTTGATTTGTAGATAGGTAAGCAACAGGTTTCATAGACACTTGTAAAGTTAAATAGGAAATAATTAAAATTGATAGTTATACAACCAACTTTCTAAATAACGTAAAAATTTATTAATTCTTCTTTTATTAAAACAGTACTTTATTTAAATGTTTAACGAAATGTAATAGAGCTTTTCCTATTTATAACAAAACAAGATTTCGCCAAACGGAGATGTTCAGTCATAATTTTTGTAACATTATTTGTATCCAAAAATAGGGCTTTTCTAACATTAATGTTGTACTTAAATTCTAGTAGTATTATTTCCTCATTCAATTATTTCCTCATTGGCCATGCTTACCACATTTTGTTTTGTTTCTTAACGGTCTAGTTATCATACTTCGGTACCTTCCCCCCAAATATTGAGTTCCCCATCACCTATTATATTTTTAAGCCTTTGCATCCAACCACTGTCACATCAATTTTTTAAAGCCTACTTTCATTGCATTCTGTATTCATGAAAATGAAGAGTATTGCCTTATTAGTTTTTCTTGTGTTTGTTTGTTTCTTCTTTTCTCAATAATTATCAACATTAGCGTTACCTCAGACATCACCACCACAAAAAAAAAAAAAAAAAAAAACATTACATCATAGTCATCATCATTTGTAGTCAATTCTTGTTTCTTAATCTAATAAATTAGACTTGACAAGAGACTCTGTTTATTGCAGCTGCCTTCTAGAACTTACTTCCTTTACGCTCCCATAATATTCCCTACAATGTCATTTCCCTCTCATTTTTACATGTTAATACATTGTAGATTGTTCAAGAAAATTTACCACGTGCTGGAGGACATCAATTTCCGGTTTTTAGAGTATTCCAAACCATGTGTTTTCAACTGCATGTGATTGTATAACTAATTACTTTCTCAGTTGACTAAATGCTATTAAAATTTATTTAATACTAAAATAATTAGTTATTAATAGCTAAATAGCTACTCCAACTTGCACATTAATGTAAATGACTTAGAGTGTGTCTGTTAATTGGCTTACTGTTAATTATCTTTACACAATTTGTTACGCGCACAACACTTATTCACTTTCACAATACAGTGCACTGCTGTTTTTTTATTGTTTATAAACGTCTTAATATATAGCAATGCAATGCAATATATGCTTATTGCAATGTGTAAGTGTCGCATAGAATAAATAGTCAAAGTATATGTTATTCGAATGAAATGGATTTATTTATGATGCTATTTTTTCTGACAATTTACCAAGCTTTTAATTCAATTTATAAAAAATAATCAATGTGTCTCTGTTGACCTTTGTAACACAAACTACAATGTCCTTTCGTACAATGAAATAAAATGACATTTTTTAAGTTCTCTTGGTCTTATTTATTATAAAGTCTTTACTGATATAATAGAGTCTGTCATTAAATTAGGTGACACCCCTTTAATGTCAGCTGCAGCTCCTACAGACGACGAGTTGCTCCTAGGGGGGATATACTCTGTCCGGTTTGGGGATAGCTTTCGTGCGTGTAGATATTTCTCATGGGCACGGTTACATACACTTTCACTGCAAACCGTCATGCCCATTCTGTTATATTCTGTTACTGCTTACGGTATATTGAGATCACACCTCCAGTTAGCTAGTAGACTGACTAAATAAATAAACTTTAATTAATTTATTATTAAATGAATAATAATAATAATTGTGCAACGAATATGCAATCAAATTTTGTGTAACTATTCAAGCAATGGAGGAGTACTATTTAATAACATTGTCGAGGCAAAGACATGTCCGGATCTGAGATATTTCAGTGGCGGAAAACGGTTTAGAATGGCTGTGAATAGACCAAACACAGCACGAACTGCTAAAAATGTGTTGAAAATGAGAGATATCAAATCTGATCGCTGTTTGGGGTAAGAATTATTGTTTAAGAGCTAAATTTTAATCACCAAAATGCATGAAACTTTAACGCAATATTTGAAAATTAATTACTAAATTAGTTGCTGTAGATTTACATATGTAACATCGTTAAAGCCAGTTATCATATCATAAAAGATAATCATTACAATTATTTATAAGAAACGTAAGTTTAAACACTCTAGGCCACTTTTCAAAAGTTTGAATTTCTTCCCTCAAGGCATCTGTATGTTTTTAAAGTTCTTAAGCTGTTTTATATTAGAAGTGAAAATAGATATTTATTTAAAATTAAAGACTATGATCTACGAAAAAGCAATACTGTTTCTGTAGTGCGGTCAAAATTAACAGCTCGGCAGCATTTTTACAGTAGAGTGCTTCGCACTGCTGTAATTTGCTAATCTCATATGTCAGACTTCTGAAATCTCTAACAACATGGTCGCTTTGAGCTTCAAATACTGAAGAAATTTTAAGAAAATTTGAATAAAAATATGCATTTATGAAAAAAAAATAACAAAATTTATATTCTAATTTGCTTATATTGTGGAAATGTAATATATCTTTAACATTATATTGCATTTATTTGTATTATTGTATTCATTATATTATATTGTATTTTTTTTAATGCAGCATGCTGAATTTGTGTTTTTAATTATAACCATTTTTTTTGTAATTCGAGAAATTACAAAAACAAAACAAAACAAATTGGTTTGTTGTTTGTGAAGGAGCACGCGCGCCTATTTATTTTTATGTATGTGAGGGAAGCCCAACACGATCATTTCTAGAGGAAGACCAAACAGCTCCTCCAGAAGAACGGGCAACAAGAACGGCTAACAAAAATTCTACAGAGTCGGTGAAGAGTAAACAAGATCATTTTGTTTTATTACTTTAGCATCTTGTTGCAATATTGTATTTGCAATATTGTAATGATATAAACATTTAAAAAATGAGCAATGGCTGCTAAAGACCCAAAATGGATTTTTGTACGCGGTAAATACATTTCAATACAATAAATAAACTCTTCACGAATACCAAAGACATAGATAAAATAGAAGTAAAATCCAATGTTTTTTGTGAAATTCCATGCCAAGAAAACTGCAGTCAAACATATTATGGATGCTTGGAACAGTATTTAAAAAGAAAAATATATCAATACAAATACTGCTGTGTTAAAATAGAAACTAGTAAACACGATCCAACAGCCTTAACACAACACGCTCGCGTAGGCCTGTATGGCAACACCTTCCAGTTTCACAAAGCAAAAATAACACAAACATAAACTAATCATTTCAAACGGCACTTTCTTGAAATGTTAACTATCGAAAGAAATAATAAAAATTCCGTAAAAAAAAAATCGACGTACAGAGCCTCAGTACGTGTTTTTCAAACCTTATACATTCCCAGAAAACAAACAAAAAACAGAAATCTGACAAGTCAACAACCCTACCCAGTCAACTCCTTCTCCAGTCACGTATTAGATTCACACACTGTCACTAAGCAGCATACAAAGTAGAATAAAGTGTAATTAATAGTACCGTAATGAATTTGTATCGTAGTGTATTGTATAGTGTTATGTAATGTGTGTATCCGTGGCTCACAACAATATAAATATAAGTACTATTAGTTACTCTATACAACACAACACCACTGTTAATATCATACAACTTGTGTACAACAATTAGAACTATCATTACAATTATACTACTTTATATTTAATGTTTTAGGTATGTATATGAGGTAAAATAAATCTCGAAACGTCGCATAAAAACTGCATCATTTTTATTACGACCATAACTGTATATCAACTAGAAACCAAAATTAACACGGTCGATAAATAATATTCTTATCTTTATATATATATTTCGTGTGTGCGTGTGTATGTCACTGAACTCCTCCTAGACGGCTGGACCGATTTTGATGAAATTTTGTGTGTGTGTTTGAGTGGGTCCCTGGACGGTTTAGATTCACAATTGGACCCGGTAGGTGGCGCTGCGATCGGGTTCCAGGAAATCTTTATATATATATTTCGTGTGTGCGTGTGTATGTCACTGAACTCCTCCTAGACGGCTGGACCGATTTTGATGAAATTTTGTGTGTGTGTTTGAGTGGGTCCCTGGACGGTTTAGATTCACAATTGGACCCGGTAGGTGGCGCTGCGATCGGGTTCCAGGAAATTATATATAAAAATGTATGTTTCTTTGTTTGTCCCGTATGCGTTCCTATACCATTCATCCGATTGCGATGAAACTTCGGTGAGTTGTTGTGCGCCCGCCCGCGAAGGTTTCTGAATTAGTGGTGTTTTTTTCGATGGGGTCCTTTGGGGGGTTCTTTGGGGTCTTCCACATCTCCTCCTAAACCACTGGACCGATTTCAACCAAACTTGGCACAAATATTTTACGCAAAGGGAGAACCAACATAGGATAGGTGTTTTTTCGATGGGGTCCTTTTGGGGGTTCTTTGGGGTCTTCCACATCTTCTCCTAAACCACTGGACCGATTTCAACCAAACTTGGCACAAATATTTTACGCAACGGGAGAACCAACATAGGATAGGTGTTTTTTTCGATGGGGCCCTTTGGGGGTCCTTTGGGGTCTTCCACATTTCCTCCTAAACCACTGGACCGATTTCAACCAAACTTGGCACAAATATTTTACGCAAAGGGAGAACCAACATAGGACAAGTGTTTTTTCGATACGATCCTTTGGGGGTCCTTTGGGGTCTTCCACATCTCCTCCTAAACCATTGGACCGATTTCAACCAAACTTGGCACAAATATTTTACGCAACGGGAGAACCAACACAGGACAGGTGTTTTTTCGATACGATCCTCTGGGGGGTCCTTTGGGGTCTTAAAAAACTATTAGATTTGGTTACTATGGCAACCCAATAGAATAGATTCTGTTCTAAATATATTATCGCATTAAATTGAAGACCACGCGAACGAAGTCGTGGGCAACAGCTATTTATTTTTAAGAAACCTACTTTAATTGAACTTTATTAATTAAACCAACATTTTCATTACGTACAACGTGAAACTCCGTAGCGAAGCACGGGTATTCCCCTAGTTATATATAAAAATGTATGTTTCTTTGTTTGTCCCGTATGCGTTCCTATACCATTCATCCGATTGCGATGAAACTTCGGTGAGTTGTTGTGCGCCCGCCCGCGAAGGTTTCTGAATTAGTGGTGTTTTTTCGATGGGGTCCTTTGGGGGGTTCTTTGGGGTCTTCCACATCTCCTCCTAAACCACTGGACCGATTTCAACCAAACTTGGCACAAATATTTTACGCAACGGGAGAACCAACATAGGATAGGTGTTTTTTTCGATGGGGCCATTTGGGGGTCCTTTGGGGTCTTCCACATTTCCTCCTAAACCACTAGACCGATTTCAACCAAACTTGGCACAAATATTTTACGCAAAGGGAGAACCAACATAGGACAAGTGTTTTTTCGATACGATCCTTTGGGGGTCCTTTGGGGTCTTCCACATCTCCTCCTAAACCATTGGACCGATTTCAACCAAACTTGGCACAAATATTTTACGCAACGGGAGAACCAACACAGGACAGGTGTTTTTTCGATACGATCCTCTGGGGGGTCCTTTGGGGTCTTAAAAACTATTAGATTTGGTTACTATGGCAACCCAATAGAATAGATTCTGTTCTAAATATATTATCGCATTAAATTGAAGACCACGCGAACGAAGTCGTGGGCAACAGCTATTTATTTTTAAGAAACCTACTTTAATTGAACTTTATTAATTAAACCAACATTTTCATTACGTACAACGTGAAACTCCGTAGCGAAGCACGGGTATTCCCCTAGTATACATATATAACTGAAATCCAAGGTAATAAATAGAGATATACTGCACAGTCTACGAATATTAGACGTTAGGTGTCAAAGATAGCAATCGGAATTAATCAACTAACATTAGCTTGAGGGTAACACGTGAGCGTTTTCTCTAATTCACAATTAATGTTTGCGATACGACTAACACTGTTAACATATTACCAAACGCTAATAGCGTAAACTACTTTTATACTACTACTACTACTACTACTACTACTATTGTAACAGTACATATAACACCACATCCACCTACGTACCGAAAATTAATTTAAAGGCCACCACTAATAAAAATACATTAAAAGGTCTAGAATGCCACCATGTATACAGAAGAAGAAAGTACCACAAGTTTAAATAAGTGAAGCATCATTGAAAGGAAATCACTAGTAAATGCACCAATAAAGAAGAAAAGAAGAATAAAGACGAGACGACTGACATACTTTACCCAATAGATCAGTGAGAAGAAAATGAGAACAAAAGAAGAAAGAAGAATCAGTGAGAAGAACATGACAACAACAGAAGAATGAAGAATCAGTGAGAAGGACAAAAGACAACAAAAGAAGAAAGAAGAATCAGGGAGGAGCACACAACAATAACAACTTCAAGAAAGAAGAAGGAAGATATAATGTGAAGAAGACAAGTGAAAACCACATCATGTATAAAAATGAACAATAGTGAGAAGGAGATCAGTAAAGAAAGAAGAAGGAAGATATCCAGACCAAACACAAGAACAAGGGAAGGAAATTGAAGTATAACAAACTAACATAAACCTTTGAAAGAATAATTGATTAAGAAGAAAAAAGAAATGTTAATTAATTACATGATATAAATCCCTAAGCTGTATGGTAAAGTCAACACTGACCACAACTCATTTAATGAATACATTCATTGTCTATGTGAAACACATTATTATAAATAAGGACTAAATTTTGTAAATAAAGAGTCACAAGTAAACTGAATAAGGACAAGATAAGTTTATGATAGCTAAATGATGTGTAGTTATAAAATAAACAGAAGAATAGGTCCCAAAATAATGAATGACCAATTGTACAGTGGGAATGATGTTAATACAAACCCACTAATTAACAATAAATAAGACAATACAAGAGTAAACTAAATGTGAAATAATAATAACCAATAACCAATGTACAAACGTTGAATGAAAACCAGTCAACCAGATTAATATAGAAATACACAGCCAGCAGCAACACATTACTGCTTACTGAACCTATAACATAACCTAATCTGGGCATCCAGTTTTCAGTAAAACTTAATGAAAACTAAATCAAAACTATATTAAACCAAAATGTAATGAGCTAGGAAGTAACTAGATCATATAAGGAATGTTTTGTACACAGTAGCTAGTAGTATAACTGAATATAAAAGCTATATTTATGTAATACAAATATGACATTATGCTTGTAATGGCAAAGAGACATTATGCAACCAAAATCATGTTATAAACACATTATACAAAGATAGTAACTCAACTAATGACCTGAGGTCAGACAGAATACTGTTCAGATGAACAAATGCAACCAAAATAACTATCTAAATAATCTATATAAATGTAATTACAACTAAACCATTGTAACAGTTAGCTGCAAGTAAAGTGGACAGCCACTAAACCTAGATAATAACAGAATCAAATGCAGAATGAACTGCATCACAATAACAATAAGACCATTGTAACTATTTTAATTATCAGTTAGAGAATAATACGAATAATATGTGTACGATACCAAACATACAACAAGGTAACTCCATATAGGTATGACAAGCCTAATTAATAAATGATAATTAAGGCACTAAACCAATAAGGTAGGGAAAAAGAACACTGTCAGTAGTGACTTAAACCATCGATGTTTAATTATACAATGTTAGAATTCAATTAAATGTTATTATTGCTAGAGAATAAGAAAAACAAAAATGTATAACCATAGGTTTAAGTTCGAATCTATGAAAACGGACATAGTGTTAATATTAAGGCATAGTTTTAATTGAAAATTGTACAGTAGTTTAAGAACAAGTTATTACCATGGAAAATGGAATAAAAACAATATAATATTAATAATTAATGGCTTAATGGACACTAAGTATAAATACTAAGTGCGAATTCAGCAACCCCGAATCAGAAATATATGATAAGGGAGTTCAAATTAATCGTCTTTAAAAATCATGAACAATGAGGGTAATTACAATGTCCTCAGTACAATTATAAGGAAGATATTGGACTTTTAAGAATAATTGTATTATGCTGTGCCCTTTCACGTGGGTATGTCAGCAACGATTTCTTAATCTTGACACCAAAAAGTAACGCCGTTGGAAGCGTCTGTTTTGACGAAGCCCACCGGAGATAAACGAATTAAAATAAACTGACCAATCAGAACTTATAAAAAATCCGAGATTCATCATTCCGACAGAGGAAGCGAGGACAGTCTTTCAGCATCCACGAAGCGAACTGCATGCTCGTCGCCGCTCCAGAAAAACGTGCTTTTGACAGCAACCAGGTGTAAACAACGTTAACCTCAAACCGAGATATAGGTTACATCCATTGAAGAATCAGTGCAGTATATTTCTAAGTGTACTTTATTCGGAGTTAATGCGCATAGGAGTGGGTGCAGTGCAGATAAAATTTAATTAATTAATTAATAAAAAAGAAATTTTAATTAATTAAAAAGTGTTAATAAGAAAAAGTGTAACCCTTCGAACGACAAGATACGCAAGTATTCATACCCACAGCTATAATGTTATGATTAGATGATAAGAAAGATAACTGAACGCTAGTAGCGATTTAAATTAACATATGGTAAACAATTAAATTCCCTATTCTTAAAGGAAGGGATCTAAAGAATACAAATAAACAATGTCGAAGTTGAACGATTTAAGTAACGACAATTTCAACGATTTGTATACTATAAATGTTTAGAATAAGTAAAGACATTGTACCATCAATGAAGAGTGTATGTGCTCTTATGCTATTAGCAGATAGGAGTATTGAATATTTTGTTGCTAAATTTAAGTAAGAGTTACACCAGAGAGTGATAACTATAATCAATGAATTACCGTTACCTGAAATAGGCATATCCAATGTTAGAGATGATCTTAGTCCCTGACACTGGATCATAACAATTATTATCAATTATTAATAACTAGTTAACCACTTTTAACCAAACAAGTTTGCACTAAACGGTATTTAAAGCCTATGTCTAACCATGAACAGTCGTTCATATTTTGTCTTTTTTAATTAACAATCAATGAATTCTTATCTTATATGTTTGTTCTAGCCGTAGCAATTATCTCAAATAAGTGTATTTTGCAGTCTAAAAGAACCTACTACTATTATTATTATAATTATTAATGACATTTCAAGTCGAATAATACGACATAACCTGTATGTTTGTCAACACACATTTTGTAACTAACCAAAGGCAGTCATGCCAACTTGAGTTTATCAATCGTTTTAGAGTCCATGTTCAATTTTAAATGTTCATTGTTAACCAGAAAGAAGAGCAACACGTATTATTGTACTAAATTTCATTGTGTTAGAATTGAATAAATAACCATTATTACCTTTGAAAGAGTTGACCTTTATTGTATCAGTAAATACAGCTTAGAGGAGAAGAACGAGGCGGTTGGTACCATGCTTAAAGTGCGAATCATTCAAATTGAGTGATTTTATATTTTGTTTACAACCGTACTGACCTATATATATATATAATATTATAAAGTATGAGTTACCATGAATGTCATGTCTATGTATGTGTATGTTAGTACATAGGAAGAAAACTACTGATCTTCTCACCACCGCTGATCAACGAAGAGTCGACGGAACTTCGATTGGAATAATTCTAAGCAGTGAATAAAATACATATAATTAAACCAATTAAACCGACAGTTAATACGTCGAAAAGAGTGTAAGTAACCGACTTATTCAATCCTGGATTCAACAATAGGTTGAATTGAGGGGAATAAGTCAATAAACAGATATATAATAATAAAATACGAGATTGAATAATAATAATCAACCGAGTGCAAGACCCATATTAAGTAAAAAACAACCCAGAGACTACTACTTAATAATAAATATAATTAATTTAAATAGACGGAGCATTCGTCTACTAACAAATTGGCTTCCATCGCGGGGCTTAAGAGAGGGAAGGACCTCGTCTACTAATACTATACATATCTACTACCAAGTATATTACGTTTTCACGCACAACCGGCGCGTTATCTCACTGCCTACTCCAGTTTACGTTAACTTATATTAGATCAAAGGCAGCGCAGTTCGGTACAATTGACTGAGGACAAATGCATGCCACGTGCTTAAATACAACACAGTCAGTACGTAATCAGACCGACAGGAACTAATACAGTGTACGAAAGCGATTTTGTGCCGATAGTTATCGCTAAAAGCATAACGTCTGGGTATGTCATCCACAGTGACCCGAGTAACTTTGAAAGTATTATATACGTGAGAAAGCGGCAGAATGATAAACAGGAATGTCTTCTTGTTATTAGGTATAGCTATGCTAATTGTTTTCTATATGGTAATGAGTTTTAGGATAAGCGACTTACAGCACATAGTTAAGGGCAAGACGGAAAACACACGTTCGACAGTGGAACAGACAACAAGACCAACAGGATCATACGTTACCGAGCCATCGAACATTGATAGTCGAGTTTTGGCAGACTACAGTGGTGTCATAATAGAAAGAAGTGAGTGGATTCCTCAGAAGGCTGTAGTTAAAAAATGTAAAAAACCAGAGGGCCACCGATTAAAAAAATTTACGTCAGCGAATCGGGAACTAATAACTGCTTCGACTATGATTCGTGTAAGTGTCTGCTTCGGAAGTTGTTCTCAGAGGATCTGTCGGTGAACTTCTTTACAGACTTCGTTGTGACTGATGACGGGTCGGTTTTTGAAGGTTTGATGGCGAAGTGTCCGAGTGATCATTACCGAAGTGTCGACATTGATTCGCTGCACGTCATGTTTGCCGGCAATTCTAACTCTCCTAACAACAAGATCAACGACTTACAGTACAGGTCATTATACCTAATGATAAAAGCGCATATAATTACTGGCGAAGTATCCACAACGTACGCCATAGGATCGGAGTGTTGCCTCGGCACACAGAATACTCGCAACCGAGGCTCGTAAAAAATGTTATCAGAATCCAATCACTTCATGTCAGAATGTAACAAAAATAAGAGATGTTTAATATAGACCTCTCGAGAAAAGTAATAGATGTACATGGGCACTCGTTTTTACTTCTCGACAAGTGTTCCAAATAATTTACATTCCGGTTAATCACACTTTATATGTTAAACCTCTAAGGCTACTTACAGGCGAGGTAGACTACAGTTAACATAGACATTTGTAAAGCAACATTAAATACGCCTAATTCCGTTTGATGTACAGTGTGACTAGAAATTGATAATTACTATAGTAATATATGTCAGAGTATTTTCTGTGTATAACTTATGCACATATTTATTACACATATAGTTTATGAACACTGACGTGTATTATGACATTACGTTTATTGGAGCATGTTTTATGTTTTATAAAAGCAAATGATATGTAATAGAGTTTTCTCTATTTGTAATAAAATAAGAATTCAATGGTAGGAAATCTCTTCTCACCATATGTGAAATTTGTTGTATTCGAAAGTAAGTATCAACTAATTGTTATTCGGCACTTTTCCGCACAAATCGTCATGTTTACAGTTTTCTGTTTGGTTTCTATCGTTCTAGTTTTCACACTTCGATTTGTCTCCCCAGTATAAAATGCTTTTCCTATCATTTGTTAATCCTCACGGTCAATTCTCTAAACCCTTACAATTAATCAATTTCATGTTATTTCATAAGTATATAAAGACTTTTGTGTTATTTGTTTTCCTTTTGCTTCCTTATTTCTTTTCCTCATACCTTTTATCATCGTAATTATCATCTTCATCATCATCTTTGAACCACTACCAATACCATTATTATAGCTGGTATAGCCTCGTTTCTATTTGGAATGTTAATTATACTTTGACAAACGTCTCCACCAATAGCAACGGCCTTCTCGATATTTTAAACTTTACTTTGTTCACGTTCCCTAACATTTGGGAATTTTCATTCTTCCCTTATAATGTTAAGTTTTGTTTACTTTTTCTTCACCGTTTTATTTAATACTTCACTCTTACTATTTCCTCAGTTCTAAATTATTAAAATTATTTACTTATATTGCATAATGTTTTCATTATTTCATAATGTATATTTCATTATTGTAAATAATTACTATACACTGCTGTTACAGTTAATTTACTGATGATCATTTAAAAATCATGTAAAATAAAACTAGAGGAATACAAAGAAATAAACGTAAAAAATTCATTTTTAGATGAGAAAAAGACTGAGAGAAAGACTTTTAATTTAAAAAAATGTTCGTGTACGGACCAACAGTATTCGACTAATTTATTTTTGAAAGAAATGTTTCAAATTAAATGTTTTAATGATATTATGATCGATAATATTTAATGATAGTGATAATATTTAATGATCGAGTAAAATGATTTTTTAATATACTTCCTTACCATATAGCTTTGCTTTCATTACTTCATTTACGAAACATTTTCATGTTACTAGTAATATCAGTTACAAATTTTTTGTCCTATGGGCATAGGCAGATGTAGTTTGAGGACAGCGCTCAAACGGTCTCCAAAATGTCACACTCAGTTAAAAAACATAATGTGAATTATGTCATTTTATTTTTTTATCGTTTCATAGTAGTCTAAATATTTTTGTATAATAAGCAATCTAATCATTAATTGTATGGATCTATAGATTTGTTGTGAAGAGATGGGTGATCATAATATTTATAAAACGTTTTAAATGAAATGTTTTGATTTATTTTTGAATTCATGTTTGTGCCCAGTTTACTTAATATTTTAATCTGAAATCCAGCACACAAGGACGTCGTTATTCATGATATACGCCGAGACCTATTTTTATTCCTTATCAAATATATAATAGTTTCTACATGTTCAAAAATTACTTGTTAAAGCCTTTATTATTATACTCGTTTTTTATATTCAGAAAACTAAGTATAGTCTGAACTGCCTTAGTTCAGCAGACTAGACTTGACAGACTACTCAAAGATCTGATTATTTCAAAGCGATCCATATGTTATGTGAATAACATGATACAAAAATATTTTAACGAAATGAAAAATAAACGTTTTAATTAAGCGGAGACTATCGAGTTTCTAAGGCCGCAACTTCATACTCGTGTTTCCAGACGGTAAGGTCTTTTCCTTCGTTGGTTCCACCGGGCGCCTTCATTCGGTGAAATGTGACTGCTACCCGATCTGGTCTGGCGTTGTTACATCATCTGTTGCAGCGACTGCTTTAAACCTTTCAACCTATAAATGCAAAATTTTCTTTACAGAGACTGGAAGTCAAATGGATGCGCTGGGTGTCTCGCACACAAATTCTGTGTTGTTCTTAGCCTACTGGCGCCGTGGTGACTATCTGAAGTTGTGTCCTTCGCTATTCACCAGGTTCGTGAAGAGGGGTAGCACTGATTTCTTTGCATTTCTCCCAAGTCCTATTACTTGTTAGGGCAGCACAGACTGCTTGTGTGGGCGACAGGATGTGGCGCCTTATAAGGTGAGTTACCGCAGACAGAAAGATAGCGACGGCTATCTGAAAGGAAATACGTGTATTGGTAAGTCGTTTTAGCGTCTACCGCTGCTCAGTTTTCAAAACAGCGCTTGGCGCAAACCTCGGTCCATACTTAACCCGCTTTCTGTATGTGTATAAGTATATAACACCACTCAAGACCGATACGACTCAAGAGAGAGAGAAGACAGACAGAGTGGGTGGGTGAGAGAGAGAGAGAGAGAGAGAGAGAGAGAGAGAGAGAGAGAGAGAATAACATTTAGATAAACCACAAACTAAGTATACAGGCCCATCTTTTGAAAAATGTATGCTTATACTGACCTCAAGGCTGCAAACGACGCTACAAGAAATGTGCATTGCAGCTAGCTTAATTCTAATAACACTTAAGTCTTTTATTAATTAATAAAAGTATGGGATTGTTTTACTGATGCTACTGTAGATTTACATCCACCCGTTGAAAATCGTCTTCCATATTTTCCATAATCGTTTGTCTTGGTCAATTTTAAGAAAAATTTTAATCACAATATGTTAACAACTATTTGCACATAACGTATGAATATAACCCACGTGTCCTCGTTAATGCACAATTAATGTTTCAGATGCGAATGTCCGTGTAAACAAATAGCTAAACGATTTGACTGTAACCATATTCATATTTTCTGGCAATATGTTTATGTGTTATCTTTCTTGCAGATAACTCTGTGTTGTGTTGTGTCGTTTCACAATTTTTATTTCCTTTTTTTTCTGAATTATCAACCAACGCAGTTAATGTAATGGTTAAGCAAATCGATATTGTGAACGGATTTAAAAGATAAAGTGTTCCTTTTTGTATTGTTCATCAGCGAACAGAAAGGTTTAGCGAAGTCATAAATTTATACGTTTTCAGATTTTGTAATCACAACAAGTAATATTAAAAAAACAAAAATCTTAGTTTAATACAATATGATTGAGGGTTTTAAACACGAGGCCCTTTAACACGGCATTAGCAACAGTGAACGTATTAAATATTAATCTTTCATTGTGACAAAATTTGTGACATTATATTACGTCTAGTGACAAAAAACCAACAACATGGCAAACAAAAACACTGTTATATTGTTATTCAGTTTAATCGTGCAAATTGTTTTCTACATAATACTGAGTATCAGGGTGAGTGCTATGCTAAATGTGATTCAGAGCATTAGCGAACATCAGGGAAGTTTTACAGAAGAATGGACGACAAGTGTAAGCAGCACGACGGAGCCTGTGAAGAGTACTTCAGACGGTTCCACGTACCATGACAATTCGGTTGGCAGTGCTCCTCATACAGCATTCTACGCTCAGCAGGCGAGTAACATACTGGTAGACTACATTAGCGTTCTAGTGAGACGGACTAAATGGGATTACAGGAACAGAGAAACGTGTAAAATGCCAGTGACGTTACCGGCTGCCAAAGTGTACGTCACCCAGTCACAGTCTGGTAACTGCTTTTCTTATGAAGCGTGCATGGATCTGATTAAGAACAAAATGATCGGGGATATTTCCAGCCCTGACATAATTATTTCTCATTTTATGTTGACCGGAGACGGTTCGATTTTTGAAGGTGCGGCGGTGAAGTGTGGAAAACAATACCGAGAAATCGACTGGCTAACCGTCTTGTTTACCGGCAATTCCAGCGATCCAGAGTGCGAGGTCAACGACCTTCAGTACTCATCACTGCAGCTACTCATAGAGGCTCAAATAGTTATTGGTAAAGTGTCTCCAACGTACACCATCAGACCACTGTGTTGCCAACGCCCAGGGAAAATAATCGGCCGAGACGTGTATCAACGGTTGTCTGAACACTATCGGTTCATGGAAGATTTTAACAAAACTGGGTATTGTTTACTATAGATTTCCCAAGAAAAACAATTTTAAAAGACAACATCTGGTAAATTTCCTAAATTTACCAAGAAGAGACTTCATAGATAGTCTTCACGGTAACATTACTCGATTTTACGTCTTAATGCAAATTAATATTTACGTGTGACATTAAATTTTTTGTGCTCTTGTGAATGTTAGATTCTGTGCTTTTACGGTAATGTAACAACCTATAATTAAATGTAATAAAGTTTTCTCTTTCGCAATTAAATACAATTTCTTACTGTCCAGAAATCGTCTGGCGCTTCAAGCTCATCTGCTATTGGTATGTTATTAACGACGAAATAAATTACAATCCCTGTTAACAGGTCTTTAGTAAGATTGACTAAAATGATTTTTTTGTTTACTTCCTTACCACATAATTTTGTTTCCATTGTTCATTTACCAAACATTTTCATGTTACTTGTAATATCAGTTGCAAATATATGTACTGGCCTGTAGGCGTAGGCAGATGTAGTTTTAGGACGGCGCTCAAACCCTCTCCCAAAATGTCACACTCACTTAAAAAACATAATACGGATTATGTCCATTTTTTTATCGTTTCATAGTAGTGTATAATAAATATTTTTGTATAATAATCAATCTAATCATTAATTGTATGTATCTACAGATATGTTGTGAAGAGATGATTGACCATAATATTTATAACTTCCAATGTTTGTTAAGCCCCCACAAAAATAAAACTGTGCATACGCCCACGTATTGGCCTACTTTTTATGGCAATAACTGGGAACCGATTTTTTTCGATCATAAACCACAGTATACATACGAAATTTGGGACATCCATCTCTCAAATACTACAATCACTTTTGCACCAGGCTGCTAAATGTGTACAAATGATACGCAGTTAACATAAACCACAGTATACATACGAAATTTGGGACATCCATCTCTCAAATACTACAATCACTTTTGCACAAGGCTGCTAAATGTGTACAAATGATACGCAGTTAAATTGCAGTCAGTATGTCAGAGTAATATCAATAGTTCGAAGAGCTATGTCAGAGTTTTCTTATTATTTTAAGTTATTTTCTTTTTTTTTTTTTAAGTTCATTCCACTTCTTATTACATTTAGTATTTTGTTTTTAGTTTTACGTCAAACTAGATACAAATGATTGCTCCATTTATAAGTAGTTATTGGACAAAAATAGTTATTCGAATTTTATTTTCAAGTTCTTCTTCTTGTTCTGTGCAAGTTGTGCCACTTTCTGCTTCCAGCTGTGGATCTGGAAATATCTGCTCTCTCCAGCTCTGCTTGAACTGCTGTTTTCAAAGGCTCTTTCTGATTGTTAAGCACATACTCGCCTCTACTTAATTGAAGAGGACAATCTATATCTTGCTCTGATGTCTCCAGAGCGCCGATTTTGTTAAACGGAGAAGGGAGCTCTGCAACGCAGAAGAAGAAACTTGGACAGACAATTAGGAGAAACGTTCCTATTTAGAACCACTGCTTAGTAGGAGAACTCCTAGCCGGGAATTTTCGCAATTAAGAAAAGGACAAAAATCCACTGGGCTTTCGGTGTGACTCATCTGACAAATTCTCTTTAGCCGCTCACGCCAGTTAGGTAGCTCTGCCCCGGTTGGTCTAATCAGCCCCAATCTAACGAGCTGTGATACCGCTGGGGTAAAGAAACTGGTGGTGGACACCTGTTCGGTAATGACAGATACATTACCCTGTTTTTGGTAACGACCTGTTCGGTAAACGTCTTCGTGCCCGTTTGTTGGGCTGCGTGGGCGTCCGACTAATCGACCATTCCTGGAGAATTGAGAAACCATTTCCGAGAATCGACTTGTTCCCAGGTCTCGGCAACGGATATTGGCCCTCCTAAGAAACGACTTGGTGCAGATTCTGCGGCTGCTTCGGGGGTCTCTCAGGTGCCCTTTGCTGCAGACCGAGCAGCAGAGCCCATATTTTTCCACGGAGTGGGAAATGTCGCTGTCTTCTACAGGCGACTTATAGTGGCTCCCGGATTTTCTGCCGACAAGATTGACTTAAAGCTACTTGGTGGTAACAGTGCCAAGATTGTCATTAAACAACTCGATAGTCATCGCATAATCGAGACCTTCTTGCATGCTTCCTCCATACAATACCACACCATTTACCAGCAATACGACAAGCCCCTGTATGTTGTTTGGAGGGTTTTTGACGCCCATACCGATCTACAGGATATCCTTATTGAACTTCGCGAACCGGGATTCCCGATACAGACTATATTCCGCCTACATACTATTTCCACCCAAAGGATGCCACTGCCGCTTGTCCGTCTCCAACTCGAGAAGGGCGAGGACGGTGATATGATCTTTTCCCTGATACGGTTGTTTGGGCTCCGCGTTTGCGTGGAACGTAGGCATCCCTCGGACAAACTAGCACAGTGCTCAAGTTTGTTTGCGATGCTGCAGGCCAGCACTGTGGCTGACAAGAAAGATTACCTCTGCAATAATTGTGTTCAATAAATAAATATTGCGGGGGGAGGGGAAATATTTTCCTTGAGGAGCAAAACATTCTTCAGTGGCAGCAAACGTTTATATATATTATCCATTCCACACATATACATACGCACACATTCACACAGTAATTGTAATTGCTTTATCAGAATAAAAATAAAGAGACAGATCATATTCGTTTTCTAAAATATTTATTTCATAAATCATTTATTTGCTTTCACATTTTGTATTAAGTATGGTTAAAAATATCGTCGGATATCCATTAAGTAGTGCTCATGTTTCCAAAGTTCTAATATTATGATCGTCTTAATCAAAACATCAAAGCAGGTTATTGTATGTATGAGGGTCCAACGTGGGCAATGATCGTCAACATTCACTATAGAGCGTTGCTCAGAGTAAAACTGCGAATGTACACAGTGCGTTTCACAGAACAAACGCCTCGGAAAAAAAGAAGCGCTCCTACATGTTGCACCCTGAGCACCTTGCAGAGGGGTCTCTCACGGAAGACGAAACGTCTGTCTGTGAACCGTTCCTGTGAAAACACGTGTAGTTACACTGGCCAGCGATCCACAGGAAGGAAATCTCTGTCCACGCTGGACACCTTTCTGACTTGCACGCTTGGTTAGTCATGTGTTTATGTAGATCACGGATCTTTTCATTTAAAATGCGTGAAAATATAAGCAAATGTGTGTGTCCCTGCCAGCCTTTTGATACTGTAATCACAATAATAAAACTTTAGAAACGTAAACATTACATAGTGGAGATAATATACTTGCCGGCCAGGAACAGTACATCTTCGCGTGTTGACTATTTAAATTACAATGAAAAATTTAGAATTTATTGCTTGGCAACACAATTATTTTATTTTAAACAATTACTATTGTTTGACAAAATTTAAGTGTATTTTTATTTAAATTCGTTAAGCACTGTAAAAGTAGTAGCAGTAGTGAAAAAATGAAGAAATTATAAAAATTTCAGGTTTTTAAAAAATGCCAAAATTGCACAGTCTATTTTTTCATAGTGTTCTCAAGCTATTTAATCAATTTACCAAGCAGCTCAAAATCAGACGTTATTCTTTTGCGGAAGTCAAGAATAGGTGACTCGTTTAATTGGATGAAATTTTGTGACCAAATCAAAATATTCGTTATTCCTCCGAAATGTTTGGAACTACGCACACAAATGTGAAAGCGCGTTCTTCACAATGAAGTCAGTTTACGAACATAGTAGAAATCGCCTCATATATTCCTCTTTTCTTCGCCTTCTGAGATTAGCAACGATTCTACTCGATGTGGACATTCCTGCTTCAGTGGTTGCAGCACAATGACCTACGTTTCGATACTGAAAATTTAATGTAAATATACGATATTAAATATCTTTTGTATACGTTCATTATTATACTGCCGTAACAAAGATTGTTTCATTATAGATATATGTAGTAAGTTATGTTAAATCTGTAGATCACCTCTTTTCATTTATGTACAATTAAATGCTGCCCTTTCATTATTACTTGTCGAAAACTGATTGCTTATGATGCGGCCCGCCATTGAGTTACTGAGTCTTTGGCCATGAGGCTCCTTTAAATTGGAAACCACTGTTTCAGTTCTTCCTGATATGCGATTGAATGTCTGTTTATATTAGTATGTATACTCTGTCAGACGATACACTTTGAAGAGATCTTTTCATATTCGCAAAAAGAAAACATAGAGGGGGTTAGTAGACTAGTAGGTAATAGTGTCTACCAGGTAATATACAGGTTCCAGATTCAAATCTTGGGCTGCACCATGAAATCACGCCAAGTTTTTCCACCAAGCGGTTGACCCATGGAAATTTCCTATGGAAAAGGGTACATGGGATAACTTTCTGGGGACATAATGTGCGGCTAAGCGTAGTGCTGGCCACAGTATTTTCTTTGTATGCCGTACGGTCAAGCTGGTAGCCTATATTTCATGGTTTTCCTGCGCTATTTTTGTGGTACAAAACGAAGCTAATATTATTATTATTACTAAGTAAGTCTGGCGTTCTAGGGCAAAATACGCATTGAGCATCTCGCCTCCATACAAAGCACAAAATTGCATTAGCTTTTAATAGCACACAAATGCAGAGATTTGTGCCAAAGCTTGTTTAATCTTTGCTGATAAAATAAAATTAAGAAGCGTAATTTGGTATTTAGTGTAGTAGGGAGTTAGTAACAGCAACTGAATTTGCGTGTCAATAGAAATGTTGATTCCTTAAATAGTTATGTTTTAGTTTGATTAATATCAGTGGGAGGCATACTATTTCCGTTCTTACTTCAGTCCTGATGTAAACAAACCTACGTGGGAAATCTGAAACGATGTTGGTCATGGGAGTTGGCACTGTTTACACAGTAATGTATTACGCGCATGTGCCGACTGTCTGAATAGTCATGTGAGAGTTATCTTGCCAGTTAAATAGGGACATTTCGTTTTAAGACTTCCTTCTTCTCACTGTGTTCTGAATACCACTGAATTACTATGGAGCCAAATAGAAGGGTATGTTGCCTATCACAACACATAGTGTGTTAGGTGGCTGATATAAAACAACTGATAGAGAAGGAGGTAAATGAGACAACGGCGGACGAGTGGCGTATTTGTATACAGCATACAATCAGGGAAGAAGAACTGGGCCACCTTACCGACGTGTTTGTGGACAGTCTTATCAATAATAACGCTGACTAAAGTGATTCAAGTTCCGACACATATATGGAAGGGATTGAATTACTCTGTTAACAGCAACTGATAGTATACAGTGCACTGGTAATTATCATAGATTCTATTTTGTTTTAAATAAATTTGACTTTTTTGTTTTGTTGCGATTTTTAAACGATTATTAAAAAAAGTCATTAACTGGTGTTATATTTCATTTTCGGTCTCACACGGTCACACAAATTTCACTTTGTCCAGGACAAATAATTTCAACTTGCATGTGTTTATGCTGTATCAATATTATTTGTACTCGGTCTATACTCCTCCTGTCAAAGTGACAAGCCTCTAATTGAAGAAGCAAATAGCGTTTCAGATGTGCCACTCATGTTTGTTTACATCAGGATTAAACTAAGAACGGAAATAGAATAGAGACTTGGGTACAGACTGCTGAAGATATATTAAAAACAAATTGTAGGTCTTGCTGTGTTTTGATTTTTACATTTTAAGTCAACTGTTTTCCTCCAACCAATTATTCGAATTCATAAACGAACGTACGTCAGACACCGGCTGTCTTCAACTTGTCAGACTGAAGTAATCTTGAACTTTGACACAGGCCTGCTGTCATAATTAAATATCGCGGGTGAGGGGGGCAAACAATATCCAGGAGGAGCAAAACATTTTTCAGTGGGAGCAAACGTTTATATAGGCTATATTATCCATTCCACACATATAGATGCGCACACATTCACACAGTAATTGTAATTGCTTTATCAGAATAGAAATAAATACACAGATCATATTCGTTTTCTAAAATATTTATTTCATAAATTATTTATTTGCTTTCACATTTTGTATTAAGTATGGTTAAAAATATCGTCGGATATCCATTAAGTAGTGCTCAAAAGTGCTCATGTTTCCAAAGTTCTAATATTATGATCGCCTTAATTAATACATCAGAGCAGGTTATTGTGTGTATGAGGGTCCAACGTGGGCAATGATTGTCAACATTCACTATGGAGCGTTGCTCAGAGTAACGCTGCGAATCTACACAGTGCGTTTCACAGAACAAACGCCTCGGAAAAAAAGAAGCGCTCCTGCATGTTGCACCCTGAGCACCTTGCAGAGGGGTCTCTCCCTGAAGACGAAACGTCTGTCTGTGAACCGTTCCTGTGAAAACACGTGCAGTTACACTGGCCAGCGATCCACAGGAAGGAAATCTCTGTCCACGCTGGACACCTTTCTGACTTGCACGCTTGGTTAGTCATGTTTTTATGTAGATCACGGATCTTTTCATTTAAAATGCGTGCAAATATAAGCAAATGAGCATAAATGAGGACAAAAATAACGCGAAATGTGTTTGTGTGTGTCCCTGCCTGCCTTTTGATACCTGTAATCACAATAATAAGACTTTAGAAACGTAAACATTACATCATGGAGATAATATACTTGCCGGCCACGAACAGTACATCTTCGCGTGTTGACTATTTAAATTAAAATGAAAAAAATTAGAATTTATTGCTTGGCAACGAAATTATTTTATTTTGAACATTTACTTTTGTCTGACAAAATTTAAGTGTATTTTTATTTAAATTCGTTAAGCACTGTAAAAGTAGTAGCAGTAGTGACAGTAGTGTGAGCGTAGCCTGTTATTAAGGAAACGTATATGCGCTGATGTTTTGCAAATTAATGTTTGCAGGTTGGGAAGTAGTTTTCTCATGCCACGCCAGTTTTATAGTTCCCTCAGTCAGAAGGACGACAGTTGGCATCAAAGCAACCGTTAACAGTAGTAATTCATTTTTGTTTTTCGCACCACTGTATTTATACTGTTAACGCGTTTCTGTACAGCACTTGCAAACGGCTATAGCGACGCAGAATGACGGCGACTCGACAGGTTGGCTCAACTGAATTTGATAAGCTGCGGTCGATGATAATTTACGGCAACGCAGAGGCAATGCGGACTCAAAACGGTAATGTCACCTTACTAACGGAGCAGTCTGATTGGTGCACGGAGACTGTTATTGAATGTGTCTCGTCATTCTGGCCGAGGGAGCTATACCCGGCTACTGTGAGAACAGTACATTCGCAGCAGTACATTTAAGCACGGGCTACAGCGGGTGCCGCGGTTCACGTTTAAGTTACTTGGAATGTCTTTAATATATTCAAAACCGCTACCGCACGTAGTTACTATATGGCTAATTACTCTCTAGCGGTGTTGAAATGTTAGTTGCAACAGGACATAGGCCTAATGCTTGAAGGAAAAAGAAGAAAAAGATATTCGAAACCGAAAATTTTAAAGACTATGGCCTGACAATTAAAACGTGTTAGTGTCTGAAATGTCTAGCAGTTTTTTTTGTTTTGGTTCGATTGCTAAAAATAATTAAACGTACTCGTTAACAGATATTCAAAGGCACCATCTAAAATATTTACTTAATTTCATCAAAACTTTTTTCCTCGTCTTATACATATAACTAATTGCAGGTCAGAGAATACTGAATGCGCTTAATTGAGGGAAATCGGGCGTGAATTAGGGATGGAAGCGGAGAAAGCAGGAGGCGGTATTTAAAGTGAGGAAGCACGCCAGACAGGAGGTGGTGGTATTTATCAAGGGAGGAAGCAAGCAACAAGGGTGAAATTATTTTAAGAGGATCTCCGCTTTAAGTAGCTTTATCAACATTTATTTAGTATTACGCTTGTTAGAAACCGCTCTCTCACTACTTTTAATATGTTAAAGGAATTTCCTGACAGCACGCTGACAATTTGTTTTTCTGAAGAATCTTAAACTTATACTTTTTGTATAAAGCAAACAAATACTCACATATTTTTATACTCAATTTTGGTTTTATGTGAACCTCATGCCCATTTTCGTTAACTGTATAAGTTTCAAAGGAATTCCCATTAAGTTCACATGGCTTCATAAAGTTTTACCCTTCGCACTTCACACATTAACAAATACCTGTCTAACGTCTACAAACAGCATGTGAAGAGCTATCTATAATGCTCGTAGCACTTTTCCATAATTCCCCTGATAACAAACAACTGACGAGAAGTACCTCTATTTAGTCGGAACCAGCATTGGTATTCCCCTAGACTTTTTTCTGGCCATTGTTTAAGCCTTTCATTAATTATCGAGGTCAGTATTTTGTGTGATACGCTGAATAATATTATACCCCTATAATTGTTACAATCCAGTTTATTTCCCATCTAATGAATTGGACGTATTATTCCAGTGTTCCACTCTTTAGAAATTTTTTTTTTTATCCAGACCATATAAATTTATTATGTAAATAGGGATTAACAGTTTCGCCCCCATGCTTCAATAAATCTGCGGCACATTATCCAGTCCTGGGGCTTTGTTGTACTTAAGCTTTCCAACTGGCACTTCTATTTCATATAGAGTAGGGTAATCTACCACATAATCACCATGTAGCTACTTGTTAACACAATTTGTTGTAAATCTTAGTTCTACGCACACAGTATTTGCACGTGAACACAGTCCATCACATTAGTACGCAAACTTGGGCACAGTTTATTTAGTGAAACAAATATTTATGGGGTAATACGGTAAATATGTGATGATATAAAACAGCCTGAACAGTTTGAAATCGAATCACTAAACCTGGAAATTGTTAATCGGTTTAAATATTTGGGATGTTGAATTGCAGAAGATAATGAAGAAATAAATTAAGTAAGGAAAAGGATGGCCACAAATAGAGCATATACTTCGTTGACAACTATATTCTTTCAAGACAAGGAATATCTACCGTTAGTACAAGGTCACATTATATAAAGTTATGATTAGTGATAACATATGGCAGCGAGACTTGGACTCTGAACAAACAAGCCGTTAACATAGTCAACACCTTTGAAAGGAGAATTTCGAGGAGAATATATGGACCAATCCAAGTCAATGGTGTATGAAGAATGCGTAACAACGAGGAACTATACAAGCTATATAAAAACAATGATCTGGCCACCATCATCCGACTCCATAGATTGCAATAGGCAGGACACATCATTAGGATGGAAGGCGTCAGAATACCTAGAAAGGTACTGTTTAGTCAGGGTAGAAGGCCTGTCAGAAGACCCAAGCATCGCTGGATTGACGCAGTGGCAAGGGATGCTGATACTTTGCTTAAAACAAAACTATGGACATTGATCGCCAAGGACAGGGAAAAATGGAGGCGGATGATTATGGTGGTTAAGGTTCTACTCCGAACTGTGACGCTATAGAAAAAGAAGAAGATGAAACGGCAAGTCATGTTCATAACGATTATATTAAGACATAAAAGTATAAAATTTATACGAGCTCCAACTTACTAAATGAACGAATAAAATCTGTCTTCCCCAAACTATATTGAAGAATAAACTTAGAAGTTAGGGAAGAAGAGACGTGTCAATGTGAAGAGGGGAGTGGGAAAGGTGAGTATGCCTGAAAGGAAATAATGATACTGCCGTCCAAATTGGAGATTTGTAAAGATAATCGTCGATAACTGTCTATGGGAAAAGGGGAAGAAAAGTAGAAGACAGAAGGAAAAAAGATAAATAGGTAAAGATTTATTTGACTAGAAGGAGAAGAAAAGAAGAAGATAAATAAAAATATAATAAAAACTGAAACAGAGTAAGTTACAGAGAATAGTAGTAAAAAAAAAGATGAATAGAGGAAGAAGAAACGACAAATAGAGGAAGATACCAAATACTACATTATGACTCCACAAACTACTTAAACTAATTAAGTAGCACAAACAGAATTATAATAGAATCGGAAAACATCGTGATGATACAACTTATATAAACCTGTCGTGATATATACAGATTTGTAAAAAAGTTTCAAGTTTCAAAATAGACGTCTGTGCACTTTATAAAATACAATTTTTTCAGTTATAAATAAGAAGTATTATAATACCTGAAAGCAAGGCATTATTAATTAGTTTTAGAAGGAGAAAATTTATTCAATTCTTTTCAGATGAGATGAAATTTGATCACTTTTAAACGTACGCGGGCAAAGGATATAGAATAAGAGTTTTAAATTCTAGTTTCTGTAACAATGTAAGTTTATACTATATCACTTAAAGTAGCACTACAGCTATTTTATCATTTACTGTATTACACAATGTATAAAGTATTATAATCTAAGATGCTTTATAAATACGATATTATAAAGTATCACTTACTATATTGTCACAGCTAGAATTCTACTTCTTATAACAAATACATATGCGTTTTAGCACAGTGTTACTAGAAAAAGTTTTTATTATCAAATTATAGAAACCATAATTGTGCACTCGTTATTAACGTGATCTCTGTACTTTGATTAAAAATGTTTTTATAGTTCAGGGCGACATATTCACTCGAAAAAACACACATACATATGAACGCATAGTATACAGCGTAAGCGTATGACATAAAAATAATTGCTTTTAAATGTAGTTTTAGAAAACTATTCAGATTAACTTGAATTTCAAAATATTATAAATTGCATTTCAAATTATAAATCGTCTATAGGTTCTATGAAAGGTACATTAAAGATTTGTACATTAAAGATTATAAGTTTTTTCATTATAAATACCTAACTATTTTTTAAGAATATACATTGACATCTCTTGGCTAAGTGGTGGAGGACGACACAGCGGTTTAGTCTGTGACTCACAATGGCAAGTCAAGGTCACAAGTCGGTCCGCTTTCTCACCCCGATTGCTGGGAGGCAAATATTACAGCTGTCTTATCTGCCACGCCTGGGTTAAGTACATAGTAATATCATACTTACGCGTACACACAGAACTTCCCCACCGTGCGGTTCGCCATCGCCCGTGGTTACTATATTGCCGATTTCCCCTTGGCGGTAGTGGAACGTGAGTTATGCCACGGCCAGGGGGAGTAACAGACCACGGACCTAATATCTGAAGGAAGAAGAACAAGATCGTCTGGCTAAATTTAAGACGAAAAGATACGAAACGGTATCAGGGAAACTTTTTGCTGCGTTTTGGAGTATCGATGTTTTTCGATTTCCAAATTCCGTCACAGTATTGCTCTCGCTGATTGATTTCCTGATTCTTTTATTGCACATCAACTTCTGTGTTCCTCCCGTATTCTTCCCTGGCATTACGAATTCTGCAAGAGCACTTGAAAGTTTCCATTATTCATCCTCTGTTCTCTACAGCAGGGATCTCCAAACTTTTTCACTTGAGGGCCGAGTCGAAAAATCTTGGAAGTCAGACGGGCCAGCACACACACACACACACACACACACACACACACACACACACACACACACACACACACACACACACACACACACACACACACACACACACACACACACACACACACACACACACACACACACACACACACACACACACACACACACACACACACACACACACACACACACACACACACACACACACACACACACACACACACACACACACACACACACACACACACACACACACACACACACACACACACACACACACACATTTTAAACTTATTTTTTAAGTTTACAAAATAATCGAGTCAATAAAATAGGTATATAAATAAAAATTAAGCAGACTTATAAAAAAAAAATGTATTTATTCAAAATAATGTAAACAAAGGAAGAAAAAATAACATTAAAAGATATTCTTATGTATTGTTTTTGGCTTTCTTATGTACGTATGAGATGTGTGGAGATGCTTCTGACATATTTGCTAGAAAATCTCATTTCAATGGAACAATACAGCAACTGAGAAACACGCTGTCGAGTAATCCTCAAATAATAATAAGTTTTTATTATTGGTGTGGAAAAATAAGGGGATCAAAATCTACTGGTTTCAACGAAGGGGTGAACTGAATCAACGATTGAGCAGTGTGATAATCTTCCTACGGGTTTTTTTACTTTGCAGCTGATCTTTGGTGGCCTGATCTGGCACAACTCATGGGTTGTAATTTCGTGCAAGAGGAAACGTCAGATAAATCTAGAATCGCTCAGCAAAGGCAAAAACTTATAAATGAGAATCTCTCAATTTTTGAAGATTATTTTTCCTTTCGTGCAACCTTATTCATAAAAAATGTCGTCTCTAAGATATTCTCAGTTTCAGATTATTGGCTTCGTTTCGAATTCCAGCATCGTGGATGGTCGATCGTAGTTGCAAAGGTTGTGGAATATGTCTAATGAAAATTAATGTATATTGTACTATAATGTAGTGTATTCAATAAAAAGTGTGTATCATAAAAGTGTATATATTTTGTTGATTGTAAGAACATAGGTAAATAAATTATTACGAATCTATTTATCTAACGGATCAAAGCCGATTGATTGTAAAAATATTTATAAAATAAATTATTACGAATATCAAATGCTCCGCCCATTTGTGTCAGTGACACTCCTAGTATAACATTTTACTGAACTTGTTTAGTTATTTAGTAAAATGTTATAATATTTGAAGTATTTTGACGATCTATTTAAAAACTGCACGTAGCATCGACCGGGTTCCCACGGGCCGGACAATGAACCTCCGCGGGCCGTCGTTTAGAGACCCCTGGTCCAGACAATCTATCGTGTCGCATCTTTCAATAACTGGATTTCTTATGCGGTCTAGTTTAAATATTCTTCCCATCCTTTCCGAATAACAACAATCTGAAGATCGTTTTTGCACATTAACTAACCTGATTTAACACATAATGTGTGTGTGTGTACGCGCGCGCGCGCGCATGTGCGGCGCTTCTAGATTTCACTTATGTGAACGAGGTTTAGGGAGTGCTGATGTTTTTGAACGAAAAAGTAGTGAGATGTTCCAGATAAACGTTTCGCGACTGACGTGCCTAGGTAAGAACGTCCGGGTTAATGATACTCAGAAGTGTTCTTTTTGGTAACGCACAAATGCATCCTGCAGGGTGGAATGACCATTCACACTAACCGTTACGCCATATGCACGCTCGTGTATCACGCAGACTCGTCTAAAACTAAAAGCGTGGTGACGGTGCTAGACTGAGACGAACAGAGACCACGATGAGGGTTCTTTGCATGGTGGAGGACGAGACTGGTTAAGTATTACGGTTCGTTGAAGTGGATAAGATTTGGTCTGAATAGAGCTCAAATAAAATATGACTACAATAGGGAGGCATTCGCTTGTCAGTGAGCCGATAAATAAGCAAGTGCTTGTTGTTTAAAAACACACACACACACACACACACACACACACACACACACACTTATACTTGTTAAAATCTTATGTATGCACGTGAGCGAAAGTAACACGAAAAGAAATGACACATAAACAGCGGGTGAGATTAGAAGGTTACAGGGAACCAAAGTGTGAGTGGTGGAAAGAGAGAATGAGAGAAAGAGGGGGTGAAGAAGGGAAAGGGAGAGAGAGAGAGAGAGAGAGAGAGAGAGAGAGAGAGAGAGAGAGAGAGAGAGAGAGAGAGAGAGTAGCCGCAAAGAATGGAAAAGGAAGAGAACGACTCACACCACGCAATCTGGGAGTTTGAGTCCGTAGTTGTGTATATTATAGAATTTGTGGGCATATTACTCTTTTTTTAATAAAGAGCAAAATTTACGTTTTATCAGTAAGCCCATATTCTCTACGGATCGCTTTGATGAGAGTTGTTTGCATCTTCCAATAACGCGCGGTTGCCTGCTCGGATAAAAGTTACGTGATCCTCGAACCGAGCGATCGTTTCGTTCACTTTCTACTCACGGCCGTCGCTTGTATGTTAATTTATGTTTCTACACAGAACTCGTAAACGTTTGGCGAGAAACTCTTTCACCGATAACGAAAACAAGAACGTTCTGAAAAAATTCGTTTAATAATCAACGTACCTCGAGAAAAAGTTAGATTCTGTAAGAGACACAGCTGAAGTATCTTATTCCACTTTTACTAAAGTTTGTTAAGCCTAATAAGTTCTATAGCTATTTATAGGATTAAGTGTTTTAGGCCTAATAAATTATAGCCAGAGATTGTTATATTATCAGTATATTAATTTGTAATATTATATGTTTTCTGAATATTATAAAATTATGTCTACCTATTTAAGTATAACAGTATGCAAGAGTAGTAAATATTTGGCTGACGTTAAACACACAGTCTCGCGACACACACACACACACACACACACACACACACACACACACACACACACACACACAGATTAACTCAATTTAGTGATTTGTGTATGTGTTTGATGATTTTTTTTCTATGAACACAAATAGGTACACAGGCCCTGATGATAACAATAAATGCTGTCGAAACGTCGACACAAGTGGTGTAAAAATTGTGTCCATACTTATTGAAGGATCCTCGCTAAACCTTTCAACACTTGTTGGTTACTGATGATCGCTACTAATTCAAGAATATTATTACCATTATTATTACTTGCATCAAAACTCAGTACTGTCTACGAAAATCAGTTTCGGATTATAAGTAATTTGTGGATAATTTAAGATGATTTTTGTGTGTGCTAAACTACTACTGCTGAGATAATTGCGAACGCGGTAGTTACAAACGTATGGGACCCTGAACCAAATAATTGAACTTGTAACGTACGCTTTAAGCTTATACTGCGATCTTATACAAAATATCACTTTTCCATAAAAAAATTGATTGTGGTAGAGAATTCTGACTGAGGAAAGCGGGATGCGAAGATGAGCTGATAAACATAAGGGTCTAGAAGTCTGAACGGTGTAAAGAAACAGAGAACGGTTACATCAGTCAGAGGTGACTGCCCAGTGGCGTATCTAGAATTTGGCCTTGGGGGTCCGGGATCGGGTCGGCTTCATACAAACAAGAAAAAACAAGTTAAGACTAATAAACGTTACTATCTTTAAAGTGGCTGAAATACCTCCCATTAAAGTAAACGATAATAACATAATAAAATACGCTTTATTGAAACATCGTTTACGAGATACATATTGACTGAATTAATGTTCCTATATTTCATATTTCAAGCGTATACGCTAATGCTGTGTAATAAACCTGTTTGTGGGCCTATAGGTTAAAAAGGAGTCCCTACTACTGTATATTAGCTGAATAAATAAAAACACAGCCTAAAAATTAAGTGATTGACAAAATTTGTCAACTTTTTCGAACCTTTGGGGGAGGGGTCCCGTCCCGTTCGATCTACCCCGTAAATACGCCCTTGTCACTGCCAATACTTTCTTCGATTCACTGCCATCTTTCTTCGCAACCAAGACGAAATAAACATCAACAGTTGTTTGAAATATTTTGTAATACGGACATTTTTAATACACAACTGCGGCGCGGCCTAAACGTTAACCATAAAATGATTATTATTTAAACTGTCGTTATTCACCTAGTAAAGTTAAACTACAAAAACCGTTGTAAAAGGTATAGGCGTAATAACCTTATTTTTATACATGCCAATTAGAAAATTCTAAGTTATTTAAAATCATTTAGTAATTTCAAACCGCAAAATAACTCTAAAAAATATCTAATTTTTTTTTACCGAGACGTAATATCCTTTTTTTTACAAAGCAATTAGAAAATATTAGACGTTCTTTCTAACTACAGGCGCAGATCCACAGGGGGATGGGTAAAATCCCCCCTCCCAAATGGTTACATCAGACGAAATTATTTCGTTGTTTTGTGACTGTAAATATGATACAACTTTCATATCAAGTTATGTAGATTCATAGTTTTTCTCTAATATTAGTTGAAATTGTAATTGTACGTTACCACCCCATGTTAATTTTTGTTTGATACATAACTTAAATGAGTGGTGTATACTTTAAAGTGTAACTGTAACTGAATGTTATTAAAAGATCAATAAACGGACAAACACACATACGATTTTACACTTGTATGTTAATAAATTTACTGTGTTGACAATAACGCACAGTATTCTTATCTGTACTCAATTCCTATCATTTATACTGGAGACCAGCAGTCGGCAACCCTGCGCCCGTTGATGAGGTTTGATGCGCCGGCGAACCAATTTGTAATTTTATTTTCTTTTGAAAAAAGAAACGCACCCGCATTGTACCTGCTTCGAAGTACTGTATTATAAAATAGTACAAGCCATTTACCGAACCGCGCTACGATTACCCCAATACGATTGTCGAGCTTGTCGCCTAGAACCTATAAACACCTTTCTCCCCAAAGGGATTTTTCAAGTTTTACATTTCTGTGTACTTAATGAAAATAAATAGTGTTATTGTAATAAGTTATTTAATTTATTTTTATTAAAATGTTTTCCTGTTCAACCAATTTTTTCGTTTAAAGATTTGTTAGTTTTTAACGTGCGTGTCCATGATGACAAATTGTTGATGACCTACTCCTAATGTGAAAAATTTGTACAAATTTATATAAAAAATACTGCAAAGCTTTTTTTGAATCGGTGTTCCACGTCGCTAAATATAACCGCAAGGGTATTATAAAGCGACAGTTAATGTTTGTAACGTCCGGCTATTGATTTCCGCACCTTTCTATTTTCCATAGATGGGGTGGGGAAGGGTGCGCCCATCGAACTGGTCCTCAGTTATATATATGTGCCCCCATAAATTCAAAGGTTGCCTATGACTGATGTAGACCACTAAAGTATGGTCCAACTTTTCATATTCACCCCCCCCTCAAAGTAAACTCTCTCCCTCCCAAATTGCTTGCTGGATCCGCGCCTGATCAAAGATATCATGATACCCTAAATGTTATCAGAATCAATATAATAACTTCAGTGTCACCTGCAGTTTCGATACGTTTCTACGCCAGCAGGTAATCCAGTAGGCTATATTTTATGATAACATGGTTAATGTTTTGTACACTAATCCAATAGTTTATTCATTTATCTACTTATTACCAGTAAATTAACAAATTGTTTATGGCCTCTATTTTAGCGCATTAACTGATTCTATACTTTGTTAAAATTAAAACAACAGAATGAGCCATATTACTTTACTGCTTTTTTCTGAGACACATTTGTATACAATTATACTCTTCAAGTAAATTTCGTATTTTTGTCTCGTTTCGCGCAGTTGGCTCCTTTTCGTTTGACTTGCAGTGACTTGTAATGTCTGGCAGTGCACAATGCATCCAGCGCCTCTCTAATCTTGTTCAGTTTCAGCGCCGACTTGCCGATCAGAACGGACGCCATCATACACCACGTGTTGCTTGCTGCCTCCACCGCCGTTTGCAGGCACACCTCCCCGAACGTCTTAGCGATCTCCCACTGTTTGATAATATCGATGTTAATAATGTTAATGTGTAAAACAAGTTTATTAAGGGTACACTATAGTGTATTTGTTGTCAATTAAATATTATACAAAATTTTTTTTAAATTTCTTATTGTAGCTACATTATAGTTTAAGATTTTAGATTATAAAAAACTGGTTAAACCAGACTACTTCTAACCATAAATACCATGTTATTTTAAAATCCCAATATTTCCAAATGTATACTTTATTTAACAGATATATACCTGTTTTCATTAAGGTTCACTAACATTTGGTTAGATTAAGTTTAAATATTTGGTTAGTGGCGTTAAGTGGCGTGCAAAGTGCTCTGCGACATGGAACACGCGTAGAGACAGTTCTTGATAAAAAAATGCCATTTACTTTGTTTCGTTATGAGCATCAGTCTTAAAGATAAATCTGCTGGAATGAGCACGTTACACGCTGCCCGTCGGATTAGTGACAAAATGACAACAACACAAATCTTTCGGGGAGAACTGAACGATCCGAGCGTCGTGTTAAAACGGTTTTGAAGATGTGGATGGTCGGTGAAGATCGTAGACCACGTTGGGAGTGGTCTGGCTGTTTTGTAAAGCGTCCGAAATGTAGCTGAGAAAGTGTGTATCAATATACGACCTTGACTCTGTAAACGTCAGGTTTGTGGTTTCAGTTAAAAATTCGTTCCGAGTTTATTGGCTGACGTTCAGGACCGATGTGAAATCAGTCAAGATCTTCTTGTTAATTGTAACGAAAACTTGGGAATTGATTGGAAATGTTTCTGTAAAGGTTCGTAAATCTCGTTTTACAGTTAGTAATAAACATTCAGAGGCTACTTAACAGTGGTGCAACATACCTCGCACAATATAAAGTGCCATTTGCCGATTGCGTGATAGAGCTTAGCACGATCACGTAGGTTGTCTTCCATGCTAATCATTTTCTGCCAGAGCTCGGCTGCTTTGCCGTAGTCTCGAAGCTTCGTATAGGTTTTGCACGCTACGCTGTACCCGCTGTACACGATCTTGCCGTCCTTCAAGATGTCGCCCATGCGCAGAAGTTCCATGCTGCACTTGAAAGACGCCTGGTAGTTTTCACTGGCCAGATACGATTTCCCCAAACAGTAACAGACGCGAGCACGGTACGGGTACTTTTGTTTCAGACTCGCAGAGTAGGTGTTGAGTTTTTTCAATACGAAAAGAGCGCAATCGACAACTGATTCGGGGTCGTTCGTTTCTAGGAGTGTTTCGACTAAATCGACGTCTTTTTTTATATCGGCTTCGAACTCTTTCCAGTGAGACTGCCAATTCCGTGGTCCGAACTGCGTATAAGAGTCTAAGCTGTGCTTAGCTTTTGTCTCTTCATTAGTACGATTCACATTATTCTGAAACAATATCATAACATTCATTTTAATTCTGGTAAGTTTTGGAGATACTATCACAGGTATACTCTTATATGCTAGGTTGATCAAAAAGTTTGTTGAATTGTTGTTTATTTAAAAAATGAGGCATTGATTCATCTTTATTTATATTTTCCTTCAAAGTAGTCTCAGTCGGATATAACATGGTTATACTGTTACATGTTTCACACCGTCGTCGTGTTGTTCGGTGGAAACAAAATACTATTTCTTTTATGAATTTGCTAACTGCTATAATTTTTATTGTTCGACTAAGCTTTTCGTCATCACTGACATCATCAGGTCTTAAACAATACCTGGTTGTTTAAGACCTGATGATGTCAGTGATGACGAAAAGCTTAGTCGAACAATAAAAATTATAGCGGTTAGCAAATTCATGAAAGAAATAGTAAGGATGGCTGCTAATTTTAACAATACGAAGAAGGAAACAAAATATCTGACACCAGTCAAGTCACTAATTTCAAACTTTAATTAGACACAAACGACAGTTAGAAATCAACAAAGGCACTCTTACACGATATTTCAAGTTAAAACTGTCCAGCACTCAACAATAAATGACGCCTTACTACAGTTTTGCACTAATTAACACAATAACCACAAATCCCGAACCGCACACGAAATATCGCCAGGTGTAACTCAACTGGGCCTCTTCGAAATCCAATATTTATGTCTCCGCCGCCTTGCATCGTAATGAGACAGTAGTATGGTGGTAGAGTAGTCGAGTAAACGTACGGAAAGGGACGGATGATTTCGAAGAAACCAGAACGTTATGCAACTCCGTCGCGTAGAATCATCTCCAAACGACTGGAACAGTCTCGCCATGTAGGACACTCAGCGATCCGGTAACAATACCAATTTTTTTCCACTCTTCAAAAGATTTCTCAAGTGCATTTTCTGATATAGCTTGGATTTCGCTCAGCTGTTTTTGTTTTACGTCTTCTTCACTCGCAAAACGTTGTCCTTTGATGATTCTTTACATTACTGGGAAGAGGAAAGATGGCACTGGAGTATACGGCTGTACGGTGTCATTATGTTGTATTATTCTCTTCAAATCTTGATTAAAAGGACGTGCGTTCCGCTACATTATCGATTGCAATTCCAGAAATTATCCTTTCATAAATTCAAACGTTTGCTACGAATAGCTTTCCGCAAGTGCCGTAAAATGGCGGAACAGCTGTATTTATTTGGAGTTGCACCTAGTGATGGAAAGACATGGAACCACAATCTTCATCTGACTATCAATATACTTATTTCAACAGTGTTTGAAAAATTTTGTGGCTTCTGTTTCATGCATACCGGAAGCCTTCTGCAACGTTTTCACCACGATATAGCAGTTTATTTTATTCTTTACAAAATATTTAATCTATGTTCTTCAATCCTGCGTTACAGAATGGAAAAAAATAAAGTCGATCGCCTGATACACCAAAAGAAAACTTACTCAGTTAGCAATCAAATCTAAACTGTTTTAAATTAATTTAGATGACTGTCACTAAGACGTGGCCGACATCACATAAAAACACAACTTTTTAATCGGACAGTTGAAGGGTCGGGAAATTGAAAAATTGCACAAACTTTTTGATCATACCTCGAATAATATAGGGAAACATAAAACACTTGCGCATATGCGCATGCGCGTATGTGTATGTGTATGTGCGGGCGCGCGTGTTGCAAACGTAAATAATAATATATTACAGAGTTAGTTTTGGAAAGAAAGGATAGGCTGCCTAAGAAAGCTGTCCGGCAAATAAGAAGGTAGCTCCCCACTATTCTAGACCCTACTCTTCAGCTCCCCATTATTACCCACGATACTATTCCGCGTATTCAATTCTACACGATGAATCGACCTGGGGTTAAGTCTACGGTGCCTGGAAAATGAAGCTGGTACCCATACTAGGTTAGTGGTCAAGCGTTATACTCACTGTTCTGCTGAGCCCCCGGAAAACATAAATATAAACTTAATAACAAGGAACCAGCTGAGGAGGCGAACATTGGGTTCGGTTTTATTAAGGACTTTACAGGTGTCGGGTGAAACGCGCGACAGACATGGTTGAGAAAATAAAATGTGTGTAGCTTAGCTAGGGAAAAGGTGAGAATTATTGTAAACAATAATGAACTTCCGTTGTGTTTAAACAGTTTTTAATCAGTTTGTGTTTTCTGCTAGAAACGTGTGGCTACATTCAACATGAGAATGATAATAATACAGTGGAGGGCACAGAGAAGCACTATGAATGACACGTTTGTACTATGAGAAAACAACGAAACAGGATATGCATTCAAACAACAAAAAGGTTATGGTAGTAACCTCCTTGAGCTGCAGAACTCGCTCGCTACTTTGAATGAAATACATAAACAAACTTCAATATTTAACGATTTTTCAATTATCAGAAAAATTACGGACACCCCGATTTTTGTGGTAAAAGAACAATTGTAAAACATACAATCATACAGTAAACGCCGAAAGTTGGGACTACTGCATCTTTTTTTTAGTGACATTTAAAATCGTAATACTTAAACGACTAACAATTTGGTCCTAGCTGTTACGTTGCTATAGGTGTCTATAGGCCTGTACATAATAATGTTTACAAAATTTACGTAACTGATTAAAATATTCTTCGTATTGTTTAAATTAGCAGCCATCCTTACTATTTCTTTTATGAATTTGCTAACTGCTATAATTTTTATTGTTCTTAATTAATCTTAACCATCGTTGTTTAAGACCTGATGATGTCAGTGATGACGAAAAGCTTAGTCGAACAATAAAAATTATAGCAGTTAGCAAATTCATAAAAGAAATAGTGATTAAAATGTGTAAAGGTTTTTCTAAACGTAGGCCTACCTTATACACTTTTTGAAGCCTGTTCAAAATTTGCAAGGGGCGTTGAAAGATATCAATTTTGTGAAATTATCGAAGATGGCGAGTTTAAATTTTGAATAAAATTCATTTAACTTGGAGTGCACCTGGGTATTTACAATTATCTTAAACAATTTTTACTTCAATTTTTGGCCCGTGGTGCCTCTAAAGTTAAAGAATTTTAGACAAAACACTGCATTCAGCTTTGGATTAACATTCCTTTTACTCTGACACCCGGCATGAATTTTGCAATTGATTCAAACTTTGGATCCGTTTTTTGGGCCCTGGTGTCCAAAATTTGGTATTTTCTAAAAGTACACACTAAATTCAGTAAGCAATTTTGGGAGGAGAGGAGGAAGAGCTAACTTTTAGGGGGGTAAATATAAAAAGTTGGACCATTCTTTAATGATATGAATTATGAATGATGGGAATTTTTAAATAAGTATAAATGATAGGAATAAGTGAAGATAAAAATACAGTGTGTTATTATCAACACAACAAGCTTATTAACGTACAAGTATAAAATCATATCTGTGTTTGCCAGTCCGTTGTTCTATTAATAATGTTCACTTACAGTTCTAAATCCACGCCACTTATTTAAATTATGTAGCAAACAAAAATTAACATGCTGGTAAGATACCATTACAATTTAAAGTAATTTTAGAGTACCACCATAAACCTACATAACGTGATATAAATTTTATATCATACTCACAATCATAAAGCCATTATACAATCAGAAGACAACGAAAAAACTTTAGTCTGATGTGACTATTTCGTCCCTGTGAATCCGCGCCTGTATTCAGTACAAAATTCGGCCAGCCGAGAAGCTGGAGGAGACCGAACGGATGAGGTGGAATTTATGGTTCCAAAGACGTCACACAGGCGGCAGTGTACAAGGTGGAGGTATGACCGATAACCAGTGACCAATTAGGCCTAATACGATGAATGGGAGTGTAATCACAGGACCACAGGACAATGACCTATGTATTCGTTAAGTTCTGACAGATGATGATGGTGGTGGTGACGATGATGCCTAGTACACAAATATGTATACACATAGCACTTAAATAACTTATGTGTTTTACACAGATAGTTTGGAGAGACATTAATGTAAGCTTAAATAGTCATGTTATACAGAGAATATATGGTACGTATAGCATAACAACTACCTATCCAGAGAGCCAGCTGTACAACCACCCTAATCCGTTTTCTCATACAAACACCTACCCAGACACCCAACCAGCTGTTCCTTGACTATCCTCTCATTCATTATGTTGTGAAAGACACAAATTTGAAGTGAGGGAACTCATTTGCCACCTTTCAGCAAAAAAATCGACTGTTTTTTTACTTCCATGTTTCTTAAGGAAATGGAAGTATGGTGATGGCAAAAAAAATCGTGTTCGAGATTATTGCAGATTCTGATTGTACTACACTCAAAACATGGAAAAGTCATTTTCCGAAAAGTGTCTGTGTGCGTGTGTTAGTCTGTAGATTTTTTCTATGGCAAACGATAACAGCCGCAAATTCAAACAGAATCAAATAATTTTTGCATACAGCCCTGATTTATAGAGTACTCAAGACTTATTGTTTTTTGGTGAAGATCGGTTAAGGGAAAGGGGTAGTTTACCAGCAACGTTTTATGTTTTAAAAAGGGTATTTTCTATGACGAACGATAACTGCCGTAAATTCAAACAGAATCAAATACGTTTTTGCATACAGCCCTGATTTGTAGAGTACTCAAGATCTTTTGTTTTTGGTGAAGGTCGGTTAAGGGGAAGGGGTAGTTTACCAGCAACGTTTTATGTTTTAAAAAGGGTATTTTCTATGACGAACGATAACTGCCGTAAATTCAAACAGAATCAACTACGTTTTTGCATACCTTTTTAAAGTAAAGAGAACTCAAGGTCTGTTGATTTTTTTGAAGATCGGTTAAGGGAAAGGGGTAGTTTACAAGCAACATTTTATGTCTTAAGAAGGGTAATTTTCTTTTGACGAAAGATAACTGCCGTAAATTCAAAGAGAATCAAATAATTTTTTGCATTAATTCCTGAATTGTAGAGAACGCTATTTTTCGTGAAGATCGGTTAAGGGAAAGGGGTAGTTTACCAGCAACATTTTAGGTTGTAACAAGAGAAATGTTTCCATGACGAACGATAGATAACTGCCGCACATTCAAACAGAATCAAATATTTTTTTGCATGCATCACTGCATTGTAGAGGACTGAAGGTCTATTGATTTTGGTGAAGATCGGTTAAGAGAAAGGGGTAGTTTACCTGTAACGTTTTGTGTTTTAACAAGAGTAAAGTACTTAATTTTGATAAATAAATTATCCTGATAAGTAGCTCATAATAATCCACTGTAGAAACGTAGATGAAATATCTATAAATGAAGAGGTTAGTTGAACGAGTTGGGGTAATTTTCTATTAATGATTATTATAGTTGAAGGGGGAGGGGAGAATTTTGTATGTGTACTACGTTGTCGGCAACAAAGAAGTAGTTCTTTGTTAAAATTCCTTCCCGGGCTGTTTAGCTGTAGACCAATGTTTTCTGCAAAACCAGACTTTTCGGCAGTGCCATGGACTGCCATCATCAGTGAAAATCGAGTGCGAAAACGTGAGGTGGTATACGTTAGTGACCACAGTACTGTGGTTAAGGCTGAAGCAATAAGTAGAAAGAAGTAGTTTCTATGGAAATATTTCATTTCGAAAATGATTTTAAATATAAATCTTAGAACATGGAAGTCATGTATGGTTCTCCATACCGATATTTTAAATATATTTTGTGAATTCGCTCTTTGGGAAGTGGATTTTTTACAACTCCATATTGTAATAAAGGACGTCCTCGACTTTGATAATTTATTTTGCGTTATTTTATGATTAGTAGTAGCTACACATATGTTTTAATTTCCTATAAAATAGACGTTTTCTTAAGGATCGTGGATTTGATAATTATTTTTACTTCCATGTTCCTTAAGTAAATGGAAGTATGGTGATGGGAAAAAATCGTGTTCGAGATTATTGCTGATTCTGATTGTACGACACTCAAAACATGAAAAAGTCATTTTTCGAAAAGTGTGTGTGTGTGTGTGTGTCTGTCTGTAGTTTTTTTCTATGGCAAACGATAACAGCCGCAAATTCAAACAAACAGAATCAAACAATTTTTTGCAAACAGTCCTGATTTGCAGAGTACTCAAGACCCATTGATTTTGGTGAAGATCGGTTAAGGGAAAGGGGTAGTTTACCGGCAACATTTTATATTTTAACAAGGGTATTTTCTATGGCAAACGATAAAAGCCGCAAATTTAAACAGAATCAAATAATTGTTTGCATACACCTCGGATTTGTAAATTACTCAATACTTATTGTTTTTGGTGAAGATCGGTTAACGGGAAGGGGTAGTTTACCTGCAACGTTTTTCTTATCAAGGGTAATTTTTATTTCCATGTTCCTTAAGGAAATGGAAGTATGGTGATGGCAAAAAAAATCGTGTTCGAGATTATTGCAGATTCTGATTGCACTACACTCAAAACATGAAAAAAGTCGTTTTTCGAAAAGTGTCTGTGTGTGTGTCTGTCTATCTACCTGTAGATTTTTTTTCTATGGCAAACGATAACTGCCGCAATTTCAAAGAGAATCAAATAATGTTTTGCACACAGCGCTGAATTGTAGAGTTCTCAAGGCCTGTTGAATTTGGCGATGATCGGTTAAGCGAAAGAGGTAGTTTACCAGCTACTGTTCATATTTTAACAAGAGTAATTGTTTCTATGACGAACGATAGCTGCTCCACATTCAAACAGAATCAAATATTTTTTTTGCATGCTCCCCCTAATTGTAGAGGACTGAAGGCCTATTGATTTTGGTGAAGATCGGTTAAGAGAAAGGGGTAGTTTACCTGCAACGTTTTATGTTTTATCAAGAGTAAAGTACTTAATTTTGATAAACAAAGTATCCTGATAAGAAGCTCATAATAATCCACTGTAGAAACGTAAATGAAATATCTATAAATGAATAGGCTAGTTGACCGGGGTGCGGGTAATTTTCTATTAATGAAAATTATAGTTGAAGAGGGAGGGGAGAATTTTTTATGTGTACTACGTTATCGGCAACAAAGAAGTAGTTTTTTGTTAAAATTCCTTCCCGGGCTGTTTAGTCGTAGTCCAATGTATTCTGCAAAACCAGACGTTTCGGCAATGCCATCGACTGCCATCATCAGTGAAAATCGAGTGCGAAAACGTGAGGTGGTATACGTTAGTGACCACAGTACTGTGGTTAAGACTGAAGCAATAGAATGAAGTAGTTTCTATGGAAATATTTCATTTCGAATATGATTTTAAATATGATTCTTAGAACATGGAAGTCATGTATGGATCTCCATACCGATATTTTACCTTATTTAGCCTAACTACTTTTACGTATTTTCATTCACTATATAATAAATTAGCATAATAGTTAAAAACGTAATTATAAAATGATGAATTATAATAAAGGAGATTAATTCTGTAACTCTATTACATTACGTAAGTAAGAGTAAGACGGAACTCACACTCTTAGTGAGACAAAAACTTACTCTGGCTTAATTAAGTAAGTTAGCTTATGATAAGTGTTTTTACTATACCGAAAAGTGTTTTACTTCCATGTTCCATAAGGAAATGGAAGTACGCTGATGGCAAAAAAATCGTGTTCGAGATAATTGCAGATTCTGATTGTAATACCCTCAAAACATGAAAAAAATCATTTTTCGAAAAGTGTGTGTGTGTGTGTGTGTGTGTGTCTGTCTCTGTGTATGTGTCTATCTGTAGATTTTTTTTCTATGGCAAATGATAACAGCCGCAAATTCAAACAGAATCAAATAATTGTTGCATACAGCCCTGAATTGTAGAGTACTCAAGGCCTATTGCTTTTGGTGAAGATCGGTTAAGGGAAAGGGGTAGTTTACCAGTAACATTTTATGTTTTAACAACGGTAATTTTTTCCTATGGCAAACGATAACAGCCGTTACTTCAAACAGAATCAAATAATGTTTCGCATACAGCCCTGAATTGTAGAGTTCTCAAGACTTGTTGTTTTTGGTGAAGATCAGTTAAGGGAAAGGGGTAGTTTACCTGCAACGTTTTATGTTTTAACAAGGGTAATTTTTTCTATGACGAACGATAACTGCCGTAAATTCACACAGAATCAAATATTTTTTCCACACCTTCCTGAATTATAGAGTACTCAAGGTTTGTTGATATTAGTGAAGATCGGTCAAGAGAAAATGGCAGTTTACCTGCAACGTTGTATGTTTTAAAAGGGTAATTGTATTTTTATGACGAATGGTAACTGCCGCATATTCAAACAGAATCAAATACTTTTTTGCATACATTCCTCAAGTTTTAAGAGCTCAAGGTCTGTTGATTTTGGTGAAGATCGGTTAAGGAAAAGGGGAGTTTACCTGCAACGAATTATGTTTTAACAAGGGTAATTTTTTCTATGACGAACGATAACTCCCGTAAATTCAAACATAATCAAATAATGTTTTGCATGCATCCCTAAATTGTAGAGAGCTCAAGGCCTGTTGATTTTGGTGAAGATCGGTTAAGGGAAAGGGGTAGTTTTCCTGCAACATTTTATGTTGTAACAAGAGTAATTTTTTCATGAAGCACGATAACTGCCACAAATTCAAACAGAATCAAATAATTTTTTACATATGTACCTGAGTTGTATAGGACTCAAGGCCTGTTGATTTTGGTGAAGATCGGTTACGGGGAAAGGGTAGTTTACCTGAAACATTTTTTGTTGGAACAAGAGTAAAGTACTTAATTTTGATAAATAAAGTATCCTGATAAGATCTCAATAATCCACTGTAGAAACGTAGATGAAATATCTATAAATGAAGAGGCTAGTTGAATGTGGTGGGGGTAATTTTCTATAAACGAAAATTATAGTTGAAGGGGGAGGGGATAATTTTTTTATATATGTTCTACGTTATCGGCAACAAATAAGTAGTTTGTTGTTAAAATTCCTTCCCGGCCTGTTTGGCGGTAGACCAATGTTTCCTGCACAATCAGACGTTTCGGCGCACTCATCGACTTCCATCATCAGTGAAAATCGAGTGTGATAACGTGAGGTGGTATACGTTAGTGACCACAGTACTGTGGTTAAGGCTGAAGCAGTAAGTAGAAAGAAGTAGTTTCTATGGAAACATTTCATTTCGAAAATGATTTTAAATATAAATCTTAGAACATGGAAGTCATGTATGGTTCTCCATACCGATACTTTACTATACCGCAGTATTTTTCATTTTTTTTACAAAGTTTGTGGTTAGTACTTCAGTGTATTATGTTTGGTGTAATATCTTATGTAATAATATTCGATGTAATAACCGAAATGTGTTTTTTAAAAAACTAATAGTACTGCATATTTATTTTTACTTGGATGTTTCGTGAGGAAATGGAAGTATGGTGATCGCGAATAAAATCGTGTTCAAGATAAGGGCTGATTTTGATTGTACTACTCTCAAAACATGAAGAAAAGTTATTTTCCGAAAAGTGTCTGTCTGTCTGTGAGTCTGTATGTAGAATTTTTTCTACGGCGAACGGTAACTGCCACAAATTCAAAGAGAATCAAATAATTTGTTGCATATTTGTCCAAGCTGTAGAGGACTCAATGCCTATTTAGTAAAGATCGGTTAAGGGAAGGGGTGGTTTTCCTGCAACATTTTACATTTTAACAAGAGTAAAGTACTTAATTTTGATAAATAAAGTATCCTGAAAAGATGGTCATAATAATCCACTGTAGAAAGGTAGATGAAATATCTATAAATAAAAAAGGTAGTTGAAGAGGGAGGAGGTAATTTTTTGAAAACTACCATTTTGATGTCGAATAAAATACTTTATTTTGAAGCATAATATACCTCGTCTCGTGTATTTACTGGCTATTATAACTTTAATGTGTCTTATAGACAGACAGATATTCTACAGAATTATTAAAGACATTTTAAAGCATCTTAATACATGCATTTTCTTTAAATATAATTTTATTTCTCTTAGTACTAAATCATTTAGAAAAATACATTAAAATTTTTATTTTTCTAATTGTTGAAAAAAATACTCGTTTCGAAGCAACAGATCGAAATTTAACGAAATTAAATTCATCTCGTGGCCAATTTACCTTGTATGAATACTCGAGGGAATGGCGTTTTTTAGTATTGCTTGTTTCGATTATAACGAGGGCGTCAAACTCACACACACACTTGTTTGGCAGACATATGCTGACGAGCAGATTGCATGTTGGGGCCAGTGTAAGCGCGCCCCTTGCATTGACTCCAGCACGCATTCTTGCACGCTCATGCATGTGATGCCCTCGCGTACAGACTCACACCACACCGCTTGAGCCGACATGTCCAGGGTTTCAGTCTGTGTGTTGGGGGCCAGTGCAAGTGCGCGCGGCTTGCATTGACTCCAGCACGCACTTTGGCACACGCGCGCATGTTGCGCTCGCGGTGTTGTGTACTGTGTGCGGTGAAATGCTTTGCTGTTCTAATCGTGGCAAACATAATAGTTAAAATGCCCAACCAGAGTTCACAATAGGTAAATGCCAGGGATGAATTTATTGTAGAGACAAAAAAATCAAACCAGTACTGTACGCAGTCGTGAAACACTAAATAATTGCAATGAGATGGATGGTGCAAAAACGTGTATAATTCCAAATAAATGTTTTAACAAAATTAAAAAATTTTGTGCTTTTCTGCTTCACTTAATTCTGTATAACAATGCGTATTACAATTTATTCCAAAATGTTATTAGAACACATATCATTAGTACCTAAATGTAAATTGTATTTCAGAGAAAAGCAGAATATGCAGGTAAAGGATGCGCAATATAACATGACAAGCTTTACAGAATTACAACCGTAAAAAGAATAAACCAAATCATATTCAGTGCAACGAATCAGATTCATTTTTACTTTCATAGTATGGAAATGGAGGTATGGTGATCACGAAAAAACTGTGTTCAAAATAAGGGCTAATTCTGACTGTACTACCCTCAAAAAAAGGAAAGAAAAGTCTTTTCCGAAAAGTGTCTGTCTGTCTGTGAGTATGTATGTAGAATGTTTTCTACGGCGAACGATAACTGCCACAAATTCAAATAATAATTTAAAAATTTTTTTTTGCATATATGCCCGAGTTGTAGTGGACTCAAGGCGTACTGAATTTGGTGAAGATTGGTTAAGGGGAAGAGGTAGTTTACCTGCAACGTTTTACGTTTTAAGAAGAGTAAAGTACTTAATTTTGATAAATAAAGTATCCTGGAAAGAAGCTCATAATAATCTGTAGAAAGGTAGACGAAATATCTATAAATGATAAGGGTAGTTGAAGGAAAGAGGCAATGTTTTATAAATTGAAATAGTAGTTGAAGTGGGAGGAGGTAATTTTTTGAAATTATCGATCCAAATTCAAGTAAACGATTTTAAATATAAATCTTAGAACATGGAAGTCATGCATGGCTCTCCATTCCTATTTTTGCAATATAGGTAAACATTAAAATAAGTACAGTAGGCCTATATATACAATAAATACTTCCAGGTTGGCTTGTTATTTAATAAATAATTGTGGAAAATACAATTGTCCGAAATATAGGCCTATTAAAAATATTGCAAAAAACATAGCCTATTTATTTAGTTTGGTTTTGGTTACTTACTTATAATCGACTGATTCATATTTACCCTAATCTCAAAGTTGTATAAGAGATCATGAACTTTCGCTTTCCATTCATCTTCATTAATTTTTGCTTTCTTTTCATCTTCGTGAATTTCAGTTTTCCTTTTAGCTTCAAGTTCAGTTCGCGTTAAACCTTTTTTTAAGTCTGATATTTTCGTTTTTGGTTGTCGTTTGATATTGTCGTTTCGCAAATTTTTGTTGTTGACTAATGCTATGTTTTCTTCAGAATCGTATTTCCCTTCTGCGGTATTTTGTGTTACCTGAGCACTAGGTTTTGATTTGTTATCTTCAAAGTCAGAGCAAGAAGCATTCATTAATTTCGACAAACATTGCGTTCTTTGCAATGATTTTCTATTGTTTTTCAGATTTAGTATCTCGTCTGATACTGGGTCTACCTTTATTTTAGCGTCCGATTTTTTGACTTCTATTAAATTGCTTGTAACTGCATTATTCGAAAATTTAGGTAAAGATTTTATTCTATGTAACGATCTAACAGCGTTACCTGCGGTTTTCGGTGATTTAAGTACCATACCTGAATTTGTGATAAATATTTTGATAGCTAATTGTTATTATTTCCTTAACACTCATCGGACGACTTTTGCATTTGTCATAAGCTAATTATATTTTTGTATTATTTGCCATGGTTTTGAGACCACGTATTTACGGTTGTCAAAGTTTTATAATTTATATATTTGTGTTTCAATTATTTTAAGCCGTGTGTACACAGTTATATGAATTAACATAATGTGTTATAAATTATATATTTTTTACATTATACTGAAATAGTGTAACCTATACTACTATGAGTCAAGTTCGATGCAAATCGGTAAGGCATTGTCTTTGTTTGTTTATGTTAAGCTACCATTGCAATAAACGATCCTTTTTAATTTTACTTTTGGTTTAAGTAAACTTTGTTGTATCCATTCAAAGTGTAAAGTATTCTTTCTTCTGTAAAAAGTGACTGTCTGCTTGCTCTGTTTTACGATAAACGTTGTTTGTTAGTAGTATTACTTGCCAATATAACCTGCGCCAGCAGTTGTAACAAATTCTTTTACATTTGTACAAATTACATAAAAATATAAGTAAACATAAGTTATATATTTTTATTTTATTTTTTATTTATATATGTAAATAATATTATAATTTTTATAAATAATTGTATTTATAATTATGACGATATAGTAGAGACAAAATAATTATTTCATAAATTAATACGTTAATTAATTTCATAACGTATTTAAGACATGTATTTTTTAAGATAACGGGCGCCACGGGATTGTTTCCTTATTGGCTACGTTATGACTCAGATTGTTGATTATTTTGCCACATGACGATTGAATTTGTTCCAGACATTTGTAACTGTACTGTTTTGCTTTCTTTCTTTTCTTTTTAAATATAAATATTTTGGATATTTCTACCCACTGCCACGAGATGGTTTTATACTAAACTATCGATGTACGTGTACCATTGCGAAGTAATAAACAGTTATGTCGTTTTGTAGTTAACAGACACATTTGATCTAGGCTGGAAAGAATACACCTTGCATTCGTAACCGCAAAAAAACGGTATTTAAGGAGGGATGGGACCGGACCCCTCCAGAGGATCGAAAAAGTTGTTAAGCTCTTAAATGTAGGCTCTTTTATTAGTTTTTTAGCTGAGTACGCTAATATAGTAGTAACGCTTTTATAAATATACATACAGGTTTATTACACAGCATTTGCGTATAGGCTTACGTTTGAAATATGAAATATAGGAAAATCAATTCAGTCAATAAGTATCTTGTAAAAAATGTTCCAATAACGAGTATTTTTATGGTGTTATTAACGTTTACTTTAATGAGATTGATTTCAAGATGTTATCACACGTTTTTAAGCCACTTTAAAGGTAAGAATATTGATTAGCCTTAACTTGTTTTTCCTTATGAATAAGCTGACTCGACCGGACAAGCCGACTACCCCTAGGCTATTTAAGCCGTAAAAAAGGAACCACCTATTATTATTAAATATAAATTTTTATCATAAAATAATACTTTAAAAAAATATTTTCTTAATTTTTGATTTGTCCTAGTTGTGCGTTTTAAGTTTATATTTATTGAAGAAAAATACTTGCAGTGGTAACTGATCACGACTCTGCCAATTTTTCTGAGAATTGTTCGAATTATGTACAGGTACAAGCATTTAAGAATTCAACAAAAAACTCTATTGTCCAGACTTCACAGCTCAGAAATCGAATTTCTTCCACCAGGTAAATTGTTTACGAGGTTTGGGTCCTATACGAAACCAATTAGTAAGGAATGTGTTGATGTTTATAACGTAAATGACAAAACAAGAATGTAGGGGAGATGTGGCTGGCGAAAACATCTAAGAAAAAAGACACAAGCGCGATTACCTGAACAGGTATGTATTGAAGTACAAGACTCTGGGGGGAAAAGATAATTGGGAAGATTCCATTGACATCAACTACCATTTTAATTTATAAAAAAAATTGCCCCTCCCCCTTCAACTACCCTTTTTATTTATAGTTGTTTCATCTACCTTTCTACAGTGGGTTATTATGACCTTCTTTTCAGGATACTTTATTTATCAAAATTAAGCACTTTACTCTTGTTAAACATAAAACGTTGCAGGTAAACTGTAACGTATTTCCGCGTTACAAATCCAGGGAACCCATCTTAACTGACCTCTGCCAATTACATGGGCTGCCTACGTTGTAACGAACTGTATTTAAAGTCAAATAGTTTGAATAAATTAATTAATATAAGTATAAGGAAACAAGGGAAGGTATTTTACTGATTTATGCACTCATTTTCAGGTGTAACAAGACGACTTCTCTTTATTAATAACAGTTACTAAAAGATCCCATGACATCATTAATTAAACTAAAATATTTAAATGCTTTTCATAAAACTTTGGGATCAAATTGATTATGTATTCTAATACCTCGGATCCGAGTTTACTTTATGTATATTTAGTAAAGACTTCTAATTATTTTCATTTCATCTAGACGCTTGCAAGACTTCTTTTACCATTTGATGAATGGCATTATTACTTGAAGTGATAATAAATGACATTTACATTTAAGGCGTTACAACGTATGATAATTGAATTTTACAGTAAACTCTTAGATTGTCTCATTTTAATTTTAAATAAAATTAATCGTCTTTGAAAAGTCTCTTTTAGAAGTGAGTTGTGCATCAAATATGATTAACTCTCGATAGCCAAGCTATCGAGTCACCTTTACAATTGCTAGTAGTAACCTCGTCCTGGGGAGTCGGTCTTGGGACTTCTTGGAGTCGGCGTCATCATCTGGGTCGTATCTTCGGCGGGAATTAGGTCGGATGTTCACTGCGGAGATTGAAGTTTCTTTGGTGAAAGTAGGTGTAGATTCACGGAGGTCCTAGACAGCGTCTTATGCATCGTATACGTGTATTTATGAGTTTTCTGCAGATCACATCTTCAGGAGTGATGTTGTAATTGGATTTACCTCTTGAGGGGAGACGTCATCTTGCTTACTACTAGTTCAGTTTTTTTTTGTGTTACATTTTCTTCTTAATACATATTTATGTTATTGATACATTACACAATGCTTTCCACGTTTAGCAGTGGTAGCTAATATACTGAAGTTAAATATTTAAAACAAATACATTTTGGTGGAGCACTCGCTCTAACGTCTGTACTGTGTGAAGGCAACATAGCGACTCTTTCTCGATTGAACTGGCACATAACAACGGAGGGGGGCAAGTACTCCGCGACAATATAGTCCCTATTTTTATTTAAGTTAACATTCTTATTACCAAAAACCATACCTTAATTATACATATATAATTTAAGTGAGTTATTTTAACTACTATCGTGTCTTCAAATTTCTAATTATAAACATTATGATTTTTATATCTTCCTAAACTTACAGACGACTCGATAAACACGTTGAGTCCGGAATTAACAGGTCACCGCATGATGACTATCAAAGGGTTAATTATGATAATAATAACTTTTTACAATTCGGCCTTTTTTATTAGTGCTTCTGTAGATTTTAATTCACTTCTCATTCTCCTACTGAGTTTATACGGGGGTTTAGGTTTTATAGTGCGATTTAAAAATACTTAATCGCTCGCAAACTTAATTTTTATTTATTTACGAGTACAGTTAGACTTAAATCGTCACAAAACTACCCCTTTCCCTTAACCGACCTTCACCAAAAACAATAGACCTTTAATCCTCTACAATTTAGGACTGTATGCAAAACATTATTTGATTCTGTTTGAATTTGCGCCTGTTATCGTTTGCCATAGAAAAAATTCTACACAGACACTTTTCGAAAAATGACTTTTTTCATGTTTTGATGGTAGTACAATCAGAATCTGCCGTTATCTCGAACACGATTTTTTTTCGGCATGACCATACTTCCATTTCCTTATGGAACACGGAAGTAATAAAAACACGTGTCTACTGAATAGAAAAACAGCGCTTCCATCTCTTAACGAATCGAAGCATCAAAGTTATGAACAGAAAATATGTGGTTACGTCTACGTTAGATGTAGGGAAATAATTGTCTAACGAAATCATTTCCGTATGTTTCAAACACACTGTTTTGTCTCTGTGATGCATGCTGTATAATTCTTACGTTGGTTTATATTTATTTATTAAGTGAACCTTTTAAACAGAAATTAGCTAGGTATGTTAACATCGGTTGTGGAATGTCGAAATGACGCTTCGTGCAGAAACCTGCATCATCATCATCATCATCATCATCATCATCATCATCTAAAGGCCATGACTTGTCGAGTTGTGGCCGTGTCTCTCTCTCCATCATTGTCCTCTTTAAATCGCAGTACGATAGGAAGTTCATCTCCTCTCCCATGTGTTGAAAGAACGCTGCTCTTGGCCGTCCTATTGGGGTTTCCCCCAAAACCTTTCCTTCAAAAATGTTACTTAACAATTGATTGTGTCGTCACACGTGTCCGATCAATTTTACCCTTCTTCTTCCAATAATTTTTAAAAATGATCTATCTTCGTTCACTTCCGCGAGGACCTGCTCACTTTCCTTATCCATCCAACTCGTCCTTGCCGTTCTCCTCCAAACCCACATTTTCATTGCTTTCAGCTTCCTCCTTTCTATTTTGACGAGGGTCCCCGCCTTACACCCATAAGTTAAGACACTCCACACAAATGTTTTTGCAAACATTTTCATTACCTCCATACTTAAGCAATTATTTGTAAGTAAATTCCTTTTGTTCTGAAACGCCTGCTTTGCTAGAGCTATTCAGCTATTCTTCTCTTAATCTGTGTCCCATATGTATATTTGCAAGTGCTGGTGCTCTCCAGGTAGCAAACATTTTCAACCCGTTCTAAAATTGTATTACCCAATTTAATATCAAGTTTTACATTCTATTTCTTCTTCCCTATCACCATTGTTTTTGTTTTCTTCTTGTTAATTTTTTATTTAAGTTTGCCTAGGTTTAGACAAGATTTCTAACACGATTATTACTATATCATCTGCAAAGCGGGTATTATAAATGCGCCTTCCATTAACCTTAATGCCTTTGGTTTTGCAGAAACCTTATAAGAAGAAAATTAGTATAGGTCTATTAATGAAAAAACTGAACAAAGTTTAAATAGACGTAGTGTTGATTCGAACTTAATTTTAATTATTGTCAACTTATTTAACTAAGCTTTACAAATTTCTCTTAATTATTTCTTTAAATGTCTAAATAATTTTGTTTCACCTTAAATAATGCGTATAACAATAACATAGGTTATTAATTCACTTTTCACAATTCACTTTAATTTTGATAGGAAAGAAATTAAAATTTCGATCCAAGAGGCTTCACTTTCTAATGTTTAATTTAGCGTCTCAGTCAGTTGCAGCCAAACGACGTTTTTACCTGTTCTTATCTGACCAATTGCGCTTCACCACGGCCGGCTCTACTAAAAGGACGGAATATTAAACTTGGCAACGTTGAGTCTAAGCCCAAAGCGGCAGTTAAGTGGAATGTGATCTGTATCGTGTGAGCGGTTAACTTTGTAGTAAAATTTACAAAGGTCTTGTTACAGTTTGATGTTACTGACGATTTTGTAGTGCAGTAGTGCTGTTTAATGTTATAGTTTATAATACTACAGTGTTATTAGTGTTTGTTGTGTGTTTTTTTTTAAGTAGATTTCAAACACGCGTTGATCAACCCACGTACTTATTGAAACACAACCTAAATAACATTTGCGCGTGTTTATAAAGCTTTACTAGGATAGGTGCTTAGAATTTTTAACTAACCTTTAATTACCTTCCGAAATTAATTTATAACAAAACGTTAGTCGACGGAAATAATAAATTGTACTTAATTCATTTAGCGTAGGTTTGTCAGTGATAATGCCACTTAAGTGTTATGTTAATAGCTAAACCTAAATTATACGCTTGTGCGCAATTAGTACTATAGGTTTAAGTTGAAGAAATTATTGAATTAGTATTAGGCCAAATGAATTAATTTTGTTTAAGTTATTGAATTCGTATCATATGAATGAATTAAATATTATATTTCTTAAATAATATAACAGTATTTTACATAATAAAATTTTAATTTGCAAAAAACAAAGAATTATAAAATTGCTGTTAACCGGCAACTCATAATGACGCGATTTGTTTATTGAAATACATTAATTAAGAGATCGTCTAGTCGGCCTTAAATATCAGCTTGTTTCAGTGTGCCACGTTTAATATTCCCGCTTTCTACTAGAGCCGGCCATGGCTACACGCTTTCACTTTGTCGCAACTAACCGAACCGTGGCAACTAGTAGAAACGCTACCTGTAGACTAGTAGCTACTAGTAGAAACTAGTTTTAGGCTTCATACGTATAGGACATTATAAATTTTGTTATGCGGTGGACCGACATATTGATATACGTTTAGTTGTGAGCGAAGCGTGCAGAAACGGCTCGTTAAAGGGCCAAGCGTTGCGATCTAATGCTTCGATGTACTCTATGTGAGTCTTGAGTCATGGTATAGTAAACCGTAAATCAGGCGAGCGAAGAGAGTGCAGCGGTCTGTCATATATGAGTTCAGTATGTAGACTGTAAACACCTGTAGCTGATAGAACGAGGTTTTTTATCGCACTTACCGGGTTAAATTTGACCGCAGTCTCAATTTAGTTGTTTTTCTGAGGTACAGTTGCATGACATACTTTTGGAAAACATATATTTTAGTTTAATTTGTTCTGTCACCATTATTTTACATTTTTTTGTAGTAGGCCTAATTATGAATTTACATAGATTTCGACATAAATTTGGGCATACTTTCTCATCGTTTCTACATGAAAATTTTATTTAGGTATGTACATTTTCTTACTGTACCACAGATAAATGTCACTACTAGATGTACACTCATCCAGTACGACAGTTTTCTACGCACAAAGGTAATTTCTAAAGTTAATTTGGGTGCCAAATTAAAAAAATATATTTTTTCTTTTTACGACTTTTTACATAAAAATGGGTGGCGAGCGGTATCATATACGCTAACTCATCAAAATTTACTTATTTCCTAAAAATTTCCATGGAAAATAAAACTAAAATTTTTTTTTAAAGGCAATACAAACAAATATATTTCAGGATTTGTAGAATGTCACAACGGCTTGCCTATTAACAGTTCTTTATCGCCAGTCGGTGTTTCCGTTTTATACATTGTCGTCATCATGCATAGATGCAGAACTTTCAACCAGATTTACACGCGCCATGGTCGCACAGATACACAGTTTTAACCAGATATGTACGCGTCATCGACAGGCGGTTACACAGTTTCAGTCACTTTTGCACATTGTCATCGAAAAGCGGTTACACAGTTTCAATCAAGTTTATACTCCGTTAACAGCAATCAACAGGTGCACACTTTATTAGTTTTATACGCTATCACTAGCACACAGTTTCAACCGGCTTTATGCTCCTTCATCACCATAGTCATAGTTGCCCGGCTTATACACTGTCTTTCGAACAGCTCCGTTTCTACCAGCTTTTTATATTTTCATCGGTATTTAGGTGCATAGTTTCTACCAATTTTCCATACATCATCATCAGAACACACAGTTAGAAGGGACTACTACTATTGCTCAAATTTACTCACCAAACGTTTTGGCCACTAAAATCTCTATGGTCGCCTTCAGGTGGGCCTGTAAATTAAACTAATATGTTGTCTACTAACTTAATGCAGGCACACCTGAAGGCGGCCGCAGATTTTTTTTAGTGATAAAAATCTTGTGTGAATGTATTGGAAGTATGGTAACAATCCGCCCAAACCCTTCGAAAGATAGGTTTAAAGTCTCACACACCCATACAGTCTCAACCTAGGTGTGCTTAGTGCCACCTCTGGTGGACGCTGCCTCCTCCTACGGTTTCTCCCGTGCGCCCACATTGCCGCTTGGCAGCCCTCGGCGACTTTTCCTGAGCGGCTAGGGGCGCCCTACCCGTTGTGGGAGAGCAATTCCTGCTACTCAAGCGAAAAGTCTTCGAGGCCTCCCCCATTCTCCCGTCACGGGTCTCTTCGAGGTCCCAGGGTCCAAGAAAAACAATAACATCCTGTCCCTCCAAAATAAAATCTATGGAGGTTCCATTCCTTTGAAAGCGCGAGATCGCTAGCCAAGGTAACAAGCAGGCAACATGCAGTCATCGGGTATCACCCGGACACTGCGACCACCGGAGCACGACTAGCTGCTGCTCCGTTCAACTCTGGACTCTGGACTCTGGACAGTCTCAACCAGTATTGTCATCGACACACAATTAGTTGGGTTTACACAAGCGGTTTCAGTCAGTTTCCCGTACGCGAAAGAGCGTAAAGTTTGCGTTTGGTAAAACCAATCGAGCATTCACGCGCGATTGTAAAACTGTAAAAAATACACTTACCCTCACTCGCGCAAGAAACCGCGCCAACTTATACCATGCATATCAAATTAAAGACCAGCGAGCATAAGAATCATTCATCCTACCATCGGTGTACACTTTATTAAAGAAGCACTAAAAGAAAAAGGACACTCAGACATAAACAACGTTCGACACAGGGTCGAGAAAACACCCCTCCCTCCCTTCTTTGTTGATCTTGAACCTGCAGCAAACAATAAACAAATATATAACCTGAGGTCTTTAGGTAACATGCAGATTACTGTAGAACCACCTCGGAGAAAAAACTTCATAATACAGTGCACTCGTTATCAGTCATACGGTCACAGTAAGACGTAGGCCTACTGTAGAAAACCTTTCCAGTGTGACAAGTGCGGAGGTAAACACAACTCCGCAACTTGTTCCAAATCTAAGTATACACCAGCCACATGTGCATTATGCGATGGTCCTCATACAGCTAATTATAAAGGCTGTGAAGTTTATCAAAACTTGCAGGCCAGAAAAAGCCACGTACCTAACCCCACACCTAGGAGAACCCCTTCAGTGTTTAAGACTATGAACACGGAACAGAACATGAATACCCGTAACGTCTCTTTTCCTACTTACGCTCAAATTGCAAGACTACAGCAACACTCAGAATCATTGCCCCCTTATGACAGCAATCTGAAACAGACAGCAAATGAGGACATCACTCTTTCACACTTCCTGACAAAATTTGAGACTATGTTCAGTCAATTCATGCAGCAAAATAGCGTCATGCTTAATCTCCTTACAGCACTTGACAATAAACTTTCTAATTAATAATGAATAACAATTACAGGACTGGATTATGGAATCCAATCTCAACGCACCCTAGAACTCAAAGATTTTCTTATTGAAAACAGGTTAGACATAATGCTTATATCTGAGACACACTTCACAGGCAGAAGCCACATTAGGATTCCAGGATTTACTGTTTATGATACTCAACATCCTGACGGTACAGCTCGTGGCGGAACCGCTCTGTTAATCCGAAACAATATAAAACATGATCTCTTCTCTAAAGTCAAAACTGCTCACCTACAGGCGACAAAAGTTTTAATTGAAGATCAAAGAGGCCCGCTAATTGTTTCTGCAGTCTACTGTCCCCCAAAACACAGAATCAATGAAACTGACTTCAGCTCTTATCTTAGAACTCTTGGTGCACGTTTTTTGGTTGGAGGTGACTTTAATGCAAAACACCCGCAATGGGGTTCGAGATTAGCTAATCCAAGAGGTAGAATTTTATATAACATCATTAGACAAGAATCCCTGTCCTTTCTGTCCACTGGTCAACCAACTTATTGGCCTTCTGATACAAATAAAATACCTGACCTCATTGATTTCTTTTTAATACGAGGCTTGTCTCGTAAATACTACAAAGTTGAATCTTGCTTTGATTTGTCCTCTGACCACACTCCAATTATTGCCACTATTAGCAATACTATAATTGAGTCGGAAAGTCTACCAACACTCACAAATCGTCATACTGACTGGGATTACTTTAGAGAGCTTGAAAATGATAATATCTCGCTAGAACTTCCACACCACACGCCTGCTGAATTGGATGCGGATGTAAATTATCTCACCAGTACTTTTCAAAAATCAACCTGGGAAGCTACACCTTGCAATAGAGCGAAGAATAAGCACTTAAACCTTCCTCTGGTTGTCCGAAAGAAATTAGCTGAGAAGCGTAGATTGCGACGAATTTGGCAGCATACTCATCATCCGGATGATAAAAGAAAGTGGAATTCCGCGGCCAGACAACTAATAACGATTGTTAGAAAATTTAAAGAATGAAGGGATTCAGGATTATCTAGAAAATCTGTCACCTAACGAAAGTACTGATTATTCCTTGTGGAAGGCTACTAAACAATTAAAAAGGCCACTATTACAAATACCACCAATACATAAACCAGATGGTAGCTGGGCGCGAAGCAATACAGAGAAATCCCAGACTTTTGCCTAACATTTGGTCAACGTTTTTTAACCTGAAGCCAGCAAGAACGTCTCTTTCGATGAAGAGGTACAAAGATATTTAGACTCTACGCTCCAACTGACTCTACCTATTAAGACTTTTAAAGTTAAGGAAATCAAGGAAATAATCCTGTATAATTTGAAAAGTAAAAAGGCTCCCGGCATTGATTTGCTATCGGGGAAAGTTCTAAAGGAGCTGCCCCACAAAGGCGTTGTACTAATAACATACATTTTCAATGCCATACTCAGACTTGAATACTTTCCTCTTCTCTGGAAATCGGCTCAAGTTATCATGGTCTTAAAACCTGGTAAAACTCCTCAAGCGCCCTCTTCTTATCGACCCATAAGCCTTCTACCGATACTTGGTAAGATCTTTGAGAAGCTGTTTGTAAAACGACTTATGCCAACAATTGTAGAAAACAACCTAATTCCGGATCACCAATTTGGCTTTCGAGAAAAGCACTCTACGGTAGATCAAATACACAGACTAACAAATGTTATCAATAAATCGCTGGAATCGAAGATGTTCTGCTCAGGTGTGTTTCTCGACGTTTCCCAGGCATTTGACAAAGTTTCTGGCATCTTGGACTCTTATACAAAATAAAGAAAAATCTGCCACACAATTGTTACCGTATTCTACATTCCTACTTAGTGGGCAGAGTGTTTCAAGTCAAGTACTCGGATGCTACTTCTCCTCTATTACCAGTGGGGTCAGGTGTTCCGCAGGGTAGTGTCCTGGGTCCTCTGCTCTACCTCCTGTTCACCTCGGACTTACCGTCAGCAAGTGAAACCACTGTTCCTACCTACGCCGATGATGACACAGCAATCCTAGCGACACACTCCGACCCCTCAATAGCATCTCTTATACTACAAGAATAATTAAACAGCGTTCAGTTATGGCTTGATAAATGGCGCATAAAAATCAATTCATCCAAGTCAGTCCACGTTACCTTCACCACACGTAAGGCAAACTGCCCTCCAGTAACAATTAACGGTCAACCAGTACCGCAAGCTGAAAGTGCTAAGTACCTTGGGATGCATCTGGACAGGAGACTAACACGGAAAAAACATATAACATCTAAGAAGATTGAAGTTAATCACAAGGTCAGAAACATCTATTGGCTTATAGGCAGAAAATCACGGTTAAGTCTCGTCAACAAACTCTTGATCCATAAAGCAGTTCTTAAGCCGGTATGGACTTATGGTATTCAACTTTGGGGTACTGCAAGTACAAGTAATATTAAGATTATCCAGCGCTTTCAGTCCAAAACTTTAAGATCAATAGTCGACGCTCCATGGTTTGTCTCCAACAACTCTATACACCGCGACCTCAAAGTTCCAACCGTGAGAGAAGAAATCATGCGCCTCTGCAGGACTCACATCTCCAAACTAGAACAGCATCCTAATCAAAGATATTTATAGACTAAAAAGACACAAACTATTAGACTTACCATTCAGGTTTAACTAATAATGTATTCTCTGTATTTTCTGTATTGTACTGTCTGTGATATCTGTTCTGTATGTTTTTGTATTCGTGTCATTCATACGTGTTAATGTCAACCTGTATATGTGCCTTATGGGCCCAGTGTATAATATTTGAACCTATTGTATCATGCCAGCAGGAAGTGGGAGTGATTTTTGTTCTTACATGTTTTATCATTTAGTTTTTATTTTGTGTACCTCTTTAATCTATTATCAAAAACAAGAAGAGCTGTCAATGGTCAGCTCTTCATAATCCTGCGTGTGTTGTCAGCCAATTTGTTAAATGTTCGCTTAGTCGAACAGATTACAGATCTCCAATAAATTAAAAAAAAATAAAATCTTATAAGTACACACGAAAGAATCTGTGTGTAAACGACAATTCCGCACTCTTTACTTGGCGAAAGCTATTCCGTGGAACGTCTGCAAGTTGCACAGTTTCCTTTGTACTCTACAGGGATTTAGAATGAATTTATGTCGAAGAAATGTCGTATTGGCCACATTTTGTCTGGTGTGACTGTCTTGTTAACAAAAAAAAAAAAAAAAAACGAAAACGGAGGAGGATGTAGATTAAAGATTATAGACACAATTATAATCACCTACACTTGTTAAAGACATTTCGTGAAAATCATGGAACAAAAAAAATACTAACTTTTATACAAAACGAACGAGCGATAACAAACTTATAAAATACAAAATTGTACAAGCGAACGAACAACTACAACACACTAGTAGACCTACTAGGTAAAGAGCACTGTCAAAACTCAACCTCATCAGGACGTGTGCAAAGGCATGTGCGTACACGATTACCAACATTTTTCCCACGTATTCCTTCACAACACAATCTTTTCCGCGAAAGCTTCTACTGCACCCAGCCACACAAGAAAGCGTTTGTGTGTAAAGCCAGCTAAAGTTTTAACGAGCTTTATACTGTCGACAGCACGCTAGCTACCAGTTTATCAGTTTTGTACACACACTATTATTAGCTCGCAGTGTGAAACAGTTTTGTATACTTCTACTGCACTCAGTCACGCAAGAAAGCGTTTGTGTGTAAAGCCAGCTAATGTTTTAACGAGCTTTATACTGTCGTCAGCAGGCTAGCTACCAGTTTATTAGTTTAGTACACTATTATTAGCTGGCAGTGTGAAACAGTTTTGTATAATTCTACTGCACCCAGTCACAAAAGAAAGCGTTTGTGTATAAAGCCAGCTAATGTTTCAACAAGCTTTATACTGTCGTCAGCACGCTAGCTACCAGTTTATCAGTTTAGTACACTATTATTAGCTCGCAGTGTGAAACAGTTTTGTATACTTCTACTGCACCGTCACACAAGAAAGCGCTTGGGTGTAAAGCCAGCTAATGTTTCAACGAGCTTTATACTGTCGTCAGCACGCTAGCTACCAGTTTATCAGTTTTGTACACACACTATTATTAGCTTGCAGTGCGAAACAATTTTGTATACTTCTACTGCACCCAGTCACACAAGAAAGCGTTTGTGTGCAAAGCCAGCTAATGATTCAACGAGCTTTATACTGTCGTCAGCACGCTAGCTACCAGTTTATCAGTTTAGTACACTATTAATAAGTCGCAGTGTGAAACAGTTTTGTATATTTCTACTGCACCCAGTCACACAAGAAAGCGTTTGTGTGTAAAGCCAGCTAATGTTTCAACGAGCTTTATACTGTCGACAACACGCTAGCTACAAGTTTATCAGTTTTGTACACACACTATTATTAGCTGGCAGTGTGAAACAGTTTTGTATACTTCTACTGCACTCAGTCACGCAAGAAAGCCTTTGTGTATAAAACCAGCTAATGTTTCAACGAGCTTTATACATTCGACAGCACGCTAGCTACCAGTTTATCAGTTTTGTACACACACTATTATTAGCTTGCAGTGTGAAACAATTTTGTATACTTCTACTGCACCCAGTCACAAAAGAAAGCGTTTGTGTGCAAAGCCAGCTAATGATTCAACGAGCTTTATACTGTCGTCAGCACGCTAGCTACCAGTTTATCAGTTTAGTACACTATTATTTGCTCGCAGTGTGAAACAGTTTTGTATACTTATACTGCACTTAGTCACAGAAGAAAGCGTTTGTGTATAAAGCCAGCTAATGTTTCAACGAGCTTTATACTGTCGTCAGCACGCTAACTGCCACTTTATCAGTTTTGTACACACACTATTATTAGCTTGCAGGGTGAAAAAGTTTTGTATGTTTCTACTGCACCCAGTCACAGAAGAAAGCGATTGAGTGTAAAGTCAGCTAATGTTTCAACGAGCTTTATACTGTCGTCAGCACGCTAGCTACCAGTTTATCAGTTTTGTACACACACTATTATTAGCTTGCAGTCTGAAACAATTTTGTATACTTCTACTGCACCCAGTCACACAAGAAAACGTTTGTGTGTAAAGCCAGCTAATGTTTCAACGGGGTCTATACTGTCGTCAGCACGCTAGCCACAAGTTTATCAGTTTAGTACACTATTATTAAGTCGCAGTGTGAAATAGTTTTGTATACTTCTACAGCCTCCAGTCACACAAGAAAGCGTTTGTTTATGAAGCCAGCTAATATTTCAACAAGCTTTATACTGTCGTCGCAACGCTAGCTACCAGTATATCGGTTTAGTACACACACTATTATTAGCTTGCAGTGTGAAACAGTTTTGTATACTTCTACTGCACCCAGTCACACAAGAAAGCGTTTGTGTGTAAAGCCAGCTAATGTTTCAACGAGCTTTATACTGTCGACAGCCCGCTAGCTACCAGTTTATCAGTTTAGTACACTATTATTAGCTGGCAGTGTGAAACAGTTTTGTATACTTCTACTGCACTCAGTCACAGAAGAAAGCGTTTGTGTATAAAGCCAGCTAATGTTTCAACGAGCTTTATACTGTCGTCAGCACGCTAGCTGGCAGTTTATCAGTTTTGTACACACACTATTATCAGCTTGCAGTGTGACACAGTTTTGTATGTTTCTACTGCACCCAGTCACAGAAGAAAGCGTTTGTGTGTAAAGCCAGCTAATGTTTCAACGAGCTTTATAATGCCTTCAGCACGCTAGCTGCCAGTTTATTAGTTTTGTACACACACTATTATTAGCTTGCAGTGTGACAAAGATTTGTATGTTTCTACTGCACCCAGTCACAGAAGAAAGCGTTTGTGTGTAAAGCCAGCTAATGTTTCAACGAGCTTTATAATGCCTTCAGCACGCTAGCTACCAGTTTATCACTTTTGTACACACACTATTATTAGCTTGCACTGTGAAACAATTTTGTATACTTATACTGCACCCAATCATACAAGAAATCGTTTGTGTGTAAAGCCAGCTAATGTTTCAACGAGCTTTATACTGTCGTCAGCACGCTAGCTGCCAGTTTATCAGTTTTGTACACACACTATTATTAGCTTGCAGTGTGACACAGTTTTGTATGTTTGTACTGCACCCAGTCACAGAAGAAAGCGTCTGTGTGTAAAGCCAGCTAATGTTTCAACGAGCTTTATAATGCCTTCAGCACGCTAGCTACCAGTTTATCAGTTTAGTACACTATAATTAGCTCGCAGTGTGAAAAAGTTTTGTATACTTCTACTGCACCCAGTCACAGAAGAAAGCGTTTGTGTATAATGCCAGTTAATGCTTCAACGAGCTTTATACTGTCGTCAGCACGCTAGCTACCAGTTTATCAGTTTTGTACACTATTATTAAGTCGCAGTGTGAAATAGTTTTTTATACTTCTACTGCACCCAGTCACACAAGAAATCGTTTGTGTGTAAGGCAGCTAATGTTTCAACGAGCTTTATACTGTCGTCAGTACGCTAGCTACCAGTTTATCAGTTTAGTACACTATTATTAGCTCGCAGTGTGAAAAAGTTTTGTATACTTCTACTGCACCCAGTCACAGAAGAAAGCGTTTGTGTATAAAGCCAGTTAATGCTTCAACGAGCTTTATACTGTCGTCAGCACGCTAGCTACCAGTTTATCAGTTTTGTACACTATTATTAAGTCGCAGTGTGAAATAGTTTTTTATACTTCTACTGCACCCAGTCACACAAGAAATCGTTTGTGTGTAAGGCAGCTAATGTTTCAACGAGCTTTATACTGTCGTCAGTACGCTAGCTACCAGTTTATCAGTTTAGTACACTATTATTAGCTCGCAGTGTGAAACAGTTTTGTATACTTCTACTGCACCCAGTCACAGAAGAAAGCGTTTGTGTACAAAGCCAGCTAATGCTTCAACGAGCTTTATACTGTCGTCAGCACGCTAGCTACCAGTTTATCAGTTTTGTACACTATTACTAAGTCGCAGTGTGAAACAGTTTTGTATACTTCTACTGCACCCAGTCACACAAGAAAGCGTTTGTGTGTAAAGCCAGCTAATGTTTCAACGAGCTTTATACTGTCGACAGCACGCTAGCCACCAGTTTATCAATTTAGTACACTATTATTAGCTCGCAGTGTGAAACAGTTTTGTATACTTCTACTGCACCCAGTCACACAAGAAAGCGTTTGTGTATAAAGCCAGCTAATGTTTCAACGAGCTTTATACTGTCGACAGCACGCTAGCTACCAGTTTATCAGTATAGTACACTATTATTAGCTCGCAGTGTGGAACAGTTTTGTGTACTTCTACTGCACCCAGTCACACAAGAAAGCGTTTGTGTGTAAAGCCAGCTAATGTTTCAACGAGCTTTATACTGTCGACAGCACGCTAGCTACCAGTTTATCAGTTTAGTACACTATTATTTGCTCGCAGTGTGAAACAGTTTTGTATACTTATACTGCACTTAGTCACAGAAGAAAGCTTTTGTGTATAAAGCCAGCTAATGTTTCAACGAGCTTTATACTGTCGTCAGCACGCTAGCTGCCACTTTATCAGTTTTGTACACACACTATTATTAGCTTGCAGGGTGAAAACGTTTTGTATGTTTCTACTGCACCCAGTCACAGAAGAAAGCGATTGAGTGTAAAGTCAGCTAATGTTTCAACGAGCTTTACACTGTCGTCAGCACGCTAGCTACCAGTTTATAAGTTTTGTACACACACTATTATTAGCTTGCAGTCTGAAACAATTTTGTATACTTCTACTGCACACAGTCACACAAGAAAACGTTTGTGTGTAAAGCCAGCTAATGTTTCAACGGGGTCTATACTGTCGTCAGCACGCTAGCCACAAGTTTATCAGTTTAGTACACTATTATTAAGTCGCAGTGTGAAATAGTTTTGTATACTTCTACAGCCTCCAGTCACACAAGAAAGAGTTTGTTTATAAAGCCAGCTAATATTTCAACAAGCTTTATACTGTCGTCAGCACGCTAGCTACCAGTTTATCAGTTTAGTACACACACTATTATTAGCTTGCAGTGTGAAACAGTTTTGTATACTTCTACTGCACCCAGTCACACAAGAAAGCGTTTGTGTGTAAAGCCAGCTAATGTTTCAACGAGCTTTATACTGTCGACAGCACGCTAGCTACCAGTTTATCAGTTTAGTACACTATTATTAGCTGGCAGTGTGAAACAGTTTTGTATACTTCTACTGCAATCAGTCACAGAAGAAAGCGTTTGTGTATAAAGCCAGCTAATGTTTCAACGAGCTTTATACTGTCGTCAGCACGCTAGCTGCCAGTTTATCAGTTTTGTACACACACTATTATTAGCTTGCAGTGTGACACAGTTTTGTATGTTTCTACTGCACCCAGTCACAGAACAAAGCGTTTGTGTGTAAAGCCAGCTAATGTTTCAACGATTTTTATAATGCCTTCAGCACGCTAGCTGCCAGTTTATCAGTTTTGTACACACACTATTATTAGCTTGCAGTGTGACAAAGTTTTGTATGTTTCTACTGCACCCAGTCACAGAAGAAAGCGTTTGTGTGTAAAGCCAGCTAATGTTTCAACGAGCTTTATAATGCCTTCAGCACGCTAGCTACCAGTTTATCAGTTTTGTACACACACAATTATTAGCTTGCACTGTGAAACAATTTTGTATACTTATACTGCACCCAGTCATACAAGAAATCGTTTGTGTGTAAAGCCAGCTAATGTTTCAACGAGCTTTATACTGTCGTCAGCACGCTAGCTGCCAGTTTATCAGTTTTGTACACACACTATTATTAGCTTGCAGTGTGATACAGTTTTGTATGTTTGTTCTGCACCCAGTCACAGAAGAAAGCGTCTGTGTGTAAAGCCAGCTAATGTTTCAACGAGCTTTATAATGCCTTCAGCACGCTAGCTACCAGTTTATCAGTTTTGTACACACACAATTATTAGCTTTCAGTGTGAAACAATTTTGTATACTTATACTGCACCCAGTCACACAAGAAATCGTTTGTGTGTAAAGCCAGCTAATTTTTCAACGAGCTTTATACTGTCGTCAGTACGCTAGTTACCAGTTTATCAGTTTAGTACACTATTATTAGCTCGCAGTGTGAAAAAGTTTTGTATACTTCTACTGCACCCAGTCACAGAAGAAAGCGTTTGTGTATAAAGCCAGTTAATGCTTCAACGAGCTTTATACTGTCGTCAGCACGCTATCTACCAGTTTATCAGTTTTGTACACTATTATTAAGTTGCAGTGTGAAATAGTTTTTTATACTTCTACTGCACCCAGTCACACAAGAAATCGTTTGTGTGTAAGGCAGCTAATGTTTCAACGAGCTTTATACTGTCGACAGCACGCTAGCTACCAGTTTATCAGTTTAGTACACTATTATTAGCTGGCAGTGTGGAACAGTTTTGTGTACTTCTACTGCACCCAGTCACTCAAGAAAGCGTTTGTGTGTAAAGCCAGCTAATGTTACAACGAGCTTTATACTGTCGACAGCACGCTAGCTACCAGTTTATCAGTTTTGTACACACACTATTATTAGCTTGCAGTGTGAAACAGTTTTGTATACTTCTACTGCACCCAGTCACACAAGAAAGCGTTTGTGTATAAAGCCAGTTAATGTTTCAACGAGCTTTATACTGTCGTCAGCACGCTAGCTACCAGTTTATCAGTATAGTACACTATTATTAGCTCGCAGTGTGGAACAGTTTTGTGTACTTCTACTGCACCCAGTCACACAAGAAAACGTTTGTGTGTAAAGCCAGCTAATGTTTCAACGAGCTTTATACTGTCGACAGCACGCTAGGTACCAGTTTATCAGTTTTGTACACACACTATTATTAGCTTACAGTGTGAAACAGTTTTGTATACTTATACTGCACCCAGTCACACAAGAAAGCGTTTGTGTATAAAGCCAGTTAATGTTTCAACGAGCTTTATACTGTCGTCAGCACGCTAGCTAAAAGTTTATCAGTTTTGTACACACACTATTATTAGCTTGCAGCGTGACACAGTTTTGTATGTTTGTACTGCACCCAGTCACAGAAGAAAGCGTTTGTGTGTAAAGCCAGCTAATGTTTCAACGAGCTTTATAATGCCTTCAGCACGCTAGCTACCAGTTTATCAGTTTTGTACACACACTATTATTAGCTTGCAGTGTGAAACAATTTTGTATACTTATACTGCACCCAGTCACACAAGAAATCGTTTGTGTGTAAAGCCAGCTAATGTTTCAACGAGCTTTATACTGTCGTCAGTACGCTAGCTACCATTTTATCAGTTTAGTACACTATTATTAGCTCGCAGTGTGAAAAAGTTTTGTATACTTCTACTGCACCCAGTCACAGAAGAAAGCGTTTGTGTATAAAGCCAGTTAATGCTTCAACGAGCTTTATACTGTCGTCAGCACGCTAGCTACCAGTTTATCAGTTTTGTACACTATTATTAAGTCGCAGTGTGAAATAGTTTTTTATACTTCTACTGCACCCAGTCACACAAGAAATCGTTTGTGTGTAAGGCAGCTAATGTTTCAACGAGCTTTATACTGTCGTCAGTACGCTAGCTACCAGTTTATCAGTTTTGTACACTATTATTAGCTCGCAGTGTGAAACAGTTTTGTATACTTCTACTGCACCCAGTCACAGAAGAAAGCGTTTGTGTACAAAGCCAGCTAATGCTTCAACGAGCTTTATACTGTCGTCAGCACGCTAGCTACCAGTTTATCAGTTTTGTACACTATTATTAAGTCGCAGTGTGAAACAGTTTTGTATACTTCTACTGCACCCAGTCACACAAGAAAGCGTTTGTGTGTAAAGCCAGCTAATGTTTCAACGAGCTTTATACTGTCGACAACACGCTAGCCACCAGTTTATCAATTTAGTACACTATTATTAGCTCGCAGTGTGAAACAGTTTTGTATACTTCTACTGCACCCAGTCACACAAGAAAGCGTTTGTGTATAAAGCCAGCTAATGTTTCAACGAGCTTTATAATGCCTTCAGCACGCTAGCTACCAGTTTATCAGTTTTGTACACACACAATTATTAGCTTTCAGTGTGAAACAATTTTGTATACTTATACTGCACCCAGTCACACAAGAAATCGTTTGTGTGTAAAGCCAGCTAATTTTTCAACGAGCTTTATACTGTCGTCAGTACGCTAGCTACCAGTTTATCAGTTTAGTACACTATTATTAGCTCGCAGTGTGAAAAAGTTTTGTATACTTCTACTGCACCCAGTCACAGAAGAAAGCGTTTGTGTATAAAGCCAGTTAATGCTTCAACGAGCTTTATACTGTCGTCAGCACGCTAGCTACCAGTTTATCAGTTTTGTACACTATTATTAAGTTGCAGTGTGAAATAGTTTTTTATACTTCTACTGCACCCAGTCACACAAGAAATCGTTTGTGTGTAAGGCAGCTAATGTTTCAACGAGCTTTATACTGTCGACAGCACGCTAGCTACCAGTTTATCAGTTTAGTACACTATTATTAGCTGGCAGTGTGGAACAGTTTTGTGTACTTCTACTGCACCCAGTCACTCAAGAAAGCGTTTGTATGTAAAGCCAGCTAATGTTACAACGAGCTTTATACTGTCGACAGCACGCTAGCTACCAGTTTATCAGTTTTGTACACACACTATTATTAGCTTGCAGTGTGAAACAGTTTTGTATACTTCTACTGCACCCAGTCACACAAGAAAGCGTTTGTGTATAAAGCCAGTTAATGTTTCAACGAGCTTTATACTGTCGTCAGCACGCTAGCTACCAGTTTATCAGTATAGTACACTATTATTAGCTCGCAGTGTGGAACAGTTTTGTGTACTTCTACTGCACCCAGTCACACAAGAAAGCGTTTGTGTGTAAAGCCAGCTAATGTTTCAACGAGCTTTATACTGTCGATAGCACGCTAGGTACCAGTTTATCAGTTTTGTACACACACTATTATTAGCTTACAGTGTGAAACAGTTTTGTATACTTATACTGCACCCAGTCACACAAGAAAGCGTTTGTGTATAAAGCCAGTTAATGTTTCAACGAGCTTTATACTGTCGTCAGCACGCTAGCTAAAAGTTTATCAGTTTTGTACACACACTATTATTAGCTTGCAGTGTGACACAGTTTTGTATGTTTGTACTGCACCCAGTCACAGAAGAAAGCGTATGTGTGTAAAGCCAGCTAATGTTTCAACGAGCTTTATAATGCCTTCAGCACGCTAGCTACCAGTTTATCAGTTTTGTACACACACTATTATTAGCTTGCAGTGTGAAACAATTTTGTATACTTATACTGCACCCAGTCACACAAGAAATCGTTTGTGTGTAAAGCCAGCTAATGTTTCAACGAGCTTTATACTGTCGTCAGTACGCTAGCTACCATTTTATCAGTTTAGTACACTATTATTAGCTCGCAGTGTGAAAAAGTTTTGTATACTTCTACTGCACCCAGTCACAGAAGAAAGTGTTTGTGTATAAAGCCAGCTAATGCTTCAACGAGCTTTATACTGTCGTCAGCACGCTAGCTACCAGTTTATCAGTTTTGTACACTATTATTAAGTCGCAGTGTGAAACAGTTTTGTATACTTCTACTGCACCCAGTCACACAAGAAATCGTTTGTGTGTAAGGCAGCTAATGTTTCAACGAGCTTTATACTGTCGTCAGTACGCTAGCTACCAGTTTATCAGTTTAGTACACTATTATTAGCTCGCAGTGTGAAAAAGTTTTGTATACTTCTACTGCACCCAGTCACAGAAGAAAGCGTTTGTGTATAAAGCCAGTTAATGCTTCAACGAGCTTTATACTGTCGTCAGCACGCTAGCTACCAGTTTATCAGTTTTGTACACTATTATTAAGTCGCAGTGTGAAATAGTTTTTTATACTTCTACTGCACCCAGTCACACAAGAAATCGTTTGTGTGTAAGGCAGCTAATGTTTCAACGAGCTTTATACTGTCGTCAGTACGCTAGCTACCAGTTTATCAGTTTTGTACACTATTATTAGCTCGCAGTGTGAAACAGTTTTGTATACTTCTACTGCACCCAGTCACAGAAGAAAGCGTTTGTGTACAAAGCCAGCTAATGCTTCAACGAGCTTTATACTGTCGTCAGCACGCTAGCTACCAGTTTATCAGTTTTGTACACTATTATTAAGTCGCAGTGTGAAACAGTTTTGTATACTTCTACTGCACCCAGTCACACAAGAAAGCGTTTGTGTGTAAAGCCAGCTAATGTTTCAACGAGTTTTATACTGTCGACAACACGCTAGCCACCAGTTTATCAATTTAGTACACTATTATTAGCTCGCAGTGTGAAACAGTTTTGTATACTTCTACTGCACCCAGTCACACAAGAAAGCGTTTGTGTATAAAGCCAGCTAATGTTTCAACGAGCTTTATACTGTCGACAGCACGCTAGCTACCAGTTTATTAGTATAGTACACTATTATTAGCTCGCAGTGTGGAACAGTTTTGTGTACTTCTACTGCACCCAGTCACACAAGAAAGCGTTTGTGTGTAAAGCCAGCTAATGTTTCAACGAGCTTTATACTGTCGACAGCACGCTAGCTACCAGTTTATCAGTTTAGTACACTATTATTTGCTAGCAGTGTGAAACAGTTTTGTATACTTATACTGCACTTAGTCACAGAAGAAAGCGTTTGTGTATAAAGCCAGCTAATGTTTCAACGAGCTTTATACTGTCGTCAGCACGCCAGCTGCCACTTTATCAGTTTTGTACACACACTATTATTAGCTTGCAGGGTGAAAACGTTTTGTATGTTTCTACTGCACCCAGTCACAGAAGAAAGCGATTGAGTGTAAAGTCAGCTAATGTTTCAACGAGCTTTACACTGTCGTCAGCACGCTAGCTACCGGTTTATCAGTTTTGTACACACACTATTATTAGCTTGCAGTCTGAAACAATTTTGTATACTTCTACTGCACCCAGTCACACAAGAAAACGTTTGTGTGTAAAGCCAGCTAATGTTACAACGGGGTCTATACTGTCGTCAGCACGCTAGCCACAAGTTTATCAGTTTAGTACACTATTATTAAGTCGCAGTGTGAAATAGTTTTGTATACTTCTACAGCCTCCAGTCACACAAGAAAGAGTTTGTTTATAAAGCCAGCTAATATTTCAACAAGCTTTATACTGTCGTCAGCACGCTAGCTACCAGTTTATCAGTTTAGTACACACACTATTATTAGCTTGCAGTGTGAAACAGTTTTGTATACTTCTACTGCACCCAGTCACACAAGAAAGCGTTTGTGTGTAAAGCCAGCTAATGTTTCAACGAGCTTTATACTGTCGACAGCACGCTAGCTACCAGTTTATCAGTTTAGTACACTATTATTAGCTGGCAGTGTGAAACAGTTTTGTATACTTCTACTGCAATCAGTCACAGAAGAAAGCGTTTGTGTATAAAGCCAGCTAATGTTTCAACGAGGTTTATACTGTCGTCAGCACGCTAGCTGCCAGTTTATCAGTTTTGTACACACACTATTATTAGCTTGCAGTGTGACACAGTTTTGTATGTTTCTACTGCACCCAGTCACAGAACAAAGCGTTTGTGTGTAAAGCCAGCTAATGTTTCAACGATTTTTATAATGCCTTCAGCACGCTAGCTGCCAGTTTATCAGTTTTGTACACACACTATTATTAGCTTGCAGTGTGACAAAGTTTTGTATGTTTCTACTGCACCCAGTCACAGAAGAAAGCGTTTGTGTGTAAAGCCAGCTAATGTTTCAACGAGCTTTATAATGCCTTCAGCACGCTAGCTACCAGTTTATCAGTTTTGTACACACACAATTATTAGCTTGCACTGTGAAACAATTTTGTATACTTATACTGCACCCAGTCATACAAGAAATCGTTTGTGTGTAAAGCCAGCTAATTTTTCAACGAGCTTTATACTGTCGTCAGCACGCTAGCTGCCAGTTTATCAGTTTTGTACACACACTATTATTAGCTTGCAGTGTGATACAGTTTTGTATGTTTGTACTGCACCCAGTCACAGAAGAAAGCGTCTGTGTGTAAAGCCAGCTAATATTTCAACGAGCTTTATAATGCCTTCAGCACGCTAGCTACCAGTTTATCAGTTTTGTACACACACAATTATTAGCTTTCAGTGTGAAACAATTTTGTATACTTATACTGCACCCAGTCACACAAGAAATCGTTTGTGTGTAAAGCCAGCTAATTTTTCAACGAGCTTTATACTGTCGTCAGTACGCTAGCTACCAGTTTATCAGTTTAGTACACTATTATTAGCTCGCAGTGTGAAAAAGTTTTGTATACTTCTACTGCACCCAGTCACAGAAGAAAGCGTTTGTGTATAAAGCCAGTTAATGCTTCAACGAGCTTTATACTGTCGTCAGCACGCTAGCTACCAGTTTATCAGTTTAGTACACTATTATTAGCTCGCAGTGTGAAACAGTTTTGTATACTTCTACTGCACCCAGTCACACAAGAAAGCGTTTGTGTGTAAAGCCAGCTAATGTTTCAACGAGCTTTATACTGTCGTCAGCACGCTAGCTACCAGTTTATCAGTTTTGTACACACACTATTATTAGCTGGCAGTGTGAAACAGTTTTGTATACTTCAACTGCACTCAGTCACGCAAGAAAGCCTTTGTGTATAAAACCAGCTAATGTTTCAACGAGCTTTATACATTCGACAGCACGCTAGCTACCAGTTTATCAGTTTTGTACACACACTATTATTAGCTTGCAGTGTGAAACAATTTTGTATACTTCTACTGCACCCAGTCACAAAAGAAAGCGTTTGTGTGCAAAGCCAGCTAATGATTCAACGAGCTTTATACTGTCGTCAGCACGCTAGCTACCAGTTTATCAGTTTAGTACACTATTATTTGCTCGCAGTGTGAAACAGTTCTGTATACTTATACTGCACTTAGTCACAGAAGAAAGCGTTTGTGTATAAAGCCAGCTAATGTTTCAACGAGTTTTATACTATCGTCAGCACGCTAACTGCCACTTTATCAGTTTTGTACACACACAATTATTAGCTTGCAGGGTGAAAAAGTTTTGTAAGTTTCTACTGCACCCAGTCACAGAAGAAAGCGATTGAGTGTAAAGTCAGCTAATGTTTCAACGAGCTTTATACTGTCGTCAGCACGCTAGCTACCAGTTTATCAGTTTTGTACACACACCATTATTAGCTTGCAGTCTGAAACAATTTTGTATACTTCTACTGCACCCAGTCACACAAGAAAACGTTTGTGTGTAAAGCCAGCTAATGTTTCAACGGGGTCTATACTGTCGTCAGCACGCTAGCCACAAGTTTATCAGTTTAGTACACTATTATTAAGTCGCAGTGTGAAATAGTTTTGTATACTTCTACAGCCTCCAGTCACACAAGAAAGCGTTTGTTTATGAAGCCAGCTAATATTTCAACAAGCTTTATACTGTCGTCGCAACGCTAGCTACCAGTATATCGGTTTAGTACACACACTATTATTAGCTTGCAGTGTGAAACAGTTTTGTATACTTCTACTGCACCCAGTCACACAAGAAAGCGTTTGTGTGTAAAGCCAGCTAATGTTTCAACGAGCTTTATACTGTCGACAGCACGCTAGCTACCAGTTTATCAGTTTAGTACACTATTATTAGCTGGCAGTGTGAAACAGTTTTGTATACTTCTACTGCAATCAGTCACAGAAGAAAGCGTTTGTGTATAAAGCCAGCTAATGTTTCAACGAGCTTTATACTGTCGTCAGCACGCTAGCTGCCAGTTTATCAGTTTTGTACACACACTATTATTAGCTTGCAGTGTGACACAGTTTTGTATGTTTCTACTGCACCCAGTCACAGAACAAAGCGTTTGTGTGTAAAGCCAGCTAATGTTTCAACGATTTTTATAATGCCTTCAGCACGCTAGCTGCCAGTTTATCAGTTTTGTACACACACTATTATTAGCTTGCAGTGTGACAAAGTTTTGTATGTTTCTACTGCACCCAGTCACAGAAGAAAGCGTTTGTGTGTAAAGCCAGCTAATGTTTCAACGAGCTTTATAATGCCTTCAGCACGCTAGCTACCAGTTTATCAGTTTTGTACACACACAATTATTAGCTTGCACTGTGAAACAATTTTGTATACTTATACTGCACCCAGTCATACAAGAAATCGTTTGTGTGTAAAGCCAGCTAATGTTTCAACGAGCTTTATACTGTCGTCAGCACGCTAGCTGCCAGTTTATCAGTTTTGTACACACACTATTATTAGCTTGCAGTGTGATACAGTTTTGTATGTTTGTTCTGCACCCAGTCACAGAAGAAAGCGTCTGTGTGTAAAGCCAGCTAATGTTTCAACGAGCTTTATAATGCCTTCAGCACGCTAGCTACCAGTTTATCAGTTTTGTACACACACAATTATTAGCTTTCAGTGTGAAACAATTTTGTATACTTATACTGCACCCAGTCACACAAGAAATCGTTTGTGTGTAAAGCCAGCTTTTTTTTCAACGAGCTTTATACTGTCGTCAGTACGCTAGTTACCAGTTTATCAGTTTAGTACACTATTATTAGCTCGCAGTGTGAAAAAGTTTTGTATACTTCTACTGCACCCAGTCACAGAAGAAAGCGTTTGTGTATAAAGCCAGTTAATGCTTCAACGAGCTTTATACTGTCGTCGGCACGCTATCTACCAGTTTATCAGTTTTGTACACTATTATTAAGTTGCAGTGTGAAATAGTTTTTTATACTTCTACTGCACCCAGTCACACAAGAAATCGTTTGTGTGTAAGGCAGCTAATGTTTCAACGAGCTTTATACTGTCGACAGCACGCTAGCTACCAGTTTATCAGTTTAGTACACTATTATTAGCTGGCAGTGTGGAACAGTTTTGTGTACTTCTACTGCACCCAGTCACTCAAGAAAGCGTTTGTGTGTAAAGCCAGCTAATGTTACAACGAGCTTTATACTGTCGACAGCACGCTAGCTACCAGTTTATCAGTTTTGTACACACACTATTATTAGCTTGCAGTGTGAAACAGTTTTGTATATTTCTACTGCACCCAGTCACACAAGAAAGCGTTTGTGTATAAAGCCAGTTAATGTTTCAACGAGCTTTATACTGTCGTCAGCACGCTAGCTACCAGTTTATCAGTATAGTACACTATTATTAGCTCGCAGTGTGGAACAGTTTTGTGTACTTCTACTGCACCCAGTCACACAAGAAAACGTTTGTGTGTAAAGCCAGCTAATGTTTCAACGAGCTTTATACTGTCGACAGCACGCTAGGTACCAGTTTATCAGTTTTGTACACACACTATTATTAGCTTACAGTGTGAAACAGTTTTGTATACTTATACTGCACCCAGTCACACAAGAAAGCGTTTGTGTATAAAGCCAGTTAATGTTTCAACGAGCTTTATACTGTCGTCAGCACGCTAGCTAAAAGTTTATCAGTTTTGTACACACACTATTATTAGCTTGCAGCGTGACACAGTTTTGTATGTTTGTACTGCACCCAGTCACAGAAGAAAGCGTTTGTGTGTAAAGGCAGCTAATGTTTCAACGAGCTTTATAATGCCTTCAGCACGCTAGCTACCAGTTTATCAGTTTTGTACACACACTATTATTAGCTTGCAGTGTGAAACAATTTTGTATACTTATACTGCACCCAGTCACACAAGAAATCGTTTGTGTGTAAAGCCAGCTAATGTTTCAACGAGCTTTATACTGTCGTCAGTACGCTAGCTACCATTTTATCAGTTTAGTACACTATTATTAGCTCGCAGTGTGAAAAAGTTTTGTATACTTCTACTGCACCCAGTCACAGAAGAAAGCGTTTGTGTATAAAGCCAGTTAATGCTTCAACGAGCTTTATACTGTCGTCAGCACGCTAGCTACCAGTTTATCAGTTTTGTACACTATTATTAAGTCGCAGTGTGAAATAGTTTTTTATACTTCTACTGCACCCAGTCACACAAGAAATCGTTTGTGTGTAAGGCAGCTAATGTTTCAACGAGCTTTATACTGTCGTCAGTACGCTAGCTACCAGTTTATCAGTTTTGTACACTATTATTAGCTCGCAGTGTGAAACAGTTTTGTATACTTCTACTGCACCCAGTCACAGAAGAAAGCGTTTGTGTACAAAGCCAGCTAATGCTTCAACGAGCTTTATACTGTCGTCAGCACGCTAGCTACCAGTTTATCAGTTTTGTACACTATTATTAAGTCGCAGTGTGAAACAGTTTTGTATACTTCTACTGCACCCAGTCACACAAGAAAGCGTTTGTGTGTAAAGCCAGCTAATGTTTCAACGAGCTTTATACTGTCGACAACACGCTAGCCACCAGTTTATCAATTTAGTACACTATTATTAGCTCGCAGTGTGAAACAGTTTTGTATACTTCTACTGCACCCAGTCACACAAGAAAGCGTTTGTGTATAAAGCCAGCTAATGTTTCAACGAGCTTTATAATGCCTTCAGCACGCTAGCTACCAGTTTATCAGTTTTGTACACACACAATTATTAGCTTTCAGTGTGAAACAATTTTGTATACTTATACTGCACCCAGTCACACAAGAAATCGTTTGTGTGTAAAGCCAGCTAATTTTTCAACGAGCTTTATACTGTCGTCAGTACGCTAGCTACCAGTTTATCAGTTTAGTACACTATTATTAGCTCGCAGTGTGAAAAAGTTTTGTATACTTCTACTGCACCCAGTCACAGAAGAAAGCGTTTGTGTATAAAGCCAGTTAATGCTTCAACGAGCTTTATACTGTCGTCAGCACGCTAGCTACCAGTTTATCAGTTTTGTACACTATTATTAAGTTGCAGTGTGAAATAGTTTTTTATACTTCTACTGCACCCAGTCACACAAGAAATCGTTTGTGTGTAAGGCAGCTAATGTTTCAACGAGCTTTATACTGTCGACAGCACGCTAGCTACCAGTTTATCAGTTTAGTACACTATTATTAGCTGGCAGTGTGGAACAGTTTTGTGTACTTCTACTGCACCCAGTCACTCAAGAAAGCGTTTGTGTGTAAAGCCAGCTAATGTTACAACGAGCTTTATACTGTCGACAGCACGCTAGCTACCAGTTTATCAGTTTTGTACACACACTATTATTAGCTTGCAGTGTGAAACAGTTTTGTATACTTCTACTGCACCCAGTCACACAAGAAAGCGTTTGTGTATAAAGCCAGTTAATGTTTCAACGAGCTTTATACTGTCGTCAGCACGCTAGCTACCAGTTTATCAGTATAGTACACTATTATTAGCTCGCAGTGTGGAACAGTTTTGTGTACTTCTACTGCACCCAGTCACACAAGAAAGCGTTTGTGTGTAAAGCCAGCTAATGTTTCAACGAGCTTTATACTGTCGATAGCACGCTAGGTACCAGTTTATCAGTTTTGTACACACACTATTATTAGCTTACAGTGTGAAACAGTTTTGTATACTTATACTGCACCCAGTCACACAAGAAAGCGTTTGTGTATAAAGCCAGTTAATGTTTCAACGAGCTTTATACTGTCGTCAGCACGCTAGCTAAAAGTTTATCAGTTTTGTACACACACTATTATTAGCTTGCAGTGTGACACAGTTTTGTATGTTTGTACTGCACCCAGTCACAGAAGAAAGCGTATGTGTGTAAAGCCAGCTAATGTTTCAACGAGCTTTATAATGCCTTCAGCACGCTAGCTACCAGTTTATCAGTTTTGTACACACACTATTATTAGCTTGCAGTGTGAAACAATTTTGTATACTTATACTGCACCCAGTCACACAAGAAATCGTTTGTGTGTAAAGCCAGCTAATGTTTCAACGAGCTTTATACTGTCGTCAGTACGCTAGCTACCATTTTATCAGTTTAGTACACTATTATTAGCTCGCAGTGTGAAAAAGTTTTGTATACTTCTACTGCACCCAGTCACAGAAGAAAGTGTTTGTGTATAAAGCCAGCTAATGCTTCAACGAGCTTTATACTGTCGTCAGCACGCTAGCTACCAGTTTATCAGTTTTGTACACTATTATTAAGTCGCAGTGTGAAACAGTTTTGTATACTTCTACTGCACCCAGTCACACAAGAAATCGTTTGTGTGTAAGGCAGCTAATGTTTCAACGAGCTTTATACTGTCGTCAGTACGCTAGCTACCAGTTTATCAGTTTAGTACACTATTATTAGCTCGCAGTGTGAAAAAGTTTTGTATACTTCTACTGCACCCAGTCACAGAAGAAAGCGTTTGTGTATAAAGCCAGTTAATGCTTCAACGAGCTTTATACTGTCGTCAGCACGCTAGCTACCAGTTTATCAGTTTTGTACACTATTATTAAGTCGCAGTGTGAAATAGTTTTTTATACTTCTACTGCACCCAGTCACACAAGAAATCGTTTGTGTGTAAGGCAGCTAATGTTTCAACGAGCTTTATACTGTCGTCAGTACGCTAGCTACCAGTTTATCAGTTTTGTACACTATTATTAGCTCGCAGTGTGAAACAGTTTTGTATACTTCTACTGCACCCAGTCACAGAAGAAAGCGTTTGTGTACAAAGCCAGCTAATGCTTCAACGAGCTTTATACTGTCGTCAGCACGCTAGCTACCAGTTTATCAGTTTTGTACACTATTATTAAGTCGCAGTGTGAAACAGTTTTGTATACTTCTACTGCACCCAGTCACACAAGAAAGCGTTTGTGTGTAAAGCCAGCTAATGTTTCAACGAGTTTTATACTGTCGACAACACGCTAGCCACCAGTTTATCAATTTAGTACACTATTATTAGCTCGCAGTGTGAAACAGTTTTGTATACTTCTACTGCACCCAGTCACACAAGAAAGCGTTTGTGTATAAAGCCAGCTAATGTTTCAACGAGCTTTATACTGTCGACAGCACGCTAGCTACCAGTTTATTAGTATAGTACACTATTATTAGCTCGCAGTGTGGAACAGTTTTGTGTACTTCTACTGCACCCAGTCACATAAGAAAGCGTTTGTGTGTAAAGCCAGCTAATGTTTCAACGAGCTTTATACTGTCGACAGCACGCTAGCTACCAGTTTATCAGTTTAGTACACTATTATTTGCTAGCAGTGTGAAACAGTTTTGTATACTTATACTGCACTTAGTCACAGAAGAAAGCGTTTGTGTATAAAGCCAGCTAATGTTTCAACGAGCTTTATACTGTCGTCAGCACGCCAGCTGCCACTTTATCAGTTTTGTACACACACTATTATTAGCTTGCAGGGTGAAAACGTTTTGTATGTTTCTACTGCACCCAGTCACAGAAGAAAGCGATTGAGTGTAAAGTCAGCTAATGTTTCAACGAGCTTTACACTGTCGTCAGCACGCTAGCTACCGGTTTATCAGTTTTGTACACACACTATTATTAGCTTGCAGTCTGAAACAATTTTGTATACTTCTACTGCACCCAGTCACACAAGAAAACGTTTGTGTGTAAAGCCAGCTAATGTTACAACGGGGTCTATACTGTCGTCAGCACGCTAGCCACAAGTTTATCAGTTTAGTACACTATTATTAAGTCGCAGTGTGAAATAGTTTTGTATACTTCTACAGCCTCCAGTCACACAAGAAAGAGTTTGTTTATAAAGCCAGCTAATATTTCAACAAGCTTTATACTGTCGTCAGCACGCTAGCTACCAGTTTATCAGTTTAGTACACACACTATTATTAGCTTGCAGTGTGAAACAGTTTTGTATACTTCTACTGCACCCAGTCACACAAGAAAGCGTTTGTGTGTAAAGCCAGCTAATGTTTCAACGAGCTTTATACTGTCGACAGCACGCTAGCTACCAGTTTATCAGTTTAGTACACTATTATTAGCTGGCAGTGTGAAACAGTTTTGTATACTTCTACTGCAATCAGTCACAGAAGAAAGCGTTTGTGTATAAAGCCAGCTAATGTTTCAACGAGGTTTATACTGTCGTCAGCACGCTAGCTGCCAGTTTATCAGTTTTGTACACACACTATTATTAGCTTGCAGTGTGACACAGTTTTGTATGTTTCTACTGCACCCAGTCACAGAACAAAGCGTTTGTGTGTAAAGCCAGCTAATGTTTCAACGATTTTTATAATGCCTTCAGCACGCTAGCTGCCAGTTTATCAGTTTTGTACACACACTATTATTAGCTTGCAGTGTGACAAAGTTTTGTATGTTTCTACTGCACCCAGTCACAGAAGAAAGCGTTTGTGTGTAAAGCCAGCTAATGTTTCAACGAGCTTTATAATGCCTTCAGCACGCTAGCTACCAGTTTATCAGTTTTGTACACACACAATTATTAGCTTGCACTGTGAAACAATTTTGTATACTTATACTGCACCCAGTCATACAAGAAATCGTTTGTGTGTAAAGCCAGCTAATTTTTCAACGAGCTTTATACTGTCGTCAGCACGCTAGCTGCCAGTTTATCAGTTTTGTACACACACTATTATTAGCTTGCAGTGTGATACAGTTTTGTATGTTTGTACTGCACCCAGTCACAGAAGAAAGCGTCTGTGTGTAAAGCCAGCTAATATTTCAACGAGCTTTATAATGCCTTCAGCACGCTAGCTACCAGTTTATCAGTTTTGTACACACACAATTATTAGCTTTCAGTGTGAAACAATTTTGTATACTTATACTGCACCCAGTCACACAAGAAATCGTTTGTGTGTAAAGCCAGCTAATTTTTCAACGAGCTTTATACTGTCGTCAGTACGCTAGCTACCAGTTTATCAGTTTAGTACACTATTATTAGCTCGCAGTATGAAAAAGTTTTGTATACTTCTACTGCACCCAGTCACAGAAGAAAGCGTTTGTGTATAAAGCCAGCTAATGCTTCAACGAGCTTTATACTGTCGTCAGCACGCTAGCTACCAGTTTATCAGTTTTGTACACTATTATTAAGTCGCAGTGTGAAACAGTTTTGTATACTTCTACTGCACCCAGTCACACAAGAAATCGTTTGTGTGTAAGGCAGCTAATGTTTCAACGAGCTTTATACTGTCGTCAGTACGCTAGCTACCAGTTTATCAGTTTAGTACACTATTATTAGCTCGCAGTGTGAAAAAGTTTTGTATACTTCTACTGCACCCAGTCACAGAAGAAAGCGTTTGTGTATAAAGCCAGTTAATGCTTCAACGAGCTTTATACTGTCGTCAGCACGCTAGCTACCAGTTTATCAGTTTTGTACACTATTATTAAGTCGCAGTGTGAAATAGTTTTTTATACTTCTACTGCACCCAGTCACACAAGAAATCGTTTGTGTGTAAGGCAGCTAATGTTTCAACGAGCTTTATACTGTCGTCAGTACGCTAGCTACCAGTTTATCAGTTTTGTACACTATTATTAGCTCGCAGTGTGAAACAGTTTTGTATACTTCTACTGCACCCAGTCACAGAAGAAAGCGTTTGTGTACAAAGCCAGCTAATGCTTCAACGAGCTTTATACTGTCGTCAGCACGCTAGCTACCAGTTTATCAGTTTTGTACACTATTATTAAGTCGCAGTGTGAAACAGTTTTGTATACTTCTACTGCACCCAGTCACACAAGAAAGCGTTTGTGTGTAAAGCCAGCTAATGTTTCAACGAGTTTTATACTGTCGACAACACGCTAGCCACCAGTTTATCAATTTAGTACACTATTATTAGCTCGCAGTGTGAAACAGTTTTGTATACTTCTACTGCACCCAGTCACACAAGAAAGCGTTTGTGTATAAAGCCAGCTAATGTTTCAACGAGCTTTATACTGTCGACAGCACGCTAGCTACCAGTTTATTAGTATAGTACACTATTATTAGCTCGCAGTGTGGAACAGTTTTGTGTACTTCTACTGCACCCAGTCACACAAGAAAGCGTTTGTGTGTAAAGCCAGCTAATGTTTCAACGAGCTTTATACTGTCGACAGCACGCTAGCTACCAGTTTATCAGTTTAGTACACTATTATTTGCTAGCAGTGTGAAACAGTTTTGTATACTTATACTGCACTTAGTCACAGAAGAAAGCGTTTGTGTATAAAGCCAGCTAATGTTTCAACGAGCTTTATACTGTCGTCAGCACGCCAGCTGCCACTTTATCAGTTTTGTACACACACTATTATTAGCTTGCAGGGTGAAAACGTTTTGTATGTTTCTACTGCACCCAGTCACAGAAGAAAGCGATTGAGTGTAAAGTCAGCTAATGTTTCAACGAGCTTTACACTGTCGTCAGCACGCTAGCTACCGGTTTATCAGTTTTGTACACACACTATTATTAGCTTGCAGTCTGAAACAATTTTGTATACTTCTACTGCACCCAGTCACACAAGAAAACGTTTGTGTGTAAAGCCAGCTAATGTTACAACGGGGTCTATACTGTCGTCAGCACGCTAGCCACAAGTTTATCAGTTTAGTACACTATTATTAAGTCGCAGTGTGAAATAGTTTTGTATACTTCTACAGCCTCCAGTCACACAAGAAAGAGTTTGTTTATAAAGCCAGCTAATATTTCAACAAGCTTTATACTGTCGTCAGCACGCTAGCTACCAGTTTATCAGTTTAGTACACACACTATTATTAGCTTGCAGTGTGAAACAGTTTTGTATACTTCTACTGCACCCAGTCACACAAGAAAGCGTTTGTGTGTAAAGCCAGCTAATGTTTCAACGAGCTTTATACTGTCGACAGCACGCTAGCTACCAGTTTATCAGTTTAGTACACTATTATTAGCTGGCAGTGTGAAACAGTTTTGTATACTTCTACTGCAATCAGTCACAGAAGAAAGCGTTTGTGTATAAAGCCAGCTAATGTTTCAACGAGGTTTATACTGTCGTCAGCACGCTAGCTGCCAGTTTATCAGTTTTGTACACACACTATTATTAGCTTGCAGTGTGACACAGTTTTGTATGTTTCTACTGCACCCAGTCACAGAACAAAGCGTTTGTGTGTAAAGCCAGCTAATGTTTCAACGATTTTTATAATGCCTTCAGCACGCTAGCTGCCAGTTTATCAGTTTTGTACACACACTATTATTAGCTTGCAGTGTGACAAAGTTTTGTATGTTTCTACTGCACCCAGTCACAGAAGAAAGCGTTTGTGTGTAAAGCCAGCTAATGTTTCAACGAGCTTTATAATGCCTTCAGCACGCTAGCTACCAGTTTATCAGTTTTGTACACACACAATTATTAGCTTGCACTGTGAAACAATTTTGTATACTTATACTGCACCCAGTCATACAAGAAATCGTTTGTGTGTAAAGCCAGCTAATTTTTCAACGAGCTTTATACTGTCGTCAGCACGCTAGCTGCCAGTTTATCAGTTTTGTACACACACTATTATTAGCTTGCAGTGTGATACAGTTTTGTATGTTTGTACTGCACCCAGTCACAGAAGAAAGCGTCTGTGTGTAAAGCCAGCTAATATTTCAACGAGCTTTATAATGCCTTCAGCACGCTAGCTACCAGTTTATCAGTTTTGTACACACACAATTATTAGCTTTCAGTGTGAAACAATTTTGTATACTTATACTGCACCCAGTCACACAAGAAATCGTTTGTGTGTAAAGCCAGCTAATTTTTCAACGAGCTTTATACTGTCGTCAGTACGCTAGCTACCAGTTTATCAGTTTAGTACACTATTATTAGCTCGCAGTGTGAAAAAGTTTTGTATACTTCTACTGCACCCAGTCACAGAAGAAAGCGTTTGTGTATAAAGCCAGTTAATGCTTCAACGAGCTTTATACTGTCGTCAGCACGCTAGCTACCAGTTTATCAGTTTAGTACACTATTATTAGCTCGCAGTGTGAAACAGTTTTGTATACTTCTACTGCACCCAGTCACACAAGAAAGCGTTTGTGTGTAAAGCCAGCTAATGTTTCAACGAGCTTTATACTGTCGTCAGCACGCTAGCTACCAGTTTATCAGTTTTGTACACACACTATTATTAGCTGGCAGTGTGAAACAGTTTTGTATACTTCAACTGCACTCAGTCACGCAAGAAAGCCTTTGTGTATAAAACCAGCTAATGTTTCAACGAGCTTTATACATTCGACAGCACGCTAGCTACCAGTTTATCAGTTTTGTACACACACTATTATTAGCTTGCAGTGTGAAACAATTTTGTATACTTCTACTGCACCCAGTCACAAAAGAAAGCGTTTGTGTGCAAAGCCAGCTAATGATTCAACGAGCTTTATACTGTCGTCAGCACGCTAGCTACCAGTTTATCAGTTTAGTACACTATTATTTGCTCGCAGTGTGAAACAGTTATGTATACTTATACTGCACTTAGTCACAGAAGAAAGCGTTTGTGTATAAAGCCAGCTAATGTTTCAACGAGTTTTATACTATCGTCAGCACGCTAACTGCCACTTTATCAGTTTTGTACACACACAATTATTAGCTTGCAGGGTGAAAAAGTTTTGTAAGTTTCTACTGCACCCAGTCACAGAAGAAAGCGATTGAGTGTAAAGTCAGCTAATGTTTCAACGAGCTTTATACTGTCGTCAGCACGCTAGCTACCAGTTTATCAGTTTTGTACACACACCATTATTAGCTTGCAGTCTGAAACAATTTTGTATACTTCTACTGCACCCAGTCACACAAGAAAACGTTTGTGTGTAAAGCCAGCTAATGTTTCAACGGGGTCTATACTGTCGTCAGCACGCTAGCCACAAGTTTATCAGTTTAGTACACTATTATTAAGTCGCAGTGTGAAATAGTTTTGTATACTTCTACAGCCTCCAGTCACACAAGAAAGCGTTTGTTTATGAAGCCAGCTAATATTTCAACAAGCTTTATACTGTCGTCGCAACGCTAGCTACCAGTATATCGGTTTAGTACACACACTATTATTAGCTTGCAGTGTGAAACAGTTTTGTATACTTCTACTGCACCCAGTCACACAAGAAAGCGTTTGTGTGTAAAGCCAGCTAATGTTTCAACGAGCTTTATACTGTCGACAGCACGCTAGCTACCAGTTTATCAGTTTAGTACACTATTATTAGCTGGCAGTGTGAAACAGTTTTGTATACTTCTACTGCAATCAGTCACAGAAGAAAGCGTTTGTGTATAAAGCCAGCTAATGTTTCAACGAGCTTTATACTGTCGTCAGCACGCTAGCTGCCAGTTTATCAGTTTTGTACACACACTATTATTAGCTTGCAGTGTGACACAGTTTTGTATGTTTCTACTGCACCCAGTCACAGAACAAAGCGTTTGTGTGTAAAGCCAGCTAATGTTTCAACGATTTTTATAATGCCTTCAGCACGCTAGCTGCCAGTTTATCAGTTTTGTACACACACTATTATTAGCTTGCAGTGTGACAAAGTTTTGTATGTTTCTACTGCACCCAGTCACAGAAGAAAGCGTTTGTGTGTAAAGCCAGCTAATGTTTCAACGAGCTTTATAATGCCTTCAGCACGCTAGCTACCAGTTTATCAGTTTTGTACACACACAATTATTAGCTTGCACTGTGAAACAATTTTGTATACTTATACTGCACCCAGTCATACAAGAAATCGTTTGTGTGTAAAGCCAGCTAATGTTTCAACGAGCTTTATACTGTCGTCAGCACGCTAGCTGCCAGTTTATCAGTTTTGTACACACACTATTATTAGCTTGCAGTGTGATACAGTTTTGTATGTTTGTTCTGCACCCAGTCACAGAAGAAAGCGTCTGTGTGTAAAGCCAGCTAATGTTTCAACGAGCTTTATAATGCCTTCAGCACGCTAGCTACCAGTTTATCAGTTTTGTACACACACAATTATTAGCTTTCAGTGTGAAACAATTTTGTATACTTATACTGCACCCAGTCACACAAGAAATCGTTTGTGTGTAAAGCCAGCTTTTTTTTCAACGAGCTTTATACTGTCGTCAGTACGCTAGTTACCAGTTTATCAGTTTAGTACACTATTATTAGCTCGCAGTGTGAAAAAGTTTTGTATACTTCTACTGCACCCAGTCACAGAAGAAAGCGTTTGTGTATAAAGCCAGTTAATGCTTCAACGAGCTTTATACTGTCGTCGGCACGCTATCTACCAGTTTATCAGTTTTGTACACTATTATTAAGTTGCAGTGTGAAATAGTTTTTTATACTTCTACTGCACCCAGTCACACAAGAAATCGTTTGTGTGTAAGGCAGCTAATGTTTCAACGAGCTTTATACTGTCGACAGCACGCTAGCTACCAGTTTATCAGTTTAGTACACTATTATTAGCTGGCAGTGTGGAACAGTTTTGTGTACTTCTACTGCACCCAGTCACTCAAGAAAGCGTTTGTGTGTAAAGCCAGCTAATGTTACAACGAGCTTTATACTGTCGACAGCACGCTAGCTACCAGTTTATCAGTTTTGTACACACACTATTATTAGCTTGCAGTGTGAAACAGTTTTGTATATTTCTACTGCACCCAGTCACACAAGAAAGCGTTTGTGTATAAAGCCAGTTAATGTTTCAACGAGCTTTATACTGTCGTCAGCACGCTAGCTACCAGTTTATCAGTATAGTACACTATTATTAGCTCGCAGTGTGGAACAGTTTTGTGTACTTCTACTGCACCCAGTCACACAAGAAAACGTTTGTGTGTAAAGCCAGCTAATGTTTCAACGAGCTTTATACTGTCGACAGCACGCTAGGTACCAGTTTATCAGTTTTGTACACACACTATTATTAGCTTACAGTGTGAAACAGTTTTGTATACTTATACTGCACCCAGTCACACAAGAAAGCGTTTGTGTATAAAGCCAGTTAATGTTTCAACGAGCTTTATACTGTCGTCAGCACGCTAGCTAAAAGTTTATCAGTTTTGTACACACACTATTATTAGCTTGCAGCGTGACACAGTTTTGTATGTTTGTACTGCACCCAGTCACAGAAGAAAGCGTTTGTGTGTAAAGGCAGCTAATGTTTCAACGAGCTTTATAATGCCTTCAGCACGCTAGCTACCAGTTTATCAGTTTTGTACACACACTATTATTAGCTTGCAGTGTGAAACAATTTTGTATACTTATACTGCACCCAGTCACACAAGAAATCGTTTGTGTGTAAAGCCAGCTAATGTTTCAACGAGCTTTATACTGTCGTCAGTACGCTAGCTACCATTTTATCAGTTTAGTACACTATTATTAGCTCGCAGTGTGAAAAAGTTTTGTATACTTCTACTGCACCCAGTCACAGAAGAAAGCGTTTGTGTATAAAGCCAGTTAATGCTTCAACGAGCTTTATACTGTCGTCAGCACGCTAGCTACCAGTTTATCAGTTTTGTACACTATTATTAAGTCGCAGTGTGAAATAGTTTTTTATACTTCTACTGCACCCAGTCACACAAGAAATCGTTTGTGTGTAAGGCAGCTAATGTTTCAACGAGCTTTATACTGTCGTCAGTACGCTAGCTACCAGTTTATCAGTTTTGTACACTATTATTAGCTCGCAGTGTGAAACAGTTTTGTATACTTCTACTGCACCCAGTCACAGAAGAAAGCGTTTGTGTACAAAGCCAGCTAATGCTTCAACGAGCTTTATACTGTCGTCAGCACGCTAGCTACCAGTTTATCAGTTTTGTACACTATTATTAAGTCGCAGTGTGAAACAGTTTTGTATACTTCTACTGCACCCAGTCACACAAGAAAGCGTTTGTGTGTAAAGCCAGCTAATGTTTCAACGAGCTTTATACTGTCGACAACACGCTAGCCACCAGTTTATCAATTTAGTACACTATTATTAGCTCGCAGTGTGAAACAGTTTTGTATACTTCTACTGCACCCAGTCACACAAGAAAGCGTTTGTGTATAAAGCCAGCTAATGTTTCAACGAGCTTTATAATGCCTTCAGCACGCTAGCTACCAGTTTATCAGTTTTGTACACACACAATTATTAGCTTTCAGTGTGAAACAATTTTGTATACTTATACTGCACCCAGTCACACAAGAAATCGTTTGTGTGTAAAGCCAGCTAATTTTTCAACGAGCTTTATACTGTCGTCAGTACGCTAGCTACCAGTTTATCAGTTTAGTACACTATTATTAGCTCGCAGTGTGAAAAAGTTTTGTATACTTCTACTGCACCCAGTCACAGAAGAAAGCGTTTGTGTATAAAGCCAGTTAATGCTTCAACGAGCTTTATACTGTCGTCAGCACGCTAGCTACCAGTTTATCAGTTTTGTACACTATTATTAAGTTGCAGTGTGAAATAGTTTTTTATACTTCTACTGCACCCAGTCACACAAGAAATCGTTTGTGTGTAAGGCAGCTAATGTTTCAACGAGCTTTATACTGTCGACAGCACGCTAGCTACCAGTTTATCAGTTTAGTACACTATTATTAGCTGGCAGTGTGGAACAGTTTTGTGTACTTCTACTGCACCCAGTCACTCAAGAAAGCGTTTGTGTGTAAAGCCAGCTAATGTTACAACGAGCTTTATACTGTCGACAGCACGCTAGCTACCAGTTTATCAGTTTTGTACACACACTATTATTAGCTTGCAGTGTGAAACAGTTTTGTATACTTCTACTGCACCCAGTCACACAAGAAAGCGTTTGTGTATAAAGCCAGTTAATGTTTCAACGAGCTTTATACTGTCGTCAGCACGCTAGCTACCAGTTTATCAGTATAGTACACTATTATTAGCTCGCAGTGTGGAACAGTTTTGTGTACTTCTACTGCACCCAGTCACACAAGAAAGCGTTTGTGTGTAAAGCCAGCTAATGTTTCAACGAGCTTTATACTGTCGATAGCACGCTAGGTACCAGTTTATCAGTTTTGTACACACACTATTATTAGCTTACAGTGTGAAACAGTTTTGTATACTTATACTGCACCCAGTCACACAAGAAAGCGTTTGTGTATAAAGCCAGTTAATGTTTCAACGAGCTTTATACTGTCGTCAGCACGCTAGCTAAAAGTTTATCAGTTTTGTACACACACTATTATTAGCTTGCAGTGTGACACAGTTTTGTATGTTTGTACTGCACCCAGTCACAGAAGAAAGCGTATGTGTGTAAAGCCAGCTAATGTTTCAACGAGCTTTATAATGCCTTCAGCACGCTAGCTACCAGTTTATCAGTTTTGTACACACACTATTATTAGCTTGCAGTGTGAAACAATTTTGTATACTTATACTGCACCCAGTCACACAAGAAATCGTTTGTGTGTAAAGCCAGCTAATGTTTCAACGAGCTTTATACTGTCGTCAGTACGCTAGCTACCATTTTATCAGTTTAGTACACTATTATTAGCTCGCAGTGTGAAAAAGTTTTGTATACTTCTACTGCACCCAGTCACAGAAGAAAGTGTTTGTGTATAAAGCCAGCTAATGCTTCAACGAGCTTTATACTGTCGTCAGCACGCTAGCTACCAGTTTATCAGTTTTGTACACTATTATTAAGTCGCAGTGTGAAACAGTTTTGTATACTTCTACTGCACCCAGTCACACAAGAAATCGTTTGTGTGTAAGGCAGCTAATGTTTCAACGAGCTTTATACTGTCGTCAGTACGCTAGCTACCAGTTTATCAGTTTAGTACACTATTATTAGCTCGCAGTGTGAAAAAGTTTTGTATACTTCTACTGCACCCAGTCACAGAAGAAAGCGTTTGTGTATAAAGCCAGTTAATGCTTCAACGAGCTTTATACTGTCGTCAGCACGCTAGCTACCAGTTTATCAGTTTTGTACACTATTATTAAGTCGCAGTGTGAAATAGTTTTTTATACTTCTACTGCACCCAGTCACACAAGAAATCGTTTGTGTGTAAGGCAGCTAATGTTTCAACGAGCTTTATACTGTCGTCAGTACGCTAGCTACCAGTTTATCAGTTTTGTACACTATTATTAGCTCGCAGTGTGAAACAGTTTTGTATACTTCTACTGCACCCAGTCACAGAAGAAAGCGTTTGTGTACAAAGCCAGCTAATGCTTCAACGAGCTTTATACTGTCGTCAGCACGCTAGCTACCAGTTTATCAGTTTTGTACACTATTATTAAGTCGCAGTGTGAAACAGTTTTGTATACTTCTACTGCACCCAGTCACACAAGAAAGCGTTTGTGTGTAAAGCCAGCTAATGTTTCAACGAGTTTTATACTGTCGACAACACGCTAGCCACCAGTTTATCAATTTAGTACACTATTATTAGCTCGCAGTGTGAAACAGTTTTGTATACTTCTACTGCACCCAGTCACACAAGAAAGCGTTTGTGTATAAAGCCAGCTAATGTTTCAACGAGCTTTATACTGTCGACAGCACGCTAGCTACCAGTTTATTAGTATAGTACACTATTATTAGCTCGCAGTGTGGAACAGTTTTGTGTACTTCTACTGCACCCAGTCACATAAGAAAGCGTTTGTGTGTAAAGCCAGCTAATGTTTCAACGAGCTTTATACTGTCGACAGCACGCTAGCTACCAGTTTATCAGTTTAGTACACTATTATTTGCTAGCAGTGTGAAACAGTTTTGTATACTTATACTGCACTTAGTCACAGAAGAAAGCGTTTGTGTATAAAGCCAGCTAATGTTTCAACGAGCTTTATACTGTCGTCAGCACGCCAGCTGCCACTTTATCAGTTTTGTACACACACTATTATTAGCTTGCAGGGTGAAAACGTTTTGTATGTTTCTACTGCACCCAGTCACAGAAGAAAGCGATTGAGTGTAAAGTCAGCTAATGTTTCAACGAGCTTTACACTGTCGTCAGCACGCTAGCTACCGGTTTATCAGTTTTGTACACACACTATTATTAGCTTGCAGTCTGAAACAATTTTGTATACTTCTACTGCACCCAGTCACACAAGAAAACGTTTGTGTGTAAAGCCAGCTAATGTTACAACGGGGTCTATACTGTCGTCAGCACGCTAGCCACAAGTTTATCAGTTTAGTACACTATTATTAAGTCGCAGTGTGAAATAGTTTTGTATACTTCTACAGCCTCCAGTCACACAAGAAAGAGTTTGTTTATAAAGCCAGCTAATATTTCAACAAGCTTTATACTGTCGTCAGCACGCTAGCTACCAGTTTATCAGTTTAGTACACACACTATTATTAGCTTGCAGTGTGAAACAGTTTTGTATACTTCTACTGCACCCAGTCACACAAGAAAGCGTTTGTGTGTAAAGCCAGCTAATGTTTCAACGAGCTTTATACTGTCGACAGCACGCTAGCTACCAGTTTATCAGTTTAGTACACTATTATTAGCTGGCAGTGTGAAACAGTTTTGTATACTTCTACTGCAATCAGTCACAGAAGAAAGCGTTTGTGTATAAAGCCAGCTAATGTTTCAACGAGGTTTATACTGTCGTCAGCACGCTAGCTGCCAGTTTATCAGTTTTGTACACACACTATTATTAGCTTGCAGTGTGACACAGTTTTGTATGTTTCTACTGCACCCAGTCACAGAACAAAGCGTTTGTGTGTAAAGCCAGCTAATGTTTCAACGATTTTTATAATGCCTTCAGCACGCTAGCTGCCAGTTTATCAGTTTTGTACACACACTATTATTAGCTTGCAGTGTGACAAAGTTTTGTATGTTTCTACTGCACCCAGTCACAGAAGAAAGCGTTTGTGTGTAAAGCCAGCTAATGTTTCAACGAGCTTTATAATGCCTTCAGCACGCTAGCTACCAGTTTATCAGTTTTGTACACACACAATTATTAGCTTGCACTGTGAAACAATTTTGTATACTTATACTGCACCCAGTCATACAAGAAATCGTTTGTGTGTAAAGCCAGCTAATTTTTCAACGAGCTTTATACTGTCGTCAGCACGCTAGCTGCCAGTTTATCAGTTTTGTACACACACTATTATTAGCTTGCAGTGTGATACAGTTTTGTATGTTTGTACTGCACCCAGTCACAGAAGAAAGCGTCTGTGTGTAAAGCCAGCTAATATTTCAACGAGCTTTATAATGCCTTCAGCACGCTAGCTACCAGTTTATCAGTTTTGTACACACACAATTATTAGCTTTCAGTGTGAAACAATTTTGTATACTTATACTGCACCCAGTCACACAAGAAATCGTTTGTGTGTAAAGCCAGCTAATTTTTCAACGAGCTTTATACTGTCGTCAGTACGCTAGCTACCAGTTTATCAGTTTAGTACACTATTATTAGCTCGCAGTATGAAAAAGTTTTGTATACTTCTACTGCACCCAGTCACAGAAGAAAGCGTTTGTGTATGAAGCCAGTTAATGCTTCAACGAGCTTTATACTGTCGTCAGCACGCTAGCTACCAGTTTATCAGTTTAGTACACTATTATTAGCTCGCAGTGTGAAACAGTTTTGTATACTTCTACTGCACCCAGTCACACAAGAAAGCGTTTGTGTGTAAAGCCAGCTAATGTTTCAACGAGCTTTATACTGTCGTCAGCACGCTAGCTACCAGTTTATCAGTTTTGTACACACACTATTATTAGCTGGCAGTGTGAAACAGTTTTGTATACTTCTACTGCACTCAGTCACGCAAGAAAGCCTTTGTGTATAAAACCAGCTAATGTTTCAACGAGCTTTATACATTCGACAGCACGCTAGCTACCAGTTTATCAGTTTTGTACACACACTATTATTAGCTTGCAGTGTGAAACAATTTTGTATACTTCTACTGCACCCAGTCACAAAAGAAAGCGTTTGTGTGCAAAGCCAGCTAATGATTCAACGAGCTTTATACTGTCGTCAGCACGCTAGCTACCAGTTTATCAGTTTAGTACACTATTATTTGCTCGCAGTGTGAAACAGTTTTGTATACTTATACTGCACTTAGTCACAGAAGAAAGCGTTTGTGTATAAAGCCAGCTAATGTTTCAACGAGTTTTATACTATCGTCAGCACGCTAACTGCCACTTTATCAGTTTTGTACACACACAATTATTAGCTTGCAGGGTGAAAAAGTTTTGTAAGTTTCTACTGCACCCAGTCACAGAAGAAAGCGATTGAGTGTAAAGTCAGCTAATGTTTCAACGAGCTTTATACTGTCGTCAGCACGCTAGCTACCAGTTTATCAGTTTTGTACACACACCATTATTAGCTTGCAGTCTGAAACAATTTTGTATACTTCTACTGCACCCAGTCACACAAGAAAACGTTTGTGTGTAAAGCCAGCTAATGTTTCAACGGGGTCTATACTGTCGTCAGCACGCTAGCCACAAGTTTATCAGTTTAGTACACTATTATTAAGTCGCAGTGTGAAATAGTTTTGTATACTTCTACAGCCTCCAGTCACACAAGAAAGCGTTTGTTTATGAAGCCAGCTAATATTTCAACAAGCTTTATACTGTCGTCGCAACGCTAGCTACCAGTATATCGGTTTAGTACACACACTATTATTAGCTTGCAGTGTGAAACAGTTTTGTATACTTCTACTGCACCCAGTCACACAAGAAAGCGTTTGTGTGTAAAGCCAGCTAATGTTTCAACGAGCTTTATACTGTCGACAGCCCGCTAGCTACCAGTTTATCAGTTTAGTACACTATTATTAGCTGGCAGTGTGAAACAGTTTTGTATACTTCTACTGCACTCAGTCACAGAAGAAAGCGTTTGTGTATAAAGCCAGCTAATGTTTCAACGAGCTTTATACTGTCGTCAGCACGCTAGCTGGCAGTTTATCAGTTTTGTACACACACTATTATTAGCTTGCAGTGTGACACAGTTTTGTATGTTTCTACTGCACCCACTCACAGAAGAAAGCGTTTGTGTGTAAAGCCAGCTAATGTTTCAACGAGCTTTATAATGCCTTCAGCACGCTAGCTGCCAGTTTATTAGTTTTGTACACACACTATTATTAGCTTGCAGTGTGACAAAGTTTTGTATGTTTCTACTGCACCCAGTCACAGAAGAAAGCGTTTGTATGTAAAGCCAGCTAATGTTTCAACGAGCTTTATAATGCCTTCAGCACGCTAGCTACCAGTTTATCACTTTTGTACACACACTATTATTAGCTTGCACTGTGAAACAATTTTGTATACTTATACTGCACCCAATCATACAAGAAATCGTTTGTGTGTAAAGCCAGCTAATGTTTCAACGAGCTTTATACTGTCGTCAGCACGCTAGCTGCCAGTTTATCAGTTTTGTACACACACTATTATTAGCTTGCAGTGTGACACAGTTTTGTATGTTTGTACTGCACCCAGTCACAGAAGAAAGCGTCTGTGTGTAAAGCCAGCTAATGTTTCAACGAGCTTTATAATGCCTTCAGCACGCTAGCTACCAGTTGATCAGTTTAGTACACTATAATTAGCTCGCAGTGTGAAAAAGTTTTGTATACTTCTACTGCACCCAGTCACAGAAGAAAGCGTTTGTGTATAATGCCAGTTAATGCTTCAACGAGCTTTATACAGTCGTCATCACGCTAGCTACCAGTTTATCAGTTTTGTACACTATTATTAAGTCGCAGTGTGAAATAGTTTTTTATACTTCTACTGCACCCAGTCACACAAGAAATCGTTTGTGTGTAAGGCAGCTAATGTTTCAACGAGCTTTATACTGTCGTCAGTACGCTAGCTACCAGTTTATCAGTTTAGTACACTATTATTAGCTCGCAGTGTGAAAAAGTTTTGTATACTTCTACTGCACCCAGTCACAGAAGAAAGCGTTTGTGTATAAAGCCAGTTAATGCTTCAACGAGCTTTATACTGTCGTCAGCACGCTAGCTACCAGTTTATCAGTTTTGTACACTATTATTAAGTCGCAGTGTGAAATAGTTTTTTATACTTCTACTGCACCCAGTCACACAAGAAATCGTTTGTGTGTAAGGCAGCTAATGTTTCAACGAGCTTTATACTGTCGTCAGTACGCTAGCTACCAGTTTATCAGTTTAGTACACTATTATTAGCTCGCAGTGTGAAACAGTTTTGTATACTTCTACTGCACCCAGTCACAGAAGAAAGCGTTTGTGTACAAAGCCAGCTAATGCTTCAACGAGCTTTATACTGTCGTCAGCACGCTAGCTACCAGTTTATCAGTTTTGTACACTATTATTAAGTCGCAGTGTGAAACAGTTTTGTATACTTCTACTGCACCCAGTCACACAAGAAAGCGTTTGTGTGTAAAGCCAGCTAATGTTTCAACGAGCTTTATACTGTCGACAGCACGCTAGCCACCAGTTTATCAATTTAGTACACTATTATTAGCTCGCAGTGTGAAACAGTTTTGTATACTTCTACTGCACCCAGTCACACAAGAAAGCGTTTGTGTGTAAAGCCAGCTAATGTTTCAACGAGCTTTATACTGTCGACAGCACGCTAGCCACCAGTTTATCAATTTAGTACACTATTATTAGCTCGCAGTGTGAAACAGTTTTGTATTCTTCTACTGCACCCAGTCACACAAGAAAGCGTTTGTGTATAAAGCCAGCTAATGTTTCAACGAGCTTTATACTGTCGACAGCACGCTAGCTACCAGTTTATCAGTATAGTACACTATTATTAGCTCGCAGTGTGGAACAGTTTTGTGTACTTCTACTGCACCCAGTCACACAAGAAAGCGTTTGTGTGTAAAGCCAGCTAATGTTTCAACGAGCTTTATACTGTCGACAGCACGCTAGCTACCAGTTTATCAGTTTAGTACACTATTATTTGCTCGCAGTGTGAAACAGTTTTGTATACTTATACTGCACTTAGTCACAGAAGAAAGCGTTTGTGTATAAAGCCAGCTAATGTTTCAACGAGCTTTATACTGTCGTCAGCACGCTAGCTGCCACTTTATCAGTTTTGTACACACACTATTATTAGCTTGCAGGGTGAAAACGTTTTGTATGTTCCTACTGCACCCAGTCCCAGAAGAAAGCGATTGAGTGTAAAGTCAGCTAATGTTTCAACGAGCTTTACACTGTCGTCAGCACGCTAGCTACAAGTTTATCAGTTTTGTACACACACTATTATTAGCTTGCAGTCTGAAACAATTTTGTATACTTCTACTGCACACAGTCACACAAGAAAACGTTTGTGTGTAAAGCCAGCTAATGTTTCAACGAGCTTTATACTGTCGACAGCACGCTAGCTACCAGTTTATCAGTTTAGTACACTATTATTAGCTGGCAGTGTGAAACAGTTTTGTATACTTCTACTGCAATCAGTCACAGAAGAAAGCGTTTGTGTATAAAGCCAGCTAATGTTTCAACGAGCTTTATACTGTCGTCAGCACGCTAGCTGCCAGTTTATCAGTTTTGTACACACACTATTATTAGCTTGCAGTGTGACACAGTTTTGTATGTTTCTACTGCACCCAGTCACAGAACAAAGCGTTTGTGTGTAAAGCCAGCTAATGTTTCAACGATTTTTATAATGCCTTCAGCACGCTAGCTGCCAGTTTATCAGTTTTGTACACACACTATTATTAGCTTGCAGTGTGACAAAGTTTTGTATGTTTCTACTGCACCCAGTCACAGAAGAAAGCGTTTGTGTGTAAAGCCAGCTAATGTTTCAACGAGCTTTATAATGCCTTCAGCACGCTAGCTACCAGTTTATCAGTTTTGTACTCACACAATTATTAGCTTGCACTGTGAAACAATTTTGTATACTTATACTGCACCCAGTCATACAAGAAATCGTTTGTGTGTAAAGCCAGCTAATGTTTCAACGAGCTTTATACTGTCGTCAGCACGCAAGCTGCCAGTTTATCAGTTTTGTACACACACTATTATTAGCTTGCAGTGTGATACAGTTTTGTATGTTTGTTCTGCACCCAGTCACAGAAGAAAGCGTCTGTGTGTAAAGCCAGATAATGTTTCAACGAGCTTTATAATGCCTTCAGCACGCTAGCTACCAGTTTATCAGTTTTGTACACACACAATTATTAGCTTTCAGTGTGAAACAATTTTGTATACTTATACTGCACCCAGTCACACAAGAAATCGTTTGTGTGTAAAGCCAGCTAATTTTTCAACGAGCTTTATACTGTCGTCAGTACGCTAGCTACCAGTTTATCAGTTTAGTACACTATTATTAGCTCGCAGTGTGAAAAAGTTTTGTATACTTCTACTGCACCCAGTCACAGAAGAAAGCGTTTGTGTATAAAGCCAGTTAATGCTTCAACGAGCTTTATACTGTCGTCAGCACGCTAGCTACCAGTTTATCAGTTTTGTACACTATTATTAAGTTGCAGTGTGAAATAGTTTTTTATACTTCTACTGCACCCAGTCACACAAGAAATCGTTTGTGTGTAAGGCAGCTAATGTTTCAACGAGCTTTATACTGTCGACAGCACGCTAGCTACCAGTTTATCACTTTAGTACACTATTATTAGCTGGCAGTGTGGAACAGTTTTGTGTACTTCTACTGCACCCAGTCACTCAAGAAAGCGTTTGTGTGTAAAGCCAGCTAATGTTACAACGAGCTTTATACTGTCGACAGCACGCTAGCTACCAGTTTATCAGTTTTGTACACACACTATTATTAGCTTGCAGTGTGAAACAGTTTTGTATACTTCTACTGCACCCAGTCACACAAGAAAGCGTTTGTGTATAAAGCCAGTTAATGTTTCAACGAGCTTTATACTGTCGTCAGCACGCTAGCTACCAGTTTATCAGTATAGTACACTATTATTAGCTCGCAGTGTGGAACAGTTTTGTGTACTTCTACTGCACCCAGTCACACAAGAAAGCGTTTGTGTGTAAAGCCAGCTAATGTTTCAACGAGCTTTATACTGTCGACAGCACGCTAGGTACCAGTTTATCAGTTTTGTACACACACTATTATTAGCTTACAGTGTGAAACAGTTTTGTATACTTATACTGCACCCAGTCACACAAGAAAGCGTTTGTGTATAAAGCCAGTTCATGTTTCAACGAGCTTTATACTGTCGTCAGCACGCTAGCTAAAAGTTTATCAGTTTTGTACACACACTATTATTAGCTTGCAGTGTGACACAGTTTTGTATGTTTGTACTGCACCCAGTCACAGAAGAAAGCGTTTGTGTGTAAAGCCAGCTAATGTTTCAACGAGCTTTATAATGCCTTCAGCACGCTAGCTACCAGTTTATCAGTTTTGTACACACACTATTATTAGCTTGCAGTGTGAAACAATTTTGTATACTTATACTGCACCCAGTCACACAAGAAATCGTTTGTGTGTAAAGCCAGCTAATGTTTCAACGAGCTTTATACTGTCGTCAGTACGCTAGCTACCAGTTTATCAGTTTAGTACACTATTATTAGCTCGCAGTGTGAAAAAGTTTTGTATACTTCTACTGCACCCAGTCAATGAAGAAAGCGTTTGTGTATAAAGCCAGCTAATGCTTCAACGAGCTTTATACTGTCGTCAGCACGCTAGCTACCAGTTTATCAGTTTTGTACACTATTATTAAGTCGCAGTGTGAAACAGTTTTGTATACTTCTACTGCACCCAGTCACACAAGAAATCGTTTGTGTGTAAGGCAGCTAATGTTTCAACGAGCTTTATACTGTCGTCAGTACGCTAGCTACCAGTTTATCAGTTTAGTACACTATTATTAGCTCGCAGTGTGAAAAAGTTTTGTATACTTCTACTGCACCCAGTCACAGAAGAAAGCGTTTGTGTATAAAGCCAGTTAATGCTTCAACGAGCTTTATACTGTCGTCAGCACGCTAGCTACCAGTTTATCAGTTTTGTACACTATTATTAAGTCGCAGTGTGAAATAGTTTTTTATACTTCTACTGCACCCAGTCACACAAGAAATCGTTTGTGTGTAAGGCAGCTAATGTTTCAACGAGCTTTATACTGTCGTCAGCACGCTAGCTACCAGTTTATCAGTTTTGTACACTATTATTAGCTCGCAGTGTGAAACAGTTTTGTATACTTCTACTGCACCCAGTCACAGAAGAAAGCGTTTGTGTACAAAGCCAGCTAATGCTTCAACGAGCTTTATACTGTCGTCAGCACGCTAGCTACCAGTTTATCAGTTTTGTACACTATTATTAAGTCGCAGTGTGAAACAGTTTTGTATACTTCTACTGCACCCAGTCACACAAGAAAGCGTTTGTGTGTAAAGCCAGCTAATGTTTCAACGAGCTTTATACTGTCGATAGCACGCTAGCCACCAGTTTATCAATTTAGTACACTATTATTAGCTCGCAGTGTGAAACAGTTTTGTATACTTCTACTGCACCCAGTCACACAAGAAAGCGTTTGTGTATAAAGCCAGCTAATGTTTCAACGAGCTTTATACTGTCGACAGCACGCTAGCTACCAGTTTATCAGTATAGTACACTATTATTAGCTCGCAGTGTGGAACAGTTTTGTGTACTTCTACTGCACCCAGTCACACAAGAAAGCGTTTGTGTGTAAAGCCAGCTAATGTTTCAACGAGCTTTATACTGTCGACAGCACGCTAGCTACCAGTTTATCAGTTTAGTACACTATTATTTGCTAGCAGTGTGAAACAGTTTTGTATACTTATACTGCACTTAGTCACAGAAGAAAGCGTTTGTGTATAAAGCCAGCTAATGTTTCAACGAGCTTTATACTGTCGTCAGCACGCTAGCTGCCACTTTATCAGTTTTGTAAACACACTATTATTAGCTTGCAGGGTGAAAACGTTTTGTATGTTTCTACTGCACCCAGTCACAGAAGAAAGCGATTGAGTGTAAAGTCAGCTAATGTTTCAACGAGCTTTATACTGTCGACAGCACGCTAGCTACCAGTTTATCAGTATAGTACACTATTATTAGCTCGCAGTGTGGAACAGTTTTGTGTACTTCTACTGCACCCAGTCACACAAGAAAGCGTTTGTGTGTAAAGCCAGCTAATGTTTCAACGAGCTTTATACTGTCGACAGCACGCTAGCTACCAGTTTATCAGTTTAGTACACTATTATTTGCTCGCAGTGTGAAACAGTTTTGTATAATTATACTGCACTTAGTCACAGAAGAAAGCGTTTGTGTATAAAGCCAGCTAATGTTTCAACGAGCTTTATACTGTCGTCAGCACGCTAGCTGCCACTTTATCAGTTTTGTACACACACTATTATTAGCTTGCAGGGTGAAAACGTTTTGTACGTTTCTACTGCACCCAGTCACAGAAGAAAGCGATTGAGTGTAAAGTCAGCTAATGTTTCAACGAGCTTTACACTGTCGTCAGCACGCTAGCTACCAGTTTATCAGTTTTGTACACACACTATTATTAGCTTGCAGTCTGAAACAATTTTGTATACTTCTACTGCACACAGTCACACAAGAAAACGTTTGTGTGTAAAGCCAGCTAATGTTTCAACGGGGTCTATACTGTCGTCAGCACGCTAGCCACAAGTTTATCAGTTTAGTACACTATTATTAAGTCGCAGTGTGAAATAGTTTTGTATACTTCTACAGCCTCCAGTCACACAAGAAAGAGTTTGTTTATAAAGCCAGCTAATATTTCAACAAGCTTTATACTGTCGTCAGCACGCTAGCTACCAGTTTATCAGTTTAGTACACACACTATTATTAGCTTGCAGTGTGAAACAGTTTTGTATACTTCTACTGCACCCAGTCACACAAGAAAGCGTTTGTGTGTAAAGCCAGCTAATGTTTCAACGAGCTTTATAATGCCTTCAGCACGCTAGCTACCAGTTTATCACTTTTGTACACACACTATTATTAGCTTGCACTGTGAAACAATTTTGTATACTTATACTGCACCCAATCATACAAGAAATCGTTTGTGTGAAAAGCCAGCTAATGTTTCAACGAGCTTTATACTGTCGTCAGCACGCTAGCTGCCAGTTTATCAGTTTTGTACACACACTATTATTAGCTTGCAGTGTGACACAGTTTTGTATGTTTGTACTGCACCCAGTCACAGAAGAAAGCGTCTGTGTGTAAAGCCAGCTAATGTTTCAACGAGCTTTATAATGCCTTCAGCACGCTAGCTGCCAGTTTATCAGTTTAGTACACTATAATTAGCTCGCAGTGTGAAAAAGTTTTGTATACTTCTACTGCACCCAGTCACAGAAGAAAGCGTTTGTGTATAATGCCAGTTAATGCTTCAACGAGCTTTATACTGTCGTCAGCACGCTAGCTACCAGTTTATCAGTTTTGTACACTATTATTAAGTCGCAGTGTGAAATAGTTTTTTATACTTCTACTGCACCCAGTCACACAAGAAATCGTTTGTGTGTAAGGCAGCTAATGTTTCAACGAGCTTTATACTGTCGTCAGTACGCTAGCTACCAGTTTATCAGTTTAGTACACTATTATTAGCTCGCAGTGTGAAAAAGTTTTGTATACTTCTACTGCACCCAGTCACAGAAGAAAGCGTTTGTGTATAAAGCCAGTTAATGCTTCAACGAGCTTTATACTGTCGTCAGCACGCTAGCTACCAGTTTATCAGTTTTGTACACTATTATTAAGTCGCAGTGTGAAATAGTTTTTTATACTTCTACTGCACCCAGTCACACAAGAAATCGTTTGTGTGTAAGGCAGCTAATGTTTCAACGAGCTTTATACTGTCGTCAGTACGCTAGCTACCAGTTTATCAGTTTAGTACACTATTATTAGCTCGCAGTGTGAAACAGTTTTGTATACTTCTACTGCACCCAGTCACAGAAGAAAGCGTTTGTGTACAAAGCCAGCTAATGCTTCAACGAGCTTTATACTGTCGTCAGCACGCTAGCTACCAGTTTATCAGTTTTGTACACTATCATTAAGTCGCAGTGTGAAATAGTTTTGTATACTTCTACTGCACCCAGTCACACAAGAAAGCGTTTGTGTGTAAAGCCAGCTAATGTTTCAACGAGCTTTATACTGTCGACAGCACGCTAGCCACCAGTTTATCAATTTAGTACACTATTATTAGCTTGCAGTGTGAAACAGTTTTGTATACTTCTACTGCACCCAGTCACACAAGAAAGCGTTTGTGTATAAAGCCAGCTAATGTTTCAACGAGCTTTATACTGTCGACAGCACGCTAGCTACCAGTTTATCAGTATAGTACACTATTATTAGCTCGCAGTGTGGAACAGTTTTGTGTACTTCTACTGCACCCAGTCACACAAGAAAGCGTTTGTGTGTAAAGCCAGCTAATGTTTCAACGAGCTTTATACTGTCGACAGCACGCTAGCTACCAGTTTATCAGTTTAGTACACTATTATTTGCTCGCAGTGTGAAACAGTTTTGTATACTTATACTGCACTTAGTCACAGAAGAAAGCGTTTGTGCATAAAGCCAGCTAATGTTTCAACGAGCTTTATACTGTCGTCAGCACGCTAGCTGCCACTTTATCAGTTTTGTACACACACTATTATTAGCTTGCAGGGTGAAAACGTTTTGTATGTTTCTACTGCACCCAGTCACAGAAGAAAGCGATTGAGTGTAAAGTCAGCTAATGTTTCAACGAGCTTTACACTGTCGTCAGCACGCTAGCTACCAGTTTATCAGTTTTGTACACACACTATTATTAGCTTGCAGTCTGAAACAATTTTGTATACTTCTACTGCACACAGTCACACAAGAAAACGTTTGTGTGTAAAGCCAGCTAATGTTTCAACGGGGTCTATACTGTCGTCAGCACGCTAGCCACAAGTTTATCAGTTTAGTACACTATTATTAAGTCGCAGTGTGAAATAGTTTTGTATACTTCTACAGCCTCCAGTCACACAAGAAAGAGTTTGTTTATAAAGCCAGCTAATATTTCAACAAGCTTTATACTGTCGTCAGCACGCTAGCTACCAGTTTATTAGTTTAGTACACACACTATTATTAGCTTGCAGTGTGAAACAGTTTTGTATACTTCTACTGCACCCAGTCACACAAGAAAGCGTTTGTGTGTAAAGCCAGCTAATGTTTCAACGAGCTTTATACTGTCGACAGCACGCTAGCTACCAGTTTATCAGTTTAGTACACTATTATTAGCTGGCAGTGTGAAACAGTTTTGTATACTTCTACTGCAATCAGTCACAGAAGAAAGCGTTTGTGTATAAAGCCAGCTAATGTTTCAACGAGCTTTATACTGTCGTCAGCACGCTAGCTGCCAGTTTATCAGTTTTGTACACACACTATTATTAGCTTGCAGTGTGACACAGTTTTGTATGTTTCTACTGCACCCAGTCACAGAACAAAGCGTTTGTGTGTAAAGCCAGCTAATGTTTCAACGATTTTTATAATGCCTTCAGCACGCTAGCTGCCAGTTTATCAGTTTTGTACACACACTATTATTAGCTTGCAGTGTGACAAAGTTTTGTATGTTTCTACTGCACCCAGTCACAGAAGAAAGCGTTTGTGTGTAAAGCCAGCTAATGTTTCAACGAGCTTTATAATGCCTTCAGCACGCTAGCTACCAGTTTATCAGTTTTGTACACACACAATTATTAGCTTGCACTGTGAAACAATTTTGTATACTTATACTGCACCCAGTCATACAAGAAATCGTTTGTGTGTAAAGCCAGCTAATGTTTCAACGAGCTTTATACTGTCGTCAGCACGCTAGCTGCCAGTTTATCAGTTTTGTACACACACTATTATTAGCTTGCAGTGTGATACAGTTTTGTATGTTTGTTCTGCACCCAGTCACAGAAGAAAGCGTCTGTGTGTAAAGCCAGCTAATGTTTCAACGAGCTTTATAATGCCTTCAGCACGCTAGCTACCAGTTTATCAGTTTTGTACACACACAATTATTAGCTTTCAGTGTGAAACAATTTTGTATACTTATACTGCACCCAGTCACACAAGAAATCGTTTGTGTGTAAAGCCAGCTAATTTTTCAACGAGCTTTATACTGTCGTCAGTACGCTAGCTACCAGTTTATCAGTTTAGTACACTATTATTAGCTCGCAGTGTGAAAAAGTTTTGTATACTTCTACTGCACCCAGTCACAGAAGAAAGCGTTTGTGTATAAAGCCAGTTAATGCTTCAACGAGCTTTATACTGTCGTCAGCACGCTAGCTACCAGTTTATCAGTTTTGTACACTATTATTAAGTTGCAGTGTGAAATAGTTTTTTATACTTCTACTGCACCCAGTCACACAAGAAATCGTTTGTGTGTAAGGCAGCTAATGTTTCAACGAGCTTTATACTGTCGACAGCACGCTAGCTACCAGTTTATCAGTTTAGTACACTATTATTAGCTGGCAGTGTGGAACAGTTTTGTGTACTTCTACTGCACCCAGTCACTCAAGAAAGCGTTTGTGTGTAAAGCCAGCTAATGTTACAACGAGCTTTATACTGTCGACAGCACGCTAGCTACCAGTTTATCAGTTTTGTACACACACTATTATTAGCTTGCAGTGTGAAACAGTTTTGTATACTTCTACTGCACCCAGTCACACAAGAAAGCGTTTGTGTATAAAGCCAGTTAATGTTTCAACGAGCTTTATACTGTCGTCAGCACGCTAGCTACCAGTTTATCAGTATAGTACACTATTATTAGCTCGCAGTGTGGAACAGTTTTGTGTACTTCTACTGCACCCAGTCACACAAGAAAGCGTTTGTGTGTAAAGCCAGCTAATGTTTCAACGAGCTTTATACTGTCGACAGCACGCTAGCTACCAGTTTATCAGTTTAGTACACTATTATTTGCTCGCAGTGTGAAACAGTTTTGTATACTTATACTGCACTTAGTCACAGAAGAAAGCGTTTGTGCATAAAGCCAGCTAATGTTTCAACGAGCTTTATACTGTCGTCAGCACGCTAGCTGCCACTTTATCAGTTTTGTACACACACTATTATTAGCTTGCAGGGTGAAAACGTTTTGTATGTTTCTACTGCACCCAGTCACAGAAGAAAGCGATTGAGTGTAAAGTCAGCTAATGTTTCAACGAGCTTTACACTGTCGTCAGCACGCTAGCTACCAGTTTATCAGTTTTGTACACACACTATTATTAGCTTGCAGTCTGAAACAATTTTGTATACTTCTACTGCACACAGTCACACAAGAAAACGTTTGTGTGTAAAGCCAGCTAATGTTTCAACGGGGTCTATACTGTCGTCAGCACGCTAGCCACAAGTTTATCAGTTTAGTACACTATTATTAAGTCGCAGTGTGAAATAGTTTTGTATACTTCTACAGCCTCCAGTCACACAAGAAAGAGTTTGTTTATAAAGCCAGCTAATATTTCAACAAGCTTTATACTGTCGTCAGCACGCTAGCTACCAGTTTATTAGTTTAGTACACACACTATTATTAGCTTGCAGTGTGAAACAGTTTTGTATACTTCTACTGCACCCAGTCACACAAGAAAGCGTTTGTGTGTAAAGCCAGCTAATGTTTCAACGAGCTTTATACTGTCGACAGCACGCTAGCTACCAGTTTATCAGTTTAGTACACTATTATTAGCTGGCAGTGTGAAACAGTTTTGTATACTTCTACTGCAATCAGTCACAGAAGAAAGCGTTTGTGTATAAAGCCAGCTAATGTTTCAACGAGCTTTATACTGTCGTCAGCACGCTAGCTGCCAGTTTATCAGTTTTGTACACACACTATTATTAGCTTGCAGTGTGACACAGTTTTGTATGTTTCTACTGCACCCAGTCACAGAACAAAGCGTTTGTGTGTAAAGCCAGCTAATGTTTCAACGATTTTTATAATGCCTTCAGCACGCTAGCTGCCAGTTTATCAGTTTTGTACACACACTATTATTAGCTTGCAGTGTGACAAAGTTTTGTATGTTTCTACTGCACCCAGTCACAGAAGAAAGCGTTTGTGTGTAAAGCCAGCTAATGTTTCAACGAGCTTTATAATGCCTTCAGCACGCTAGCTACCAGTTTATCAGTTTTGTACACACACAATTATTAGCTTGCACTGTGAAACAATTTTGTATACTTATACTGCACCCAGTCATACAAGAAATCGTTTGTGTGTAAAGCCAGCTAATGTTTCAACGAGCTTTATAGTGTCGTCAGCACGCTAGCTGCCAGTTTATCAGTTTTGTACACACACTATTATTAGCTTGCAGTGTGATACAGTTTTGTATGTTTGTTCTGCACCCAGTCACAGAAGAAAGCGTCTGTGTGTAAAGCCAGCTAATGTTTCAACGAGCTTTATAATGCCTTCAGCACGCTAGCTACCAGTTTATCAGTTTTGTACACACACAATTATTAGCTTTCAGTGTGAAACAATTTTGTATACTTATACTGCACCCAGTCACACAAAAAATCGTTTGTGTGTAAAGCCAGCTAATTTTTCAACGAGCTTTATACTGTCGTCAGTACGCTAGCTACCAGTTTATCAGTTTAGTACACTATTATTAGCTCGCAGTGTGAAAAAGTTTTGTATACTTCTACTGCACCCAGTCACAGAAGAAAGCGTTTGTGTATAAAGCCAGTTAATGCTTCAACGAGCTTTATACTGTCGTCAGCACGCTAGCTACCAGTTTATCAGTTTTGTACACTATTATTAAGTTGCAGTGTGAAATAGTTTTTTATACTTCTACTGCACCCAGTCACACAAGAAATCGTTTGTGTGTAAGGCAGCTAATGTTTCAACGAGCTTTACACTGTCGACAGCACGCTAGCTACCAGTTTATCAGTTTAGTACACTATTATTAGCTGGCAGTGTGGAACAGTTTTGTGTACTTCTACTGCACCCAGTCACTCAAGAAAGCGTTTGTGTGTAAAGCCAGCTAATGTTACAACGAGCTTTATACTGTCGACAGCACGCTAGCTACCAGTTTATCAGTTTTGTACACACACTATTATTAGCTTGCAGTGTGAAACAGTTTTGTATACTTCTACTGCACCCAGTCACACAAGAAAGCGTTTGTGTATAAAGCCAGTTAATGTTTCAACGAGCTTTATACTGTCGTCAGCACGCTAGCTACCAGTTTATCAGTATAGTACACTATTATTAGCTCGCAGTGTGGAACAGTTTTGTGTACTTCTACTGCACCCAGTCACACAAGAAAGCGTTTGTGTGTAAAGCCAGCTAATGTTTCAACGAGCTTTATACTGTCGACAGCACGCTAGGTACCAGTTTATCAGTTTTGTACACACACTATTATTAGCTTACATTGTGAAACAGTTTTGTATACTTATACTGCACCCAGTCACACAAGAAAGCGTTTGTGTATAAAGCCAGATAATGTTTCAACGAGCTTTATACTGTCGTCAGCACGCTAGCTAAAAGTTTATCAGTTTTGTACACACACTATTATTAGCTTGCAGTGTGACACAGTTTTGTATGTTTGTACTGCACCCAGTCACAGAAGAAAGCGTTTGTGTGTAAAGCCAGCTAATGTTTCAACGAGCTTTATAATGCCTTCAGCACGCTAGCTACCAGTTTATCAGTTTTGTACACACACTATTATTAGCTTGCAGTGTGAAACAATTTTGTATACTTATACTGCACCCAGTCACACAAGAAATCGTTTGTGTGTAAAGCCAGCTAATGTTTCAACGAGCTTTATACTGTCGTCAGTACGCTAGCTACCAGTTTATCAGTTTAGTACACTATTATTAGCTCGCAGTGTGAAAACGTTTTGTATTCTTCTACTGCACCCAGTCACAGAAGAAAGCGTTTGTGTATAAAGCCAGCTAATGCTTCAACGAGCTTTATACTGTCGTCAGCACGCTAGCTACCAGTTTATCAGTTTTGTACACTATTATTAAGTCGCAGTGTGAAACAGTTTTGTATACTTCTACTGCACCCAGTCACACAAGAAATCGTTTGTGTGTAAGGCAGCTAATGTTTCAACGAGCTTTATACTGTCGTCAGTACGCTAGCTACCAGTTTATCAGTTTAGTACACTATTATTAGCTCGCAGTGTGAAAAAGTTTTGTATACTTCTACTGCACCCAGTCACAGAAGAAAGCGTTTGTGTATAAAGCCAGTTAATGCTTCAACGAGCTTTATACTGTCGTCAGCACGCTAGCTACCAGTTTATCAGTTTTGTACACTATTATTAAGTCGCAGTGTGAAATAGTTTTTTATACTTCTACTGCACCCAGTCACACAAGAAATCGTTTGTGTGTAAGGCAGCTAATGTTTCAACGAGCTTTATACTGTCGTCAGTACGCTAGCTACCAGTTTATCAGTTTTGTACACACACAATTATTAGCTTTCAGTGTGAAACAATTTTGTATACTTATACTGCACCCAGTCACACAAAAAATCGTTTGTGTGTAAAGCCAGCTAATTTTTCAACGAGCTTTATACTGTCGTCAGTACGCTAGCTACCAGTTTATCAGTTTAGTACACTATTATTAGCTCGCAGTGTGAAAAAGTTTTGTATACTTCTACTGCACCCAGTCACAGAAGAAAGCGTTTGTGTATAAAGCCAGTTAATGCTTCAACGAGCTTTATACTGTCGTCAGCACGCTAGCTTCCAGTTTATCAGTTTTGTACACTATTATTAAGTTGCAGTGTGAAATAGTTTTTTATACTTCTACTGCACCCAGTCACACAAGAAATCGTTTGTGTGTAAGGCAGCTAATGTTTCAACGAGCTTTATACTGTCGACAGCACGCTAGCTACCAGTTTATCAGTTTAGTACACTATTATTAGCTGGCAGTGTGGAACAGTTTTGTGTACTTCTACTGCACCCAGTCACTCAAGAAAGCGTTTGTGTGTAAAGCCAGCTAATGTTACAACGAGCTTTATACTGTCGACAGCACGCTAGCTACCAGTTTATCAGTTTTGTACACACACTATTATTAGCTTGCAGTGTGAAACAGTTTTGTATACTTCTACTGCACCCAGTCACACAAGAAAGCGTTTGTGTATAAAGCCAGTTAATGTTTCAACGAGCTTTATACTGTCGTCAGCACGCTAGCTACCAGTTTATCAGTATAGTACACTATTATTAGCTCGCAGTGTGGAACAGTTTTGTGTACTTCTACTGCACCCAGTCACACAAGAAAGCGTTTGTGTGTAAAGCCAGCTAATGTTTCAACGAGCTTTATACTGTCGACAGCACGCTAGGTACCAGTTTATCAGTTTTGTACACACACTATTATTAGCTTACATTGTGAAACAGTTTTGTATACTTATACTGCACCCAGTCACACAAGAAAGCGTTTGTGTATAAAGCCAGATAATGTTTCAACGAGCTTTATACTGTCGTCAGCACGCTAGCTAAAAGTTTATCAGTTTTGTACACACACTATTATTAGCTTGCAGTGTGACACAGTTTTGTATGTTTGTACTGCACCCAGTCACAGAAGAAAGCGTTTGTGTGTAAAGCCAGCTAATGTTTCAACGAGCTTTATAATGCCTTCAGCACGCTAGCTACCAGTTTATCAGTTTTGTACACACACTATTATTAGCTTGCAGTGTGAAACAATTTTGTATACTTATACTGCACCCAGTCACACAAGAAATCGTTTGTGTGTAAAGCCAGCTAATGTTTCAACGAGCTTTATACTGTCGTCAGTACGCTAGCTACCAGTTTATCAGTTTAGTACACTATTATTAGCTCGCAGTGTGAAAACGTTTTGTATTCTTCTACTGCACCCAGTCACAGAAGAAAGCGTTTGTGTATAAAGCCAGCTAATGCTTCAACGAGCTTTATACTGTCGTCAGCACGCTAGCTACCAGTTTATCAGTTTTGTACACTATTAGTAAGTCGCAGTGTGAAACAGTTTTGTATACTTCTACTGCACCCAGTCACACAAGAAATCGTTTGTGTGTAAGGCAGCTAATGTTTCAACGAGCTTTATACTGTCGTCAGTACGCTAGCTACCAGTTTATCAGTTTAGTACACTATTATTAGCTCGCAGTGTGAAAAAGTTTTGTATACTTCTACTGCACCCAGTCACAGAAGAAAGCGTTTGTGTATAAAGCCAGTTAATGCTTCAACGAGCTTTATACTGTCGTCAGCACGCTAGCTACCAGTTTATCAGTTTTGTACACTATTATTAAGTCGCAGTGTGAAATAGTTTTTTATACTTCTACTGCACCCAGTCACACAAGAAATCGTTTGTGTGTAAGGCAGCTAATGTTTCAACGAGCTTTATACTGTCGTCAGTACGCTAGCTACCAGTTTATCAGTTTTGTACACTATTATTAGCTCGCAGTGTGAAACAGTTTTGTATACTTCTACTGCACCCAGTCACAGAAAAAAGCGTTTGTGTACAAAGCCAGCTAATGCTTCAACGAGCTTTATACTGTCGTCAGCACGCTAGCTACCAGTTTATCAGTTTTGTACACTATTATTAAGTCGCAGTGTGAAACAGTTTTGTATACTTCTACTGCACCCAGTCACACAAGAAAGCTTTTGTGTGTAAAGCCAGCTAATGTTTCAACGAGCTTTATACTGTCGACAGCACGCTAGCCACCAGTTTATCAATTTAGTACACTATTATTAGCTCGCAGTGTGAAACAGTTTTGTATACTTCTACTGCACCCAGTCACACAAGAAAGCGTTTGTGTATAAAGCCAGCTAATGTTTCAACGAGCTTTATACTGTCGACAGCACGCTAGCTACCAGTTTATCAGTATAGTACACTATTATTAGCTCGCTGTGTGGAACAGTTTTGTGTACTTCTACTGCACCCAGTCACACAAGAAAGCGTTTGTGTGTAAAGCCAGCTAATGTTTCAACTAGCTTTATACTGTCGACAGCACGCTAGCTACCAGTTTATCAGTTTAGTACACTATTATTTGCTAGCAGTGAGAAACAGTTTTGTATACTTATACTGCACTTAGTCACAGAAGAAAGCGTTTTTTGTGTATAAAGCCAGCTAATGTTTCAACGAGCTTTATACTGTCGTCAGCACGCTAGCTGCCACTTTATCAGTTTTGTACACACACTATTATTAGCTTGCAGGGTGAAAACGTTTTGTATGTTTCTACTGCACCCAGTCACAGAAGAAAGCGATTGAGTGTAAAGTCAGCTAATGTTTCAACGAGCTTTACACTGTCGTCAGCACGCTAGCTACCGGTTTATCAGTTTTGTACACACACAATTATTAGCTTTCAGTGTGAAACAATTTTGTATACTTATACTGCACCCAGTCACACAAAAAATCGTTTGTGTGTAAAGCCAGCTAATTTTTCAACGAGCTTTATACTGTCGTCAGTACGCTAGCTACCAGTTTATCAGTTTAGTACACTATTATTAGCTCGCAGTGTGAAAAAGTTTTGTATACTTCTACTGCACCCAGTCACAGAAGAAAGCGTTTGTGTATAAAGCCAGTTAATGCTTCAACGAGCTTTATACTGTCGTCAGCACGCTAGCTACCAGTTTATCAGTTTTGTACACTATTATTAAGTTGCAGTGTGAAATAGTTTTTTATACTTCTACTGCACCCAGTCACACAAGAAATCGTTTGTGTGTAAGGCAGCTAATGTTTCAACGAGCTTTATACTGTCGACAGCACGCTAGCTACCAGTTTATCAGTTTAGTACACTATTATTAGCTGGCAGTGTGGAACAGTTTTGTGTACTTCTACTGCACCCAGTCACTCAAGAAAGCGTTTGTGTGTAAAGCCAGCTAATGTTACAACGAGCTTTATACTGTCGACAGCACGCTAGCTACCAGTTTATCAGTTTTGTACACACACTATTATTAGCTTGCAGTGTGAAACAGTTTTGTATACTTCTACTGCACCCAGTCACACAAGAAAGCGTTTGTGTATAAAGCCAGTTAATGTTTCAACGAGCTTTATACTGTCGTCAGCACGCTAGCTACCAGTTTATCAGTATAGTACACTATTATTAGCTCGCAGTGTGGAACAGTTTTGTGTACTTCTACTGCACCCAGTCACACAAGAAAGCGTTTGTGTGTAAAGCCAGCTAATGTTTCAACGAGCTTTATACTGTCGACAGCACGCTAGGTACCAGTTTATCAGTTTTGTACACACACTATTATTAGCTTACATTGTGAAACAGTTTTGTATACTTATACTGCACCCAGTCACACAAGAAAGCGTTTGTGTATAAAGCCAGATAATGTTTCAACGAGCTTTATACTGTCGTCAGCACGCTAGCTAAAAGTTTATCAGTTTTGTACACACACTATTATTAGCTTGCAGTGTGACACAGTTTTGTATGTTTGTACTGCACCCAGTCACAGAAGAAAGCGTTTGTGTGTAAAGCCAGCTAATGTTTCAACGAGCTTTATAATGCCTTCAGCACGCTAGCTACCAGTTTATCAGTTTTGTACACACACTATTATTAGCTTGCAGTGTGAAACAATTTTGTATACTTATACTGCACCCAGTCACACAAGAAATCGTTTGTGTGTAAAGCCAGCTAATGTTTCAACGAGCTTTATACTGTCGTCAGTACGCTAGCTACCAATTTATCAGTTTAGTACACTATTATTAGCTCGCAGTGTGAAAACGTTTTGTATTCTTCTACTGCACCCAGTCACAGAAGAAAGCGTTTGTGTATAAAGCCAGCTAATGCTTCAACGAGCTTTATACTGTCGTCAGCACGCTAGCTACCAGTTTATCAGTTTTGTACACTATTATTAAGTCGCAGTGTGAAACAGTTTTGTATACTTCTACTGCACCCAGTCACACAAGAAATCGTTTGTGTGTAAGGCAGCTAATGTTTCAACGAGCTTTATACTGTCGTCAGTACGCTAGCTACCAGTTTATCAGTTTAGTACACTATTATTAGCTCGCAGTGTGAAAAAGTTTTGTATACTTCTACTGCACCCAGTCACAGAAGAAAGCGTTTGTGTATAAAGCCAGTTAATGCTTCAACGAGCTTTATACTGTCGTCAGCACGCTAGCTACCAGTTTATCAGTTTTGTACACTATTATTAAGTCGCAGTGTGAAATAGTTTTTTATACTTCTACTGCACCCAGTCACACAAGAAATCGTTTGTGTGTAAGGCAGCTAATGTTTCAACGAGCTTTATACTGTCGTCAGTACGCTAGCTACCAGTTTATCAGTTTTGTACACACACAATTATTAGCTTTCAGTGTGAAACAATTTTGTATACTTATACTGCACCCAGTCACACAAAAAATCGTTTGTGTGTAAAGCCAGCTAATTTTTCAACGAGCTTTATACTGTCGTCAGTACGCTAGCTACCAGTTTATCAGTTTAGTACACTATTATTAGCTCGCAGTGTGAAAAAGTTTTGTATACTTCTACTGCACCCAGTCACAGAAGAAAGCGTTTGTGTATAAAGCCAGTTAATGCTTCAACGAGCTTTATACTGTCGTCAGCACGCTAGCTTCCAGTTTATCAGTTTTGTACACTATTATTAAGTTGCAGTGTGAAATAGTTTTTTATACTTCTACTGCACCCAGTCACACAAGAAATCGTTTGTGTGTAAGGCAGCTAATGTTTCAACGAGCTTTATACTGTCGACAGCACGCTAGCTACCAGTTTATCAGTTTAGTACACTATTATTAGCTGGCAGTGTGGAACAGTTTTGTGTACTTCTACTGCACCCAGTCACTCAAGAAAGCGTTTGTGTGTAAAGCCAGCTAATGTTACAACGAGCTTTATACTGTCGACAGCACGCTAGCTACCAGTTTATCAGTTTTGTACACACACTATTATTAGCTTGCAGTGTGAAACAGTTTTGTATACTTCTACTGCACCCAGTCACACAAGAAAGCGTTTGTGTATAAAGCCAGTTAATGTTTCAACGAGCTTTATACTGTCGTCAGCACGCTAGCTACCAGTTTATCAGTATAGTACACTATTATTAGCTCGCAGTGTGGAACAGTTTTGTGTACTTCTACTGCACCCAGTCACACAAGAAAGCGTTTGTGTGTAAAGCCAGCTAATGTTTCAACGAGCTTTATACTGTCGACAGCACGCTAGGTACCAGTTTATCAGTTTTGTACACACACTATTATTAGCTTACATTGTGAAACAGTTTTGTATACTTATACTGCACCCAGTCACACAAGAAAGCGTTTGTGTATAAAGCCAGATAATGTTTCAACGAGCTTTATACTGTCGTCAGCACGCTAGCTAAAAGTTTATCAGTTTTGTACACACACTATTATTAGCTTGCAGTGTGACACAGTTTTGTATGTTTGTACTGCACCCAGTCACAGAAGAAAGCGTTTGTGTGTAAAGCCAGCTAATGTTTCAACGAGCTTTATAATGCCTTCAGCACGCTAGCTACCAGTTTATCAGTTTTGTACACACACTATTATTAGCTTGCAGTGTGAAACAATTTTGTATACTTATACTGCACCCAGTCACACAAGAAATCGTTTGTGTGTAAAGCCAGCTAATGTTTCAACGAGCTTTATACTGTCGTCAGTACGCTAGCTACCAGTTTATCAGTTTAGTACACTATTATTAGCTCGCAGTGTGAAAACGTTTTGTATTCTTCTACTGCACCCAGTCACAGAAGAAAGCGTTTGTGTATAAAGCCAGCTAATGCTTCAACGAGCTTTATACTGTCGTCAGCACGCTAGCTACCAGTTTATCAGTTTTGTACACTATTAGTAAGTCGCAGTGTGAAACAGTTTTGTATACTTCTACTGCACCCAGTCACACAAGAAATCGTTTGTGTGTAAGGCAGCTAATGTTTCAACGAGCTTTATACTGTCGTCAGTACGCTAGCTACCAGTTTATCAGTTTAGTACACTATTATTAGCTCGCAGTGTGAAAAAGTTTTGTATACTTCTACTGCACCCAGTCACAGAAGAAAGCGTTTGTGTATAAAGCCAGTTAATGCTTCAACGAGCTTTATACTGTCGTCAGCACGCTAGCTACCAGTTTATCAGTTTTGTACACTATTATTAAGTCGCAGTGTGAAATAGTTTTTTATACTTCTACTGCACCCAGTCACACAAGAAATCGTTTGTGTGTAAGGCAGCTAATGTTTCAACGAGCTTTATACTGTCGTCAGTACGCTAGCTACCAGTTTATCAGTTTTGTACACTATTATTAGCTCGCAGTGTGAAACAGTTTTGTATACTTCTACTGCACCCAGTCACAGAAAAAAGCGTTTGTGTACAAAGCCAGCTAATGCTTCAACGAGCTTTATACTGTCGTCAGCACGCTAGCTACCAGTTTATCAGTTTTGTACACTATTATTAAGTCGCAGTGTGAAACAGTTTTGTATACTTCTACTGCACCCAGTCACACAAGAAAGCTTTTGTGTGTAAAGCCAGCTAATGTTTCAACGAGCTTTATACTGTCGACAGCACGCTAGCCACCAGTTTATCAATTTAGTACACTATTATTAGCTCGCAGTGTGAAACAGTTTTGTATACTTCTACTGCACCCAGTCACACAAGAAAGCGTTTGTGTATAAAGCCAGCTAATGTTTCAACGAGCTTTATACTGTCGACAGCACGCTAGCTACCAGTTTATCAGTATAGTACACTATTATTAGCTCGCTGTGTGGAACAGTTTTGTGTACTTCTACTGCACCCAGTCACACAAGAAAGCGTTTGTGTGTAAAGCCAGCTAATGTTTCAACTAGCTTTATACTGTCGACAGCACGCTAGCTACCAGTTTATCAGTTTAGTACACTATTATTTGCTAGCAGTGAGAAACAGTTTTGTATACTTATACTGCACTTAGTCACAGAAGAAAGCGTTTTTTGTGTATAAAGCCAGCTAATGTTTCAACGAGCTTTATACTGTCGTCAGCACGCTAGCTGCCACTTTATCAGTTTTGTACACACACTATTATTAGCTTGCAGGGTGAAAACGTTTTGTATGTTTCTACTGCACCCAGTCACAGAAGAAAGCGATTGAGTGTAAAGTCAGCTAATGTTTCAACGAGCTTTACACTGTCGTCAGCACGCTAGCTACCGGTTTATCAGTTTTGTACACACACTATTATTAGCTTGCAGTCTGAAACAATTTTGTATACTTCTACTGCACCCAGTCACACAAGAAAACGTTTGTGTGTAAAGCCAGCTAATGTTACAACGGGGTCTATACTGTCGTCAGCACGCTAGCCACAAGTTTATCAGTTTAGTACACTATTATTAAGTCGCAGTGTGAAATAGTTTTGTATACTTCTACAGCCTCCAGTCACACAAGAAAGAGTTTGTTTATAAAGCCAGCTAATATTTCAACAAGCTTTATACTGTCGTCAGCACGCTAGCTACCAGTTTATCAGTTTAGTACACACACTATTATTAGCTTGCAGTGTGAAACAGTTTTGTATACTTCTACTGCACCCAGTCACACAAGAAAGCGTTTGTGTGTAAAGCCAGCTAATGTTTCAACGAGCTTTATACTGTCGACAGCACGCTAGCTACCAGTTTATCAGTTTAGTACACTATTATTAGCTGGCAGTGTGAAACAGTTTTGTATACTTCTACTGCAATCAGTCACAGAAGAAAGCGTTTGTGTATAAAGCCAGCTAATGTTTCAACGAGCTTTATACTGTCGTCAGCACGCTAGCTGCCAGTTTATCAGTTTTGTACACACACTATTATTAGCTTGCAGTGTGACACAGTTTTGTATGTTTCTACTGCACCCAGTCACAGAACAAAGCGTTTGTGTGTAAAGCCAGCTAATGTTTCAACGATTTTTATAATGCCTTCAGCACGCTAGCTGCCAGTTTATCAGTTTTGTACACACACTATTATTAGCTTGCAGTGTGACAAAGTTTTGTATGTTTCTACTGCACCCAGTCACAGAAGAAAGCGTTTGTGTGTAAAGCCAGCTAATGTTTCAACGAGCTTTATAATGCCTTCAGCACGCTAGCTACCAGTTTATCAGTTTTGTACACACACAATTATTAGCTTGCACTGTGAAACAATTTTGTATACTTATACTGCACCCAGTCATACAAGAAATCGTTTGTGTGTAAAGCCAGCTAATGTTTCAACGAGCTTTATACTGTCGTCAGCACGCTAGCTGCCAGTTTATCAGTTTTGTACACACACTATTATTAGCTTGCAGTGTGATACAGTTTTGTATGTTTGTACTGCACCCAGTCACAGAAGAAAGCGTCTGTGTGTAAAGCCAGCTAATGTTTCAACGAGCTTTATAATGCCTTCAGCACGCTAGCTACCATTTTATCAGTTTAGTACACTATAATTAGCTCGCAGTGTGAAAAAGTTTTGTATACTTCTACTGCACCCAGTCACAGAAGAAAGCGTTTGTGTATAATGCCAGTTAATGTTTCAACGAGCTTTATACTGTCGTCAGCACGCTAGCTACCAGTTTATCAGTTTTGTACACACACAATTATTAGCTTTCAGTGTGAAACAATTTTGTATACTTATACTGCACCCAGTCACACAAGAAATCGTTTGTGTGTAAAGCCAGCTAATTTTTCAACGAGCTTTATACTGTCGTCAGTACGCTAGCTACCAGTTTATCAGTTTAGTACACTATTATTAGCTCGCAGTGTGAAAAAGTTTTGTATACTTCTACTGCACCCAGTCACAGAAGAAAGTGTTTGTGTATAAAGCCAGTTAATGCTTCAACGAGCTTTATACTGTCGTCAGCATGCTAGCTACCAGTTTATCAGTTTTGTAAACTATTATGAAGTTGCAGTGTGAAATAGTTTTTTATACTTCTACTGCACCCAGTCACACAAGAAATCGTTTGTGTTAAGGCAGCTAATGTTTCAACGAGCTTTATACTGTCGACAGCACGCTAGCTACCAGTTTATCAGTTTAGTACACTATTATTAGCTGGCAGTGTGGAACAGTTTTGTGTACTTCTACTGCACCCAGTCACTCACGAAAGCGTTTGTGTGTAAAGCCAGCTAATGTTACAACGAGCTTTATACTGTCGACAGCACGCTGGCTACCAGTTTATCAGTTTTGTACACACACTATTATTAGCTTGCAGTGTGAAACAGTTTTGTATACTTCTACTGCACCCAGTCACACAAGAAAGCGTTTGTGTATAAAGCCAGTTAATGTTTCAACGAGCTTTATACTGTCGTCAGCACGCTAGCTACCAGTTTATCAGTATAGTACACTATTATTAGCTCGCAGTGTGGAACAGTTTTGTGTACTTCTACTGCACCCAGTTACACAAGAAAGCGTTTGTGTGTAAAGCCAGCTAATGTTTCAACGAGCTTTATACTGTCGACAGCACGCTAGGTACCAGTTTATCAGTTTTGTACACACACTATTATTAGCTTACAGTGTGAAACAGTTTTGTATACTTATACTGCACCCAGTCACACAAGAAATCGTTTGTGTATAAAGCCAGTTAATGTTTCAACGAGCTTTATACTGTCGTCAGCACGCTAGCTAAAAGTTTATCAGTTTTGTACACACACTATTATTAGCTTGCAGTGTGACACAGTTTTGTATGTTTGTACTGCACCCAGTCACAGAAGAAAGCGTTTGTGTGTAAAGCCAGCTAATGTTTCAACGAGCTTTATAATGCCTTCAGCACGCTAGCTACCAGTTTATCAGTTTTGTACACACACTATTATTAGCTTGCAGTGTGAAACAATTTTGTATACTTATACTGCACCCAGTCACACAAGAAATCGTTTGTGTGTAAAGCCAGCTAATGTTTCAACGAGCTTTATACTGTCGTCAGTACGCTAGCTACCAGTTTATCAGTTTAGTACACTATTATTAGCTCGCAGTGTGAAAAAGTTTTGTATACTTCTACTGCACCCAGTCACAGAAGAAAGCGTTTGTGTATAAAGCCAGCTAATGCTTCAACGAGCTTTATACTGTCGTCAGCACTCTAGCTACCAGTTTATCAGTTTTGTACACTATTATTAAGTCGCAGTGTGAAACAGTTTTGTATACTTCTACTGCACCCAGTCACACAAGAAATCGTTTGTGTGTAAAGCCAGCTAATGTTTCAACGAGCTTTATACTGTCGTCAGTACGCTAGCTACCAGTTCATCAGTTTAGTACACTATTATTAGCTGGCAGTGTGAAAAAGTTTTGTATGCTTCTACTGCACCCAGTCACAGAAGAAAGCGTTTGTGTATAAAGCCAGCTAAGGTTCAACGAGCTTTATACTGTCGTCAGCACGCTAGCTACCAGTTTATCAGTTTTGTACCCTATTATTAAGTCGCAGTGTGAAACAGTTTTGTATACTTCTACTGCACCCAGTCACACAAGAAAGCGTTTGTGTGTAAAGCCAGCTAATGTTTCAACGAGCTTTATACTGTCGACAGCACGCTAGCTACCAGTTTATCAGTTTAGTACACTATTATTAGCTGGCAGTGTGGAACAGTTTTGTGTACTTCTGCTGCACCCAGTCACTCAAGAAAGCGTTTGTGTATAAAGCCAGCTAATGTTACAACGAGCTTTATACTGTCGACAGCACGCTAGCTACCAGTTTATCAGTTTTGTACACACACTATTATTAGCTTGCAGTGTGAAACAGTTTTGTATACTTCTACTGCACCCAGTCACACAAGAAAGCGTTTGTGTATAAAGCCAGTTAATGTTTCAACGAGCTTTATACTGTCGTCAGCACGCTAGCTACCAGTTTATCAGTTTTGTACACACACTATTATTAGCTTGCAGTGTGAAACAGTTTTGTATACTTCTACTGCACCCAGTCACACAAGGAAGCGTTTGTGTATAAAGCCAGTTAATGTTTCAACCAGCTTTATATTGTTGTCAGCACGCTAGCTACCAGTTTATCAGTTTTGTACACTATTATTAGCACGCAGTGTTTAAAACAATTTCGTATACTTTAGCAGAGCGCACAATTGTTCACTATACACACTATTATCAACACACAGTTACACAGTTTTTACCGATTTTTGCGCAAACGTATATTATACAGCAAACACCGTTTCATTTACTCAGTTGTTTTCTTTAAACACTTGAAAGTACAATTAATTAAAGTGAAAAATAAAAACAAAATGGATACCTAAACAAGATAAAATTTTGACGTGTATTGGAGTGTTTCTGACATAGTAACATAAAGTTATATGCCTTTTTATCGACAAACATGTTATAGGGGTACGTCTTGGATTGATCGTATATAGGATAGACCCACACGAGGAGTGATAAAAAGAATAACGATAATTTCATAATTTTGCGTGCTATACCGTACATTTGTAATTTACAATTTTGTTTTCTATGTTGGTATCGCTCTCCATGAGGTACGTGTTAATTGCTGGGAATATAGGATGCCCGGTTTGTGTTTAACAAGCGAACATTGACCAAACATTTTAGCACTATCAGCCATTTTTGTATTTTCAAAATGACAGAACAAAGAATTTGCATTCAATTGTGTGTTAAAAATAATGTCAGATGAAATAAAAGTGGTGCGAATGTTGGAAAAGGCTTTTGGCAAGAATTCTATGTCTAAACTGATGGTATATGAGTGGTACAAACGTTTCCAAGAAGGGCCTGAAGACATTGAAGATGACAAGAGAATTGGTCGCCCTACCACATAAGGCACCGAATAGAAACGTGGAAATAGTTGAGGATATCGTGCTCAGTAATCACCAGATTACAATAAGAGAAACTAAGGAAGCTAGTATGTTGTATGGATAATGCAAAGCAATTTTTACTAACGTTTTGGGCATGACACTAGTAGCAACCACATTTCTTTCAAAATTGTCTGTTTTGCAAAAATTCTTCCAAAATTTTCAGCAAAAGCAGCTTTGCAAAACCAGTCGCTGAGAAAATGTTGGCTGAAATTACTGATGACCCAGATTTACTCAAACACGTCCTAAGAGGTGATGCGACGTGTGTGTACGGCTATGACATTGAAACAAGGGCTGAGGCGCCCAAACGGAAGCTTCCTGAAGAGCCGAGACCAAAAATTACGCCAAATGAGATCGAGTATAAAGGTGCCCCGTTATCTTTTATTACAATGACATAGTCTATTACGAATTCTTGCCGTCAGGCCGTACTGCCTTGAAGCCTCACATCGGTCGCTGAGCCAATCAGTAAAGCTACCAGAACTGTGGGTAAACAATTTTTTGATTTTGCTCCACGATAACTCACCGGCTCACACTTCATTACTAATTCACACGTTTTTGGCGAAAAATAACACCGTTGTAACGGTTGCGCGGGGACCAGATATGCCCTCATACGACTTTTTCTTATTCTCCAAAATAGAGAGCACAATGAAATTTCGTTTTGCGATCATAGAGGGGATAAAGACAAGATCGCTGATTTAACTAAAGGTTATACAAAAACGAGAATTTTCACAAATGTCTTACCGACTAGAATGTACGACATTAGTGCATTGTATCCCATAAGGACTACTTTGAAGAGGACAATATTAATTTTGAAGAATAAATAATTTAAAAAAAGTCTCGTTAATTTTTTATCACACCTCGTATGTAGCACACATCAAGTAACGGATAAATTATTTTGTCTCCACTAAATTCTTTCGTTAACGTGTGTTGCTATGAAAGAATCACAAAATATTATACGTACGTGATGAGTACCGAGTGTAGTGACTACAATATATTTTAATTAAGAAACGGAAACAGTGGAGAAAACTAAATGTAAAAGCCGAAATGATAGCGAGTTATACACGTTTTTTGTGTAACAGTTGTGGTAGAAAATAATGTCGTTTTTCACTTTCATTGCTTACAGACGTATTTAATTATTGATGATTGTTAAACGTTTTTACTTCCATGTTCCTTAAGGAAATGGAAGTATGGTGATGGCAAAAAAAATCGAGTTCGAGATTATTGCAGATTCTGATTGTACTACACTCAAAACATGAAAAAAAGGCAATTTTCGAAAAGTGTCTGTCTGTCTGTCTGTAGATTTTTTCGATGGCAAACGATAATAGCCGCAAATTAAAACAGAATAAAATAATTTTTTCCATACAGCCCTCAATAGTAGAGTTCTCAAGGTCTATTGTTTTTGGTGAAGATCGGTTAAGGGAAAGGGGTAGTTTACCAGCAATGTTTTATGTTTTAACAAGGGTATTTTCTATGGCAAACGATAACAGCCGCAAATTCAAACAGAATGAAATAATTATTTGCATATAGCCCTGATTTGTAGAGTTCTCGAGACCTATTGTTTTTGGTGAAGATCGGTTAAGGGAAAGGGGTAGTTTACCAGCAATGTTTTATGTTTTAACAAGGGTATTTTCTATGGCAAACGATAACAGCCGCGAATTCAAACAGAATCAAATATATTTTTGCATGCAGCCCTGAATTGTAGAGAGCTCAAGATCTACTGTTTTTGGTGAAGATCGGTTAAGGGAAAGGGGTAGTTTACCAGCAACGTTTTTTTTATCAACGGTAATTTGTTTCTATGGCAAACGATAACAGCCGCAAATTCAAACAGAATCAAATAATGTTTTGCATACCTTTTTGAATTAAAGAGAACTCAAGCTCTGTTGATTTTGTTGAAGATCGGTTAAGGGAAAGGGGTAGTTTACCAGCAACATTTTGTGTTTTAAGAAGGGTAATTTTTTTGACGAAAGATAACTGTCGTACATTCAAAGAGAATCAAAAAATATTTTGCATACGTTCCTGAATTGTAGAGAACTCAAGGCGTTTTACCTGCAACATTTTATGTTGTAACAAGAGAAATGTTTCCATGACGAACGATAACTGCCGCACATTCAAACAGAATCAAATATTTTTTTTCATGCATCCCTGCATTGTAGAGGACTGAAGGTCTATTGATTTTGGTGAAGATCGGTTTAGAGAAAGGGGTAGTTTACCTGCAACGTTTATGTTTTATCAGGAGTAAAGTACTTAATTTTGATAAATAAAGTATCCTGATAAGTAGCTCATAGTAATCCACTGTAGAAACGTAGATGAAATATCTATAAATGAAGAAGTTAGGTGAACGGGGTGGGAGTAATTTTCTATTATTAAAAATTATAGTTGAAGGTGGAGGGAGAATTTTTTATATGTGTACTACGTTATCGGCAACAAAGAAGTAGTTTTTTGTTAAAATTGCTTCCCGGGCTCTTTAGCCGTAATCCAATGTTTTCTGCAAAACCAGACTTTTCGGCAGTGCCATCGACTGCCATCATCGGTGAAAATCGAGTGCGAAAACGTGAGGTGGTATACGTTAGTGACCACAGTACTGTGGTTAATGCTGAAGCAATAAGTAGAAAGACGTAGTTTCTATGGAAATATTTCATTTCGAATATGATTTTAAACATAAGTCTTAGATCATGGAAGTCATGTATGGTTCTCCATACCGATATTTTATTTTAAGGACACAGTGAATGGTAATATTAGTATATAACATTTAATGTTACCTAAGCTGAAATGGGTGTTGCTTAAGAAATATAAAAATGAAACAAAAGAATTAACACAGAGTAGAGGTAAAAGGTAGAATTCATAGCAATGAACGTTGTTTGCCTATGAAGAGAGTAACTTGTTTTACTCTGACATTAAACGCTACACCTGAACTGAATTGAGTAAAAGTATTTGTTTAACGCAAAAACTGGCTTTTATTTGTTAAAGCCAAGCGGTTTAAGTCCAATGTTTTTTTGTGTTAAGTAGCTTAGTTTATTTGCTCAGCCGGCAGTGGTGTTATTCTAATGAGGATGAAAACCCTTTCTCGTGCTGGACACTATGTTTTTTAGGATGTTTTTTTATCAATTCAACTTTTCTGATGCTTACAAAATGTTTGTTAAAATACGAAGCTGTTATTTTAATAATGAACAAAATATTACTTATATTTGGATTAACTACTGGTCAGGGTAGAAAAAATTCATTCCAAGTAATTGTTTACGGTGACCGTTTGACATGATAAACTGTAGTAATTACTTGTAAGTACATAACTATACGTATACAACATTCTTCTTATTCATTTAGGACTGATGTTTTAATTCTCCCGGCAGCTGCAGTAGGTAAATGAAGCATATCTACGAGGTTTATCTGAAGCGTAATGAGACTAATTTTTCCCCACGAAGCGTCAACACTGCAAGACCAAAATTCAACAGCTGATAGCTATAACATTTGTTTACATTCAAAAAAATTTTCGGTACTTTTCCAATAACTCTACCTGAATTACATTTTCAATACTTCGAGTACGCGATAATATCGATACGACGCTGCGTCCGAGACGCTATCTGAATGGCCGAGAGTTTGGCCAATCCCATTGCTCGCCTGCGTCAACAACGGATGCGCGATGTAGCGATCCGAGAACCTCTGAGTGCTCGGTACCAGGCCCTATTCAGCCTCAAACTCTCGTCCTTCCTGTTGAGGGTGTTATTGTGTTTGTACACCTCGATCGTTTCCTAGTGCAGTCGCGAATAATAGTCCAATGTAGAGGTCAGAATCTTCGTCTCTTCAAACTTCACCACGTGGTCGTCATCAGCCAGAAAACGCTCCGCAAGTGCCGACTTTTGCGACTGCACCTGTCGAAAGGCCCGCATGCGTTCAGCGATGCGCGTCCTCGAGTCGCGCTTTGTTATGCCGATGGACACGCGTTCGCAGAAACACGGGATCCTGTAGAAGCCACCCGAAGCCAATGGGTCTCTCGCATCCCTAGTTGACCTCAGATACTGCTGTATGCTATGCGTTGGCCTAAAGACGGTCTTCATAACTTGCATTCGCAGTAACTTCTCTATTCCGTCCGTCACTCTGTTTATATATTGGAGAAGCTTTCCTGCTTCTGTTTGTTGCAGCACTGTTGGACCGATGAGATGTCTAGTGATTTCGGTGACCAATTATCCATTTCCTTGCAGGGCAGTATCCAGGTGTTTTAGTTCATCCTCAAGAATGTACCTGGTTCGCAGATTCATAAGGTTCGGTCAATAAGTGTCTTATTCATGACCACCCGTTTTTTGACCCGGTTGATGGTTGGAATCCCGTTGCAGATAGCAGTCAGTATGAGTCGGTTTCCGAAACATTCTACGACCCAGCCTTGTCTCCGATGACTCCTCTTCATCACCAGCACATCAAAGAAGGGCAGTTGTCCACCTTCTTCTCTCTCCGTGGTGAACTAGATCCTGGGGTGGATACCGTTCAGTGTGCCAGAAATTTTGCAAAATCCTTCCTCCCCATGACTCCAACCCACAAAGGTGTCGTCGATGTGACGCAACCAGTACCGCGGTTGATATGAAGTGGGTTAAAGTGGCGTCAGTTCAAAATTTTCCTTGTAAAAGGCTGCAATTACTGGAATTAATGGGCTTCCCGTAGTGACTCCATCATCTGTTTATAAAACCGGCCATCCCACTGGAAATAATCTGTGGTCAGCACGTGGCGGAAAAGTGCTATTATATCAGCCGGAAACAAATCCTGTATATGCTCCATTATCTCTCGTACCGTCACCAGCGTGAATAGCGACACTACATTGAAGCTGATCAAGATGTCCTTGGGTTCCAAGGTGATACTGTTGACCTATCGATGAAGTGTCTCGAGTGCCGAATATGTGTTCATTTCACCAATAAAAGATCTTAACCGACTGACTAGATACTGAGCCAGTCCATACGCTGGGGAATCAATGGCGCTATCAGACTGAGAGGTACATTCGCCTTATGGATGTTAGGCAGCCCATAGAGTCTCGTCGGTAAGGCTTCGTTCTTTTGGAGAGATTTTTTTTGACCCCCAATATGTTCATTCCAATAGATGTGAATGTGGAGGTGTATTTTTACTGTAAAATTGATTTAAAATATTCTAATGGATGCACCTCCTCGTTTTTAAAGTATATATTCAGCTGAAATAGAAAATAATGATTGTTCTTAAATATCTCGTTACGTATTTAAATTTTTACATACAGCTTTCACTACGTTAAGCAAGACGAAATTTTATTTTAAAAGTTTTTAAAAAAAATATTATAAAATTACGTAAATGTAATAGTTTCTTTTTTTAGTAAAATACAAGTGACCTGCAGTTGGTTTGTCTCTGTTTCAGAAACGCCCAAAAATATACCATTTGAAAATGTAATTTTTTACCTTTGATTTCTATAAAGCAAATTTTAATTTTTGTTTATTTCTTAAGGTAAAAATATGATATACTTTATTTGCTTTGGAAGGACATTTTCATATACTTTCGTCAAAACGTGATAACAAAAATTCCATACAGCATTTTAATCTTTAATATTTATATAATAAAATACAACACAAAATTCTTTTAACAATTCTGATTTTGAACAAAAATTAATTTTAGAATCGTATTGTTTTTACAATCTTTTTGGTAATGAACTTAGATTAGACCTTAATACGCCTTAATGTAAGAAAGCTCTGCTCAAGCGTTAATTATTTTTTCTGCACTAAAGAATTAGATTAAGCTGTGGAAATATGTTTCTTCTATGCGAAAAATATAAACATTACATAGTTATTTATATATCTTAATTATTTTTTGAAGTTAGTTACAATATAGTTACCAGCTTGAATTTACTTCAGCTTATGTTGGCTGAAGGTTTGTAGGGCTTTATTCAAAGCAGCAGCAGTATCACAAGTTTTATTTACTCACTTTTTTCCTTCTTCTTCTTCTACTCCTACTCTTCCCCCTTTTCCTCTTCCTAGTTGTCTCATCGTCGTCGTCGTCGTCATCATCATCATCATCATCACCATCATCATCATCATTATCATCGTCATCGTCGTCGTCGTCATAATTATCATCACCACCACCACCACCACCATCACAGGCATCGCCACCATCGCAAACCACACTTTGCAATCAATTCAAAAACTCTTCTCCTTAAATGTTGCCTCTTCTCCATATCTTAACATCGCTATATCTATTCCATCTGGGACTGCGGCTTTTTCCTTTTTCATTTTCTTTATTATATTCTGACGTTTCTCTGCTGTTACCCATCCGTTTTGTCAGTTCCGTCTTTTATACTGCATACTTACTCCTTCTTTCTTTATTTCTCCCTTCACTTTAATGTTATTTCCAGATGACTTACACTGTCCGTTACTCTCCTTACTCTCTTAGCTCCTCATCTGTTGGTACAGTTTAATATTAAACTTTTTGTCGTTTTCTATTTCACCCATTTCCTCTAACTATTACCTCTTCTTTGTTAACAATGTGACCTCATTCTTGTTTTCTTCATAGCTTTTATAGAACTCCTTTTTTCCCGAATCTACCCACTTTAACCTTGTGCCCCGCTTTGCTTCTTTTTTATTCTACTATTCCTAATTCTGCTACATTCATTACATTCTTTATCACACTCCAGTCTTTTTGAATGTTTTTTCTCTTTCTTCAACAACTGTGTCATCACGTCTCCCTCACATTTCTTTTCGCAAGTCAGTATTCATCAGTTTTACTACTGTCATTTCTTAATTCCATCTTGACTACAACTAAGCTATGTTCTGTAGTTATATTTGTTTTCCTGTAAGTACTTACGTTTGTGTCATCTTCTCCCTCTTTTTTGTTTTGAAATTTGATGCTCTGCTAACATCCTGGTTACCTTTTCTATGGTCATATTTCGTACTTGCTACCACAGTATTCAGCTACATGACAGGGTTGAATATTTAGGTTATATTATCATTTGTTATTTTGTGCTCCGTCTGTCTCCCATCTGTTTTCCGTAAGCCATTCCCCTTTCATATAGTTACATTAAAATCAACAATTCCTATTAAAGCATCATGTTATCTTAATCCTGCTTACCTTTTTTTGACAAGTATACTTCACAAACGCTATGTTTGTACTACGCACTATAATTGTGTAATAATGATTCAATTAGAGTAATTAACAAATAATCACCGTAATTTTCCACAATCCGCATTGTTAAACTCTTCTAACTGCACTAATTCAATGTGTACAACGTAATTATAGTCTAATTATGTAGACTTACAAATCAAAATGATCCTGAGTGGCGATAGTTCATGTAAATAATATTAGCAATGCTGTACGAGATTAATAAAATACATATTCTATCACGGGAGCCCAGAAATGGCAAATTTTTGTATGAAATAATGACACTTTATCTTCTGGGGTTACTTGAAACTTATTTTACTGGAAGCTAGAAAACCCAAATCAGTATATATATTTATATAGGTTACAGAGGTACTTACGATACTCTCAGCGCTTTTGAAATTCTCATAAATCTCTTTAAATGGCCGCCTTCTTTGTCTTTCCTTTTCCTGGCGTTACATCCAACGTGGGCTTTTAGCCTGCTCAATGACTATCTTCCATTCCGCCCTCTTATTACACATCCGTTTATTCATCACAAATCATTCTCCTCATCATCAAACCATCTCTTTCTGGGCCTGCCTCTGATTCTTCTTCTTATCGGTATCCAATCTATAATTCTCTTAGCCATTCTTCTATCGTCCATTCGCCTTACGTGGCACAGCCACTCAAGCCTCCTACTCTTAATAAACCGAACTGTGTCAGTACCCTGAATCAGCTGGTCCAGTTCATGGTTCATTTGAATCCTCTAACACCCATCTTCAGTTTGTAGAGGTCCAAAGATTTTTCGCAATACTTTTCGTTAGAACATTCTTAGATGTTGCTCCTATGTGCTGATTAATGTCCAAGCTTCGCATCCGTATGTCTTCTGTGTCTGCCACAATGGTAAAATAGTTTAACATTTACTATCAGTTTTCTGCTAGCACGTTACATCAAGAATCTGCTTGTCACATCAGTTCTTCTTTTATTAAACGCTTCACGCATTTCTTTCGCTTAATTGGTATGATGTTTAGTGCATTTTCAATCGATAATTTTTTTATACTCGATAATTTAAATATTAAAAAAATTTAATCGTTTCTCTTTGTCCATCCTTTTGATCGTAGGTCAGCGTGTGATCATCTATCCAATTTTTAGTACTCATGCATGTGTCGCTTGACTTTGCAAGTGGGACGACGGTGTTATAACGTTTTATAATTTTTCGCAGTGTACCCTTTTACTTTAAATGATAATAGTAAAATTGGGTTTAGATAACAGTGATTACGGGAGCAACCGTGAAACTGTGTAATTGTGTTCCGTTCACCGTTGTGTCAATTATAAACTTGTCGTAGTTAAAGTTTATTCGTTTAACTTTTTCAACAAGTTCAACTTGTAGACAATTACGTATAACCACAAGACTTCGCAACCGAGTAATTACAGGAGAAGTTTTATTAAAGTCTTGACGGAAATTTTTTTCTACTTTTATTGCGACATGCTATTAGATCCAATAAGTTTAATAATTCTGATAAACCGATTCCGATAAGAACTTCTATCCACTGTCATACTCACGCGCGCATACGCACACGCCTATCCACTTAATTATATACTTTTATATTATTTAATAAAACCACGTATCAAGTACTTGCTTTGTTATAATGTACAATCATTATAGTGGCATAATAATTGTGTCCTCTTCGTCAGTGCAACTTTGTGGAAAACGAAACAAGCAGAGTCCTTCGAACGGCCACTGGAAATTAAATGATAGGCGGTCCTATTAAATTATAATTTGTTTAATATTTATAATTTCTTTACTTAAAGATGTTTTTTCTCTTACTTGGAACATGTTTCGGGAATCCTGTTGTTCCCATCCTCAGCCTTCCTAATTTTGTATTATGTGGAGTATTTGTATTTTGGTTGGTTGTTGTTATGGTTTCTTGTTGGTTTTGGTATTTTATACTGGTATTATTCTGTGTGATTGTGGTGCATATATTACCTTTTTGCGTACTTTCGATGTTAAGTGCTTTGAAAATTGTGCCATGTTTTTTATTGATTTGTGTTTTCACAGGTATTAGGTTGTTTTGTGTTTGTATATTTGTAAATTTTTCCATATATTCATTATGGTGCCTTTGTGTGGTATGTGTTTTATTAGTGTCATGTTTGTCATGTCTGGGAATCCATATTCTGTGTTTGTTGCATGTGTGGTCGAATTATATTTATATATTTCTGTTTTTTTTTTGTGCATTTAGATGTTCAAAATAACGTTTTTTTAGTTGTTTTTTGTTTGTCCTATGTAACATTTATTGCAGCTTTGGTTTTCAATTTTGTATATACCATTGGTTGTTGTATTATCTTTGTTGTGTGGGTTATTTAGTTTTTGTAAATAATTTTTTAGTTTCTTATGCAATTTTAGTGTTATGTTTTTAAATAGTTTTGTTAGTTTTGTCATCTTATTATTTATGTATGTAAATTTGGCCCATTTTTTATTGTTGTTATTATTTATGTGTAGCTCATTTTGATAATTTCTTAAATGTTCAGTTTTTATTTTATATTTAATTTAATTTTCTATTTTGTTTATGCTATTTTTATTGTATCCATTTTAATAAGCAATTTGGTAAATTTTAATAATTTACGTTAATAATAGTGTAAGATGCGCATTGACAATGTGTGAAACACTTATATACATTTGTAGTTATAAATCTGATTAAACGTATACGATAGATATTATATTAACGTATTCCTCGTTATTGCGCTAACACGTGCTTGAGGGAATGGCTCACTGGTAATATGAATTCATTATGAATGAAGAACAACACAGGATTATTAAAATAAGTAATATGAATTTCACAACGAATAATTACCACATTAAAAGTTGTTGCTAGAAGCATTAAGAAGAATCTCGTAATAAAAACGCAGAATATTAACAAACTCACTCAACTAAAGCGCTCTTGAGGAAATAATTTTGCCGCATGAGAAACACTTTTTATTGTCGTTTTACCATTACTGGTTTTACTCTGTAAGGAATTTTAATAAATTCTTTAACTAAGAAGATTGCGCTGAAGTAATCTTCCTTGATAATAAATTTTATGAAGTATTGTTAAAGCAAAGATTTAATATCGCGAGGTAAACTTGAAAATTCTTTACCACAACATGCTGACGTCCTTAATCAGAATAAATAAACTTGTCTTGGATTGTTGTACAGTGAAATGTTGATACAACGTTACCGCGCGGACCAGAGAAAATAATGTTGTTTAGAGACTTATCGTTGTATACAGAATTTCGAATACATTGCAGAAATTTGTTTTCGTTTTGGCAGGTGTATAGGCAAACATCTCGTAACTGGTTTGTACTTTGCAATTCAAAACATTTTAATTCTGACAAAGACGAGGAGGTTTGCATGTACAGAAAACGAACAGTATAATAAAACATAAAAGTGGAATACTTTTTCTCATTTCAAAATTATGTAGTACATTTTTTATCTGCATTACAGTGTTAACTAGCTTTCTGTTCTGCTTGACTGGAAATATTTTCGCGTTTGACCAGTGGCAGCTAGTCCATGAGGTTCAATAGTTCATTGAAATCATTGAATCCCCTAAAAATTTAAATATGTTTAAGGGCTTGTAGAGGAAATTGGTTTAAATTTAAATAACAAGATTTATGAGATTACATGTTTTGACTTACAGTCGAATCGAATAGTATGTAAACAGCTGATGATATTTGTTATAGTCGAGTTGCTATTCATATTAAACATGAGATTAAAAAATTTATTCCCATTATATTTACGATATCTCATATCTAAACCATCTGAGTAATGGAGATGATTTATGAATAAGCACAAGCTAAAATGAAGGGTGGAAGTTCCAAACGTTCTAAGTGTCACTTTTTCCATTATTGTCCTGTTACCTGATAGGTTTGTTATAGGCTATGTGCCAGCGCCAATTGGCCAGTAACGTTACAAGCAAATTTGTAGTTTGTATTGTGGTGTAGGGTACATTTGTAGTTAAGGGACAAAGATTTTTGAGTTATGACAGAGATTTCACAGCCATTTTAAAAGCGTAAAAGAGTATCAAAAATACTTGTTTCACAAGACTTAGATGAAATGATACGCAAAGCAATATATACTCATCGATTGATACCTATACAAATGGATGAAAGTAACTTTTTTGTTTTAACAGCTGCATGTAATTCATTGTTAAATACAAAAAATCCCTACTTTCAAAAATCTGTGTAATTAAAATGTCATCTCCTGATGCATAAAAGTATTTCCTCTGAACTAGAACTATGGACAGTGCAGATATCGTATACAGGACAGGACAGCATATACCGGACAGTGCAAAGCAATTCAACACTGAACTTATTAGTGAATGAAGTGTTGTAACTAAACTACTTTCATATGAATAAGCTTCTGTAATTTTTATATTGAAAATAAACTACTTTAATATGAATAAGCTTATGTAATTTTTATACTGAAAATAAAGTACTTTGGTCTTAAATATTATTATTCCTTATTATTCTTTCACAATTAGCAAATATCTTCCTTTAACTTTTGTTTCAAATATCTGTGATGTCTTGATAAAGGGAAACAATATTTGGATGTTAAAAGTGTTCCTTTTCATCATAAAGGAAAACCAAAGTTGACAGAAAATAAAAGAAAATATATAAATGCTATGCTCCCGTATATACCGGAGAACGCAACGCAATTCTCCTATATTGAACTTATTAGTGAATGAAATATTGTAACTAAACTTCTTTCACATGAGTAAGCTTCTGTAATTTTTATACTGAAAATAAACTACTTTTGTTCTTAAATGTTATTATTCCTTACTTTCACAATTAGCAATATTACAGCAACATATGTGGTACTTGGAACTAAACGTCACTTGCCTGTGTCACTTGAAATATTTTATAACTTGGCTCTTGAAACGTTTGTTGGGAACAGATCAAGGTACATTGAGAATTTTTAATTTAATTCTTAATAAAATATTTGTACATTACATTATCACTTAAATATTATATAGTCATTCAGGATGTGCCAAATTTTTATCACGAAAACTTACAGGACAGTATCTTGGCTCAGTGGTAAGTTTTTTCTCTCCCGTAAAATTTTGTTTTTTGGTACTTAGAACTTTGGAACTTCCACCCTTCAAATATTTACGAAGATCGATTGGTGCGTAAATTATAGTTGGTAGGAGGTTTAGAGAGAGGGCGCTATTTTAGCGAGGAGAACGTAAGAGTGAAGCACTTGAGATAGAGAAAGAGTAAAAGCAATGTGGGGCAAAGAAGGGGAAGCGGAATTTAAATATCATTATCGGCTTTCACTGCTTGTTACTTCACTGATTTAACTAGTTCCAAGAAAGTGATTAAGTCAAGTAGGCCTAATCTCTAACATCAATATCGAGTATCGCTGTTCTGTGTAGTAAACCTAAATTAAAAGGTCTGACGTTTTATGTTGTATACACTGTGTGTGAGTGTGTGTGTGTGTGTGTGTGTGTGTGTGTGTGTGTGTGTGTGTGTGTGTGTGTGTGTGTGTGTGTGTGTGTGTGTGTGTGTCTTCTGCCCGGAGAAATACTGCGTCTGTTACCTAAATGAAACGCAAATTAAATATAAGGCGCTAGAACACCTGGTTTAAACGGCAGCAAACGGAGAACCCTTTGTTCGCTGTGAAAGTGTAATTTATTGTGTAATTAGGGCTGAATTTCCCTCATTTCAGCGAACAGACGGCGCGCGTTTACTGGCGGGCGTTCAGGCGTTTATCTAACACGTTTTAATTAGTGCGTTATGATTTTTACAGGCAGTAACAGTTTTTACAAAAAGAGATTTACTTGAATGTTATTTCGAATTGTTCACTAAGCTAAGCCATACAGTCGCCGTTCGTTTATAACAGACTCCGGTGTAACGGCTTTTAATATAATGGACTAGGTTTTTATCTGTTTTACTAACCTTCATGGAATATTCTACTTGTAAACAAGAACGAAACGTAGAAAATGAATTCCAAAATACAAGAATTTATGTGAAGCCGAGAGCCGACAGTTTTTCATGAACTTTTTGAGGAATGGTTGTGATTCTCATGATCGTTATCAAGAAATTAAAAATCGGTATGGAGAACCAACCATACATGACTTCCATGTTCTAATTAATTATAAAATAAATTTTAATATGTGAGTCTACACTTAGAACAAAACCAAATATATCAGCATGCTTTTGGTAAAAACGATGAGAATTATAATCTAAATACGAATTGTACCTAGTTGTTAATATTTTAAAAATAAAGAATTAATTTGATTAAATTATCTTTTATTTAAACAACGCGAAAGGAAGCAAATACCGCCCAGCATTTGTTATCTGTGAATTTCTGAAAACGAAAAATTATTTTGTTTACGTATCCGTGGTGACCTAACATTAAACGATATCAATTGTCAATATTCTATTGAACTTTTTAAGTTTTCGGTCGAATAAATTTATAACATCAATACAAAGAATTACCCCCTCCCTCTTCAACAACCATTTTCATTTATAGATATTTCATCTACCTTACCTACAGTTGTATTATTACAACCTTCTATTCAGGATAATTTATTTATTAAAATTAAGTTCTCTACTCTTGTTACAACGTAAAACATTGCAGGTAAACTACCCCTCCCCTTAACCGATCTCCACCAAAATCAATAGGCCTTGAGTCCTCTACAACCCGGGCACATATGCAGAAAAGTATTTGATTCTGCTTGAATTTGTGGCAGTTACTGTTCGCCATACGAAAATTCTATATACAGACACACAGATACTTTTCAGAAAATTACTTTTCTTCATGTTTTGGAGGTAGTACAATGAGAATCAGCCCTTATCTCAAACACGATTTTTTCGCGATCACCATACTTCCATTTTCTTACGGAACATGTAAGTAAAAAAAAATTGGGTGTGATATGGGACACACGCCATCAGTGTCGAGTGGTGAATGAACTGATTTACATTAGATGGTTAAAAGGCTACTCGTATGTATTTGCAGTAGGAGAGATTTTGCTATAAATATTAAAACTTAAATAAGAGTCAACGAATAATTAAATGAGACGAGGACATAGTAGTTTTTATATGTATTTTATTATAAGAAATCGATATTTACAATGAACATAAATACAATAATATCACACGTCGTGTTATTTTCAGTATATACATAAATATACAAACATCGGGTATCAAATAATTTTTTTCAGTGTGACAATATGGTTTATGCAATACTGTATTTAATTGAAAAGTAGAATCTAATATGCGCAGTATATTAATTACATTTTTTACAAAGAAAATTATAAAGATTATTGTTTTAATTAAGTTGATTGTGTAATCGCCAAATCTTGATTGGTGCTGCTACCTGCTGGCGGATCTGAAGTTAACGCTAATGTAACGTGATAAACTATGACGAAAGAAATGACCGTAGTGCTGCGCTCTGGTGGCGAACCTGAAGTAGCCTACAGTACACGCCAAACATTTTTGTCATCAGATGTGATCAAACGTCAAATTGATTAATTAAAGAATAGAATTAATTTTAATATTTACTTTAGTCTTGTAATAGTATTTAAACATTTAGAATGTGCTCGCATTCTTTAAAATATCATCCTTTACTTGAAGCACACATATTTGTTTCAGAGCGTAAATTTTTCTTAGCTATGTGGAGAAAAGAGTGTTTGAATAACCTGTTAACACTGCTTTTCGTTTCAATCATTTCGTGACACGTTGTATTAGTTTACTGGCTCAAGAGGGCTAGGTATACGCGAGTGAGCCGGGCTCCATAGTGCCACATATGAAGTTCTCACTTCAAAATCTTCCAGCGTTTGTGAGGCTATTGGTACTATGGGAAATTATCGGTTTATCGGTGGAACAAACTGTTAAGCAGTTTTATGATTTTAGATGCCTTAAGGAACTTATAGAGGACAACATTATTCTTATACGGTCATGTGTACAATTAAAGTAATAAAATTTTACCCGTTTCAATTATATCAGTTTAGGTACACGATTTAATTTAAACAAACATTTTTCCTTATACCTTCACATGAATAAATGGAACTTCCACCATTTCCTTATTTTGTTTATATACTTATTTTCTCTTTGCTGATAAAATGTACTTATAATTTTAGAACCGTTTATGTTGTGTACTTAAACCATTTTAATCTATATATATAAAACTCAAAGTCTGAGGATTTCTTTGTATTGAATACAAATCTACACCGATACACCGATTGCCATCAAATTTTGCACAGGTAACCTTTGACACATGGCGAAAACACTGTCTAACTTGGAATTTAATATTTTTCCTCGTTCACACGATTTAGATCCTTTTAATTATACCCTTTAGTTGACGCGTATAAAAATGTCGACAAAACCATGGAGACCAGAATTAATTACCATAGTAACAAGTAAATAAACAAAGGCTATTTAGCAGCATCGGACTGTACCTTTATCCGTTCTTGCAGTACATTTTTGATGTTTTGTATACTATGCGATTGTATCAATATATTATGATGTGGAAAAGAAGAAGTGTACTAAGTGTACTAATAGTAAATTGTCATATTTCTTAATACAAAGCGATAATACGTAGGCCTATTGTTATCATTTTTGAGGTTAGGTGACGGTTTTTGGTTTTCAGTTTACTGTTGAAATAAATAAAAGCCATGGTTGAGGAAAACAACGTTTAATGTGATATACAATGCTTATAACACAGTAACACTTAAAATGAAGAACTTAACATTTTTGAGTTAACGGGTACTTTATAAATATTTCCAAAGGATTTATAAACGGGTATTTTTAAATCACCAAAGGCTGTTGCACCAACGTAATAATTTAGTAAAAGTGTTGAAAACAGCTTTGGAGAAAATTTGACTAAACAGTACAAAGTTGTTTTACGAGCTGGCAGAACGATATATAGACATAGTCAATAAAAATTGTATTTAAATACTTATTAAAGTGAAATATTCGCGTGCAAAGCCGCAGGTAGCAGCCAGTGTAGCAATATCCAGACCATGTAGTTGAATGCATAAATAATAAAATTAGTTTTTTAGTCGGCATTAGTTTAATTATTGTACTTCAAACGCTTTTCCAATTTATGCCTACCTTATATTACATAATACAAGTCTGTTCTTTCGGAAAACCAGATAAATGGTATCCAGATTCAGGGCCGGATTAATGTACCTTGGCGCCCTTGGCTAATTATATTTTAGCGCCCTCCTCACCTCCTATAGGCTACTCTTACGTTTATTTCCAAGGGGCTCAATAAAGCTTTAAACACCCTACAATGTATTTCTTAGTTAGGAATATTTCAAATATTTTACTTGTTTTGGAAATAGTCTCAAGAATTGAAAACTGAGGCTATTTTTTAAGAGATTCTTTTAGAGTTACACCTTCAACCATTTGTAGTTTGCATGGCTTTTATAAGGACAAAATTAACTAAGTAGTTATAACAGTTTATTATAATTAATAATATAATCAATAGTATAATTATAACAGTTTTATTAAGGGTACATTTGATATCATTTACACAAAGAAGACAATCAGTTAAATATCTTGTGGATTTGTTAAGACTCATGTAAAGTTTAAGCTAGATTCTTTTTTGTCCCTTTAGATTGAGCAATTTTACGTTTAGCTGTAAAATTTTATTGTTTTTAAGCTAACATTTTGCTCCCCCCAAACTGCCGCGCCCTAGGCTACAGCCTAGTCAGTCTAACGGTTAATCCGCCCCTGTTCAGATTGCTTAGCTACTGGTGCCAAGCAATTTTCTCGGGACGTCACGTGAATTGTATTCAGAATCCAGCCTGTTAAACAAACTTCTTTTTCAAATGAGAAGAAAGTGAAAAAAGTTCTATTAAAATCGAATCTGTATTCGTAACGTTTATTCAGCCTCGCTGAGGTAGCCCACAATTTTTTAATTACCATCCTCCTTTGTCATCTTTAATTTCTATCACGTTTCTCGATATTAAAGCTGTGTAATTAGTAGAAATTAACTGCCAGAGGTATTGGATTTATTTATTATAATATCCCATATTTTTGATGAAATTTTTAAATATTTTAGGTTAGGTAAACTTACTGATGTAGTTATAGAGGTAACCATTAACTTATAATCTGATAATAAACCAAGTAATCAAAAGATGTTAGTTTGTATCAACAGATGACTACCAGTGGAGAGTAAAGGTTAATTGTTTGACAGAGATATATTTTATTACTGTCTGATGAATAGTAGAGTCCAAGTAGGTAAGATCACTTTTTACTTTGCGTGTCACGAGTTTAACACAGTACAATGTGGTAATTATGTAAAAATATCAAAATATTACAAAATAAACTTTGTATTAACAATTTCGTGCAGTTATGAGTCACACGGTGGGGAGGGAGGGAGCTGTGTGGGTGTATGTAGTTTTATTATCAACAGTGACTCCAATTCTGAATAGCAAACAGATACGGAATTGATTCAAGTCATGTCCACAGATAATATTTAATATGAGACATAAACGATAGGTAAATATAGAAACATACGCTTACTAATAGAATGTTTATAATTATTTGATTCTGTTTGAATTTGCGGCTCTTATAGTTTGCCTTAAGAAATACCTTTGTTAAAACATAAAACTTTGCAGGTAAACTACCCCTTTCCCTTAACCGATCTTCACAAAAAACAATAGGTGTTGAGTAATCTACAATTCAGAACTGTATGCGAAACATTATTTGATTCTGTTTGAATTTGAGGCTGTTATCGTTTGCCATAGAAAATAAATTACCCTTGATAAAAAAAAAAAAAATGGCAGGTAAACTACCCCTTTCCCTTAACCGATCTTCACCAAAAACAATAGGTTTTGATTACTCTAGAATTCAGTGTTGTATGCAAAAAATTATTATTTGATTCTGTTTGAATTTGCGGCTCTTATAGTTTGCCATAGAAAAAAATCTACACACACACACACACACACACACACACACACACACACACACACACACACACACACACACACACACACACACACACACACACACACACACACACACACACACACACACACACACACACACATTTCGAAAAATTACTTTTTTTCATGTTTTGAGGGTAGTACAATCAGAATCTGCAATTATCACGAACACGAATTTTTTTTGCCATCACCATACTTCCATTTCCTTATGGAACATGGAAGTAAAAATTATCCCCTCTCCCTTTAACTATTATTTTCATCTATAGAAAATTACCCCCACCGCTTTCAACTAGCCTCTTCATTTATACATATTTCACCTACTTTTCTACAGTGGATTATTAAGATCTTCTTATCAGGATACTTTATTTATCAAAATTAAGTACTTTACTCTTGTTTCAACAGAAAATGTTTCAGGTAAACTACCCTTTCCCCGTAAACGATCTTCACCAAAATCAATAAACCTTGAGTCTTCTACAACTCCGGCATATATGTAAAAAATTATTTGATTCTGTTTGAATTTACGGCAGTTATCGTTCGTCATAGAAAAATGTCTCTTGTTACAACATAAAATGTTGCCGGTAAACTACCCCTTTCCCTTATACGATTTTCACCAAATCAACAGGCCTTGAGTTCACGTATGCAAAACATTATTTGATTATGTTTAAATTTACGGCAGTTATCGTTCGTCATATAAAAAATTACCCTTCTTATCACATAAAACGTTGCTGGTAAACTACCCCTTTCTCTTAACCGATCGTCACCAAAATCAAGGGGCCTTGAGTCCTCTAAAAGTAAGCGGTGCATGCAAAAAATTATTTGATTCTGTTTGAATTTTCTGCAGTTATCGTTCATCATAGAAACAATAACTCTTGTTAAAACATAAAACGCGGCTAGTAAACTACCCCTTCCCCTTAACCGATCTTTACCATAATCAACAGACCTTGAGTACTTAAGAATTCAGGAACGTATGCAAAAAATTATTTGATTCTCTTTGAATATGCGGGAGTTATTATTCGTCATATAAAAATTACCCTTTTAAAACATAAAACGTTGCTGGTAAACTACCCTCTTCTCTTAACCGATCTTCACCAAAGGAACAGACCTTGAGTTCTCTATAATTCAGGAAGGTATGCAAAGAAGTGTTTGATTCTGTTTGAATTTGCGGCTCTTATCGTTTGCCATATAAAAGAAATCTACACACAGACAGACACAGAGACACAGAGACACACACAGACACGTTTTGAAAAATGACATTTTTCATGTTTTGAGGGTAGTACAATCAGAATCTATAATTACCTCGAACAGGATTTTTTGTTGCCATCACCATACTTCCATTTCCTTATGGAACATGGAAGTAAAACGATTTTGTGAGTATTTCTGCCACAAACTGGACATCAAGATGAGACTTTGGAATGTGTAGTGCTGGGGGAAAATAAGCCTATCAAAAGTTTAACTTTTTATCTATAAAAAATACAAGTTATTATTTATGTGCAGCTTTCTGGAAATACCAATAGGTACCAATATTCTATTTATTTATAATAGAAGTATATTAAGCGAACTAACAAAGGACTTAAATCTGTAGTTTTTGTTGACATATTTATTAAAGTTCTACATATTATCATGTCCGTCCACCAGATACATATTTATTATTCGAATGGTAATCCAGAGGATATAACGAGTTTTATATGTTGTCTCTGCAATAAATTCATCCCTGGCTGTATTTGCCCATTGAAAATATATTCCAGTTGGAAAATTTTACTACTGTGATTGCCACGATTAAAACGACAAAGGATGTGTGTACACTGTGAGCGCACATGCGTGCGCGTACCAGAGTGTGTGGTGGAGTCAATGGAAGACGCGCGCTCTCGCACTGACACCCAACACTGGTATATTGTATATTGGCTGGTATATTGTACTCCCAGAAAGGAAATCTAAAGGTAAAACATGGAATATTATCTACCGGTAAACTACATAAAAGACTTAGAAGAAAATAATAAAAAGCATGCAATAATAATATAATAACTATAATATATTAATTTTTTTATGAAAGAGACTATGGAAAACTAACATGTGCCACAGGTGTACGGCCACCAAAACCACTAACTCTTACTGCTTGATGTCAGTCCAGCCAAAACAACTTTTGGGTTACTTGAAGGTGGTGTCAGTCAAACTCCGCCTAATAAAATGCCATCATATTTATTCCTCTCTCATGTGCAACAAGCAGCTCACTCATGGTTTGTGTAGTCTTTCTTTTGCACTGCAGTTTTGTCTATTTTCTTGAGGCATAGAAAGCCCTTTATGTAGGCAGCCACCTTATCCCTCTGTTTCTTGCTACTGAACATTACCTCATTAATGTTATCAAGCGTAATGTGCCCTACTTTAGTTTTATGCATTCTTGATGTATCATCCATCTGTGGCATTCAAAGAATGTGTGAAATGCATGAACCTGATGTGAATCACAGTACTCACATTGCATACTTATTTTACTGAGGTATGCATTAAAAAAAAAATAAAAAAAAATAATAATAGTGACAACAACAAACACAAACACATATATATTATGCCACTTTCATCCTCAAACTAGTAACTGTGTCTGGTTAACTCACACCAGAATTTGAATTTGGAATAGCTTCATTTGCATTGCAATGTGCATCGGTTATATCTGCTTTGGAAATTATCAAATTAGAATAGTGAATTGTTCAGTACATCACCTATTTTATAAACAAAATTTCATCACTATCACCATTAATGATATCACTATTCACTGTGTGTGACAAATAAAAATATCTACCTTAGTATTATTTTAAATTTCACAAATATTTCTTGTCTGATGAAATATCTGATCAAAGTCACAACAGAACTTGACTTCCTACATCAAACACATGGTTGTAGAACAAAGAGAAATTTCTTTGTTGATTTGATGACTTTGTTTTTGCTGGTGTCAATATCTTAGTCTTATCAGAAAAATAAAATACTACATTAAATGGAAACCATAACTGCAGGTGTTAAAGAGCAGTTTTGTGTAATTAATACACAATCAAATACAACTTGATGTGTGTGTGTGTGTGTGCGTGTGTAATATGGCCTCATTCTTGTACTAATTCAACTTGGACATAATCATACACTTACATGAGTCAGTGTTTAATATAATGGATTATGATAACAAAGTGTATAAAATACTATAATTCACATTTCTATATTCCCACATACAGGTAATAAAGATAACAAGCAAAACATACATATAGAATCAACTTTTATACTGGAAATAAGAAAAAAATTACCTCTTAATAATAATGCACTTGGCAGCAGTTTCAAACAATGATGGCACCCCGATAGTCTCAAAGTCCTCAGGTTTAAGTAACTGTTTCCTGTTCAGTAAATGTCTGCAACTGTTGAAGTAGTTTCCACTTGTGTATAGGCCATAGATCTTATCCAGATGATACGTCCAAGCAGGCAAAATTTCTAGCTGGTTTGTGTTAGATTTAAGCTCCTGAGCAAATTATTATGAAAAACTTTTCTGTACAATCATCAAATTCAGTAGATTCAGTGACAAAAAATAATATACTAATTAAAGAATTAAAGAACAAAAACAAATAAAAAATAGCCTTACTTTAACAATAGCTGAAAAAGTTAATGCCTAATGCCACAATAATCTCTTCTAATAAAAATTTGTAAATAATAATAAATGCATTTTATTACAAGAAGATCCTACAAATAAATTTCAGACACAAATATTAAGTATTCAAAAAATACGTTAGTAACCAAATTATAAATTCAAAAGAATCATACAATAAAATAAAATGGATAATCAAAATGCACCAAAATTAAATTTCTCAATAAAATTACACAAAATTGATAAACCTATAAGACTTTTAATAAATACAATAACAGTACCAACTTATGAAATAGGTAAGTCACTAACACAAATTTTAAAACATAAAATGCAACTTCAAGCCGAATACACTATAAAACAGTACTTAGCTCACGGAATGACTAAAACACATAACAGTAAACAAAGACACAATTTTATTCTTTTGACTTTTCAAACATGTACATAAACATTCCCATTGATGATACTATACACGTAATAATATATAAAGTAAAAACAAGTAACGAAAGTGACAGTGGCATAACTATAGGGGGATCAACACCCTCAGACTTATTAAACATTTTTGTAAAATTCCATAATTACTGGACTTGCCATCGGCCTGTTTCTAAATCAGTTGCATGTGTCAAACAAAGGCCTATAAGTACCAGTAATTGTATACAAATTATATTGAAGTATCATGAATATCTGATTTGTTCTGAGGAAAATGGGGAGTCCAACCTTCAAGCCAAAGACCAACCTTCAGTTCAACCTTTCTCATTAAAGACAAAGAAACAACTAAGAAAAACCTTAGAATCCCATTAAATGACAAAGAAAGAGACAAAGAAATTAATAAGTGGCACCAGATAATGGACACTAAATGAAGACTATTAATAAACTACAAAATAAAATAAAACATAAACTAACAAAACAAATACTGTATCTAACAAAACCTATATTTTAAATACAATTATTAATAACAATATAAAATATACATTCCCTTATAAAAAAAGGTTATTAAACAGCTGATCATTAGAGAATAACTAGTGATTAGGTGAGAAATGTTATTAAGAATGAAGGTGTAGATATATTACTAATGACAATTAATTAAAGAGTTATGTGATTTGGGGAAGATGCCTTAAAGCATAATAATCCCAAAAAAGAATGGGAAGAGAAATTTCTCAGATAACAATAAAGACGCAGATGACTCCAGGTGAGATGCGAGTAATACCAGATAAAGTTGAGCAATCAAATGTACAGAATATACAAGTCAAAATGGAGAAGACCCTTAGTTAAATTGGCTAGTGAACCAGAATCACCTGCAGGTGTTCATTCCAGTGAAAGAGGATCAGTTAGAAAGTGGGTCATGTTAGGAAGGGTAATGTACACAAAAGGTAGAGAGTGAGTTATTCCAGTAAGCTTGTGTCTGAGGAGGAGCCTATGAAAAAGAAGAAAACTTGTCTATGTATAAAACAAGGAAGATAGTTCCATAATTAGATTGTATTAACTGATAAATGTATTAATTTCATGTGCATACCTCAGTTTCTTTAACTTTCCTAGTGCAGCGGGTAACTCTGTCAGCAAATTTTTCTTTATGTTAAGAGTCTTAAGGTTTTTAAACCTATTATAACTTCAGGAAAATTAAAAAACTGTAACAAAAAATATTATTAATCTTTAAAGAACCCCATCACACATTACATAAAAAAAATATCAAACTAAAAAGTCTGAAGGTTCCTAAAGTCAAAACAAGATTAAACCAATCTCTAAAATGAACACTTTACCTTTGAACAGTCTCCAAAACTTGTCTTTTAAATTTTAATATGACACAAAAATGTGCATTTGTTCCACATTTACAAAAACATGGGTGTTTGTTGATTACTTTTCTTTAAACTAAAAAAACATCACTAAAACTGCTGCAGTTAAACCTGATTACAGCAACAATATTTATCAATATAAATAAAAAATCATATGGTCACAACATACAGTATACATGTAACATTTAAAAAATAATGAAAATATACCTAACTTGTTTTATCACACTCCCAAAAATATTAATAAAACAAAATAGACATTCTAATGTTAATACACGGCTGAATTATATTTTATTATTATTATATTATTATTAATAGTTCTTAACAATTTTTGTTTATAGAGGGGGGTAAATGCTTTACGTACAGTCAGAGGAGGCCGTGCTTCATCTGGTGTGTGGCACTCTCACCCACTAAAAAACACCACCTCTAATTCAGGTCCCCTACAAGATCCCTGACCTCTCCCTTAGTCACTTCTCTTGGCTCAGTCACTTCTGGGGTGGTGATGCTATCAAGATCTCTTATTTTGAGAGCCTCCTTTGGCTCCAGCTTCCGGACAGTGGCATTTGACCCTAAGATGGTCTTTAGAGTGTCACAGAATGCTGCTTTGTCCTGCGACTTCTCGCCCAATTCTAGCAGGACTATCCCTGAGCCAGTCTGTCTTATCGATTTGACTTCGATGTGAGAGGCTCTTCAGGATTTGCCCCACTACGTGAGAAGGCCGAGTACTTCAGCATAAGTTTTGCTTTGTGAAGGCTCAATCAACAGGGCCTTTAGACACGGCTTTGATAGTTTCCTCTTTTTCTGGCCTTGTGGGGTAGAATCAACCCCACACTTTGACTTCGGATGTTTCTTCTATTTTTACATTCTGAGCCTTATTTTTCTTTTTATTCTGGACTTCCGTCTAGGCTTCCAAGGTTTCCACCTCTTTCTTCTTCTTTTCAGTCTTTGCCTCTGGTGGGCTTGAGGCTCCCCTTTTAACCCTTTTAACAGATGGTTGGGAATCCCCAGATTCCTTTCCTTCCAAAGGCGATTTATCTGTCTTAGGTGTTGGGCCACTGGCAGAGATGGTCTTACTACTGGTCGTTGACTCGGTGTTCCCCTTTCCTGTTGGCTGCTTCTGGACCTTTTCCTCCATCTTCAGAGCTAACTAGCTCTGCAGTGAGTGATAACGTATATGGCTTCCTCCAGAACTTTCAGGTCAGTCTTCACATCCACGGAGATATTTCTCTGCCTGCTGATTGCAGCCTTCATACTCACGATCACTTTTCTGCATTTCTGGAGCTATTCAGCTTCTTCGCTTCTCATTTTCTCAATGTAGTCCCTCCAAGGAGAACTCCTAGGCCCTCTATGGTCATCGGTAATTGCTGGAGACGTCACCCATGGTTCCGCAACCTTGCTCTGACCCCCGAAATTATTAATAATAATAGTAATAATAATAATAATAATAATAATAATAATAATAATAATAATAATAATAATAATATTAGAATAGATACACTTAAATAACTAGAAATTTACAGACACACAAAAACACATCACACACAACAACATTCTAAATGAACAGAAACAGTTTAAATCATATATATTCTTTGATACATTACACATTACTGATGACTACAATCTATTAACCTATTCAAACAACACCACTAACTCCAATAATGGAACTGACATTGTTCCCTGCAGCTGCCTCTCATGAAGGCCACAGAAAGTAAAAGATGGCTAAGGCAGAGTTAGATTAAAAAGAAGAAAAAATTATCTAAAATATTAGTGTTCTGAATTGGAAAAATGTATACATATCATTATTGATACTTGGAAATATCATCCATGTGCAACACAATACAAGAATAATATAGCTATTTAACATACACATAGCTAATGGGGCAAACAATTAAAGATTTACATACAATGGTACTGTGGTTACTTACTCCATTTTCATTCAAACTAAGTGTGAAGAGATTTTCTCTCATAAATGGGGAAGCAGTCCAATCCCAGTTTGTAGCCTCGGCAAGTAGATTATTAGAGAGATTCAAAGTATTGAGACATGGCAAAGATCCAAATGGTTCAGGTATTTCTTCCAAATTATTTCCACTTGCATCTATTGCTCTAAGATATGTATATGATGGCACTGAGATTCCTTCAAGTACTCGCAGCTGGCAATGTATTGTACAGTAAACATTTTATGAGATTAACATCTGTAGTGTTTACAAACATTATTATATACCTATTGTAAAATTTATGAATATTTCACACTGTTAGCATCCTTTTCCTATTTCTGATATAACTGAAGTACGGTACAAATTTTATACTATATAATTATACCATAGAAAATGTGAGTTACAAGTGAATCATTAAAATGTTGCACCATGTCATATATTAATCATTCATTAACAGCCATACAATGATCATTAATCAAGAATACTACTTGAAATGAATCCTACTTCTTTACAAATCAAATGTTGATGGTGCTGAGGACAATATTTTCTATGTTAGTTTTACTTTGTACTGTATACTGTTTTACCCATGAGGTATGAATACAATTTTTTAATTATGGTGATGTGGGCTTGGTAGTTTGTATATAATTGAGAACTGTGTTTACTGGTGAGGGACTTCAATTCTAATCCTCTTTATTTAAGACGTTTTTCTTTACAATTGTGTTTCGACCACAGATTATCAATTCCACACTATCCGCAGTCAAAGAAAATAGTAGAAAGAACTATTCAGAGTGTCAAGAGAATTTTGAGATAATGTTAAGTGCATTTATTTGGCATGAGTATAACACTTACTCTAGTGTAACAATCATATAACTAAAAATACTTTATCACTAGCTGAACTGTTATATAACATTCCAGAATATACTATCAGATGAAAATGCTATATATAGAAATGGAAAGTGGGTGGGTTAAAAAATTATGTAAGTAATAAATAACATAGTCATAAAATGTATTTTGATATATATGTTAAAGCATTCGACATTAACTTTACAGTAGGTCAACAAGTATTATAAAAATTGATATATACCGTGTCTAGATAGAATAGTTGAACCTTGTGAAAGACCGAGAGTATTTAAAGTAAATGATGATAAGGGAGGCATTTTCAGACAAAGTAGACCAAATATGTTCAAAAGGCCAAATAAAAACATATTTCCTTGCATATTAAAGTTAATTCTAAGGATACTATCAACAGCAACAGCAACAGCAACAACAACGACAACAACAACAACAACAACAACAACAACAACAACAACAACAACAACAACAACAACAACAACAACAACAATCATCATGATCATCATGATGAGAAATTAGAACTCATTATCAAGTCAAGGTCTGGTATAATAAAGATGTTTATGGTTTTTGATTATAACTACTATAAAAAAATATTTTGGTATGTCTTTTGTATAAAAGTTAAATTTGCATTTTTTTAATTATGTAAATTCTTTTTATAACTCTGAAATTTTTATATGGAATCGTATTTAAATAAATTACTGGTATTATAACCCTAAAAGATTTGTAATTATGGTCATAGTACTTTGTGTAATAATATCTGTAACATAAATTTACAAACTTAAAGGTTATGTTAAAAGTTTTGTAAGGTTATGTTACAATTAAAAAAAGGATATGCCATTTATTTATCAGTAGCTGTGAAATGTTCATTAATTGAGAGTACCTATTGGAAAAAACTAATTCTGGCTAGAACAGAATTTCAGTAGCAGTCAGATGTAGCATATCACTGAATTATCTGATAGTACCATCTTCATTAAAAACTTGCACCAGTGCACAATGTATATAAGTTAAGAATACAGTGTCATTATTGATAACAACATTAGAAAAACTAATGAGATTTTACAGACTTTAGACTGACGAGTGATGGTTGGAATACAGTGAGAACAAACTGATGTTCTTGAAGCAAACTAATTCTTGGATGTACATTTAATTACTCTAAAAACTTTGAGAACATGTAAGGCCAATTTGTGGATTATAAGTTAAAGGCAGAGGTTGGAGATTTAGACTGTGGTTTTATATTCAAATAAGAACTTAAAACTGGTTATTGTGAGTAATGAAGGAAGAAAGAACAAAAGTGAAGTACAAAAATTTAACAAGACAATGTAAATGTAATACATTCATGATCTTCAATATTTTTATCTTTCAGGAAAGTTTTAGCCACTAAATTATACATGTTACAAAACCTATTCTCATTATAGGACTTGTATAATATTCAAAATGATCTCTTTACCTAAAATAAGCAACAGTGTTTATGGTTTGTTCAGTATGAAGTATCGTATTCAATACAAAACATTCTGGAGAAGGTCTAAATCTTCATGTATGGTATAAAATGTGCACTCCACTGTTGGAGAATGTCAAGTATAAAACTAATCTGCAATATGCGGCAAGATATCGATTGCACATATTTTTTGGCAAATTTATTAGTTTGCTTAGTTAGTTTGCTAATTATTTGCTTCACATAAAATACAAAAATAGAATTTGAATGAACTCAGGTGTTTTACAGTATCTCTTTTGTGTTATTTAATTTCTTATTATGTATATAACACTGCATGTTTTCTTTACATATTAAGGCATTGTATGCAAGAATATAAGTAATTAATTATGCATTATGTATTAGCTAAGCCTTGTATAATGTATAAAGAACCACTTCATCACACACGAATACTAGATATAAACACAATTATAATGTATCAAATTATGTTAAATATTGTATTTTTCCTGTAAGTTAAAAAAAATCATTGTTTATGTAGACAGACTACATATAGTTTGCTAAATATAAGCCACTGTACTCAGAAAATGCATGCATTAGACAGTGGAAACCTATTATTCTGAAAAGATATTTTTTTAAAACTTTTGCCTTGTATGAACTAAAGCTCAGGAATAACACAATTGCATAACATTTTAAAGTAATTATCATCCTTAACCTTAAATCATCATACTTATAATTCTTAATTATCATCAAAAAAGTTAGATGGAAGTACTCCAAAGGATAATAGGTCTCCCCAATAAAAAATACCTGGCTGTCAAAGTTCAATTGCCTAACACGGCTATTGACAGAAGGTTAAAAGGAAGATAGTAGGTATATGTGAACCTATTCACATATCAAGAAGGAGTAAATGTGACTTTGTCAGACAAACACTTTAGAAAAATGTCAGGTTCCTTAGAGAACTTATTAAGCACTTACCTCACACATTTATATTCACCTGTCAAACACATCTTCAATTACACCATGAACTAATAGCAAATGTAAGATGTAAACTTACTTGATCACACAATATGATGAACTGAACTCTTTGGAATGTGATAATACAGCGATATACCAACTTATTTAGATGGTCTCTGGGTCAAAGTAACAGAATGTTTCTTGATTGAATGGTCACTAGACACTTGGTAGAACATTTAAATAATACTTTAATTTAATGAACAGACACTTGGTTTGACTATACAATTTTTTAATAAGTTCTGACAATTATTTTACCAGTTACTGTAGCTTCAGAGGTTAGCTTCAGTTAAAAAATTGGAAGTCACAGCATGGAAGAAAGGTAAATGTAGGCCATACTTTATGTATAGTGTTTCATTTAAATAATTTTTTAAAATTAATTATGCCAATTTTGCACAGGTTATATTTTAGTGAAAATGTCTTTATAAGAAATAAATTTTAATTTATGAAATAATTGTATCTCTATCCAGAAAAAGAATCTGAGGAGCCATTATTATTCATTATAATTAAAAATAATTACCGTACTGAGAATAATTCAGTAATATATTCAGTTGCCAAGAATTATTATATTGAGCTTTAATTATAAATTATAACTACAACTTTTTCAAATTACATGTTTAAGAATTTGATAGACAAACTGACAAACTTACAAAGCAGCACTTTTCTTTGGCGTTGTGCTTTTACAGACTGCTGCTTGTACCTGCTTGTACTAATACAAATAGAGTACTGAGATGCCGATAGAGGGTACTGCTGATTGGAGTATCACCAGCTATACTATCTTGTTAAACTAGGATTATTTGCCTGCAACAGATGATCCAAGACATATGTTCCACCAGATTTTAAGATATCTGCAGCTGAATTCCATCACCACAAACCACAAAAATTACAAATTCTGTTTCCACAGATAGACTTGATTGATGTTTATTCTTAGGCTTTTACATACACTTCTAAAACTTGTCTAATTGAATGGAAACATTTTGATGCGTTGCTTAAAATAGTTGACACACATGATGAAAAAAATATATAATAATAGGTATATATAGGTATAGGTATAGGTATATATTATATATATCATGATAGCTAGGGGTAAAGTTTTTAAAAGTTCTGAATCCATACCAAGTATTAGTAAATTACAGTGTTATGTTATATGAATGTACGGTAGATTAAAAAAAATGAAATAAACTATTTAAAAAATCTGTTTAACATGCTGAAAGGAAAATAAAAAATAACTGGGATAATACTATTAACATTAAGCAGCTGCCTGAAATGTAACATTAGAAAAACAAATTATAGAGATGTAAACAAAGAAAAAAATAATTTTTCAGTAATATTTTTTCTCAGCTCTGACAGTGTGCTTCAATCCTTTTCTTCAATGAAGTGACTTATTCAAATTCTATCTGCTCACTTTACCATAAATGTTCATTTAATGAGTACATATATAAATTTAATGTTAAGGTGTGTTTTAAACTGAAGCTCAAAGAAAATAAATTTAGTATAGTAGGCCTATATGCTATTACTTGTGAAGTATTAACTACATACATTATCACCATTGGTCAGCTGGAGTCTAATGCATGTCTAATGGTGTTCACACACAACTTTTCCTTCAAGCCTGGACGACCATGAATTTCACAACAACACAGTTCACCAAACACTGATCTGTTAATATATTTTGGTGGAAGATTCTGAATAGTTTCTACGGTCTCTATGAATATTTTAAGTTCTTCATCACTATTCAAGATAACAACATCCTGTTTAGGTCAAATGAAACCTATATGTACAAGACCATCAGCTATGTTACATTTGTCCGCAGTGCGTATGTTCTGTGTCACCTACAAGTCAAAGAAAAAGTAACCAAATAAATAAGTTTATGCTTACTCTGAATTTAGGCAAGATTCAGGTATGCCAGATAGGCAAAATGCATGTGAGGTACAAACAGTATTCAAGTGGTAGGCAAATTAGGATTCTAACATCTACGACCTTCAATGTTTGAAGTACATGAGGTCTGGCAGCCACTGACATTGGTTATGACAGTCTGTGCATTCCTGCTCATTGGCTGTTTAAGAGAAGAAGGCCTACCACCCAACCTCAAAGATCATTATCTTTTAAATACTAAATGTGTCATCACCCAAAATGTGTAAATGTCACACTTAATTACTAACTTTGGTTGGTACTTCAGTGTTAATATAATAAAGTTTAACAATAGCACAATATCATAAATTAATAATTAGAAGGATTATATGTTCCCAATAAAATATTGCTGGTGGCTATAGAATTTCTTCTTCTTCTTCTTCTTCTTCTTCTTCTTCTTCTTCTTCTTCTTCTTCTTCTTCTTCTTCTTCTTCTTCTTCTTCTTCTTCTTCTTCTTCTTCTTCTTCTTCTTCTTGACTTCAAGGTTAGGTTATATACACCTGTTCCAGCACCCATCTCATCCTTTTATGACCAACGTCCCCTTATTCTGAGGGTGCTTTGGGTACTGTAAGTATTATAAAGTTTTACACGATCAGGTTACTGGCCTGTTGCACAACACCATACCAGGAGGACCAGAGACTCTTCTATCAGGGTTACCATACCTTAGCTGAAAGGCCCCTGTTTTAGGGTGCAGGAGATTCGCCCTCACCCTGTAATTACTTTCAAAAATAAATTTAACTACCACAACCACAACTAACATTTCACCAATCTGGTATGAGAGGGCAACATTCATTAAATATGGTTTTCATTCAGACATTTAAATTAAGTGCAAACCCAATTTAAAATATAGTCATTGAAATATAACAATATTTTTACTTTAACTGTAAATCTGTTAGTAGGTAGTAAGCTGTTCTTTATTCCATGTAGACCAAGATTTTTGTATTGTTCATCAAACACTGCGGGGAAAATGCCCTCTTTGCCAACCACCTATGAGAATAGCCAAGTTTGCCACATACTTGTACATGGGTCCGTGCGTTTGTAATTATTGCTCATAACCTCATACAACTTCAAACAAAGTTATAATGGTTATAACATTAAAGAATAACAGTGGGTTAAGGCTGATGGCTATTAAGAAAGTGGCTAAGACAAAGGTATATTGCCAAAGGTTTGTGGGAAACTTTTAGGGGAACCAAAGAAAATGAAATAAAACTCACAAAATGAAATGAAAAGAGAAAGGAATATAATACACTAAACTGCTGAAAATATGGTTAGAATTAAAAAACAACAGGCAAAATAGAAAAGAAAATAAAACAAAATAAAAATAGCACAGAAAATCACAGACGCAGTTAGAAAAAGAAGAATTAATTTCTACGACAAGTTCAATGAATGAATCCTGACAGACTAACAGGGAAGCTTTTCAACTATTTCAAAAGCTCAAAATGTCCAATACGTGGTTCAAAGAAACTGATAAAGACATGGAAGAATTCAAGATTACTCAAGAAGACATTGAAGAATGCTTGCCGCTCAAAAATAAATTAAAAAATACCCAAGGTTTTCAGGAAAAACCCAAGAAGTGGACAGGTGCCATATGGACTGACGAAAGGAGGGAGAGACATCGATCAAGAATGAAGGAGATGTGAGAGAGGAGGAAGAGAGAGGAGAAGAAGGGAGGAACCAGTTGAAACAAACGTAGTCCACAGTGGCTCATTTACAAAAAAAATAAATAAATAAAATAAAACTAGCACTTTCAAAAACTGATCATAAAAAATCATACACAAATAATAGTAATAATGATAATAATAATAAACATATAATAATAATAAAATCACTTACATAAACAACACCATAACAGAACCTATAAAACACTTTAAAAATACTCATATTAAAATAGGTCATACAAAAAAATTTAGATGGATTAAACAAAGCGATATACAATACAGAATGTAAAGACTGCAACATATTTTACATGTAAGACAAAATAAACAATTGACAAGTATTACTTGGAACATCTAAATGCATACAAAAAACCAAACATTTATAAACCCAGTTTAGCCACATATGCCATAAGTACACGGCATGAATTCCCAGACATCATCATCACGACATTAATAAAACATCTACTACACGAAAGCACTCTAATGAATATCTGGGTAAATCTACACGCATATAAATATGAAACACAAAACAAATTATTACCGGAACGGGTACAAACCAATATCTACAAACACAGCACACTTTTCAAAGCACTAAAGATTGGAAATACTGGGATGTCGCATGCCAGATCTGTTGCTTATTTAGCACCACCCAGTGGACAGGTACAACTTATGGAGTGCTGTGGATGCAAGCAACGTTGTCCCCCAGCAATACAATCTGTATCTTCAAACACAACAGTTTCCAGCAAACATCTTAGAGACGCACAAAAGATGATAAAAACAATACAAAATCTAAAAGCAAACATAATTTTGCAATGGATCCCTTCACATGTGGGAATACCAGGGAATAAGTGGCAGACAACATGAAAATAGGTATGAATATAAGTGGTAATGTAGGAAAGACAGTTACCTCCCAACATCAACCCTGGGGTGTACCTACTGTCATTACTGCAAAAAACTTACTCAAAAGAACATCTAGAAAAACCAACAGCAACAGATCAAGAAGATCAATAGTGACAAGATGTGGAAAACATAGATGCAACTTGGGAGAAAAATAAAAACAAATCTAGGAGATATTCTGTTCCTTCATTTTGTCTCAATATCAGACATGACCGCCTTGTTGCCCACCTCAGCCGAATTAAAGTTTACTCCTCGAAAGATGCACACTATGCCACGAGCCAAACCCCAGGATAGATAGTGAACTCCTCCGCTGCCAAAAACTACACGCAAGTCTGCGAGCTTCAGGAAACATCACACAACTGTATTGGGATGCCAGAAAGCTGATGGACTGGAGTCCGGGCTAGCTATAAGAAACAACAGCATTGGAAACACTCAAAGAACAAATTTATACACCATGCCTAATCATAATACCACCTATAATAAACCCCAGTCAGCAAAACCAACGTACAGATTCTCGTCAGAATGAACACCAACACGGCTGATGATGATCATACTGCTCGATAGTCATAACGTGTTTTAAGTAAGTAAAAATCGGTATGGAGAACCATACATGACTTCCATATTCTAAGATTTATATTTAAAATCATTTTCGAAATGAAATATTACCATAGAAACTACTTCTTTCTACTTACTGTTTCAGCCTTAACCACAGTACTGTGGTCACTAACGTATACCACCTCACGTTATCGCACTCGATTTTCACTGATGTTCGAAGTCGATGGCATTGCCGAAACGTCTGGTTTTGTAGAAAACATTGGACTACGGCCAAACAGCCCGGGAAGGAATTTTAACAAAAACTATTTCTTTGTTGCCGATAACGTTGTACACATATATATGCATAAAATTAATGGCTTGTATAAGTTAATGATTGATCTCCATTAAGTAGTGCTCAAGTTTCCAAAGTTTTAATATTATGATGTCCGTAATTAAAACATCAGAGCAGGTTTAGTGTGTATGAGGTACACCGTGGACAAAAATTTTCAACATTTTCTATTGAGCGTTGCTTTGAGTAAAGCTGCGAATCTACAGTGTATGTTTCACAGAACAAACACGCGAAAAAGAAGGAGCGCTCGGAAGTCACTCATGGACCCTCAGCATCTTGCAGAGGGTTCATTCCCTAAAGACGAAAAGTCTGTCTATGAATCGTTCCTCTGTAAACACGTGCAGTTACACTGCCCAGCGATCAACAGGAAGCAAATCGCTATCCACGCTGGACACTTTTTCGGCTTGCATGCGTTATGTTGGTATGGGTTTCGGCACTTACCATTTAAAAAGCGTGCAAATGTAAGAAAATAAACATGAGTGAGGCCAGAAATAACGCGAATTTTGTGTGTGTGTGTGTGTGTCTTCCCTGCCTTTTTATTCAGTATTCGGTAGTCATAATAATAAAATGGAAACGTAAACATTACATAACAGATATGCTTGCCTGCCACGAACGATATATTATTTTATACATGTATATTAACCCATACATGATTTACATTAAAATGAAAAAATTATAATTTTATTGCCTCGCAACAAAATTATTTTATTTTTAACAATTACCATTGTTTGAAAAAGTTTAAATGAATTTTCAAGTACTTTACTGTTGTTAAAACGTAAAAGGTTGCAGGTAAACTACCCCTTCCCCTTAACCGATCTTCACCAAAATCAAAAGTCCTTGAGATCTCTACAATTTAGGGATGTATGCAAAAACTTATTTGATTCTGTTTGATTTTGCGGCTGTTATCGTTTGCCATAGAAAATTACCCTTGATAAAAAAACGTTGCAAGTAAACTACCCCTTCCCCTTAACCGATCTTTACCAAAAACAATATGTCTTGAGTACTCTACAAATCAGGGCTGTATGCAAATAATCTTTTGATTCCGTTTGAATTTGCGGCTGTTATCGTTTTCCATAAAAAATACCCTTATTAAAACATAAAACGTTGCAGGTAAACTACCCCTTTACCTTAACCGATCTTTACCAAAATCGATAGATCTTGAGAACCCCATAATTCAGGGCTGTATGCGGAACATTATTTAATTCTGCTTGAATTTGCGGCTGTTATCGTTTGCCAAAAAAAAAATTACCTTTGATAAAAAAAAAACCGTTGCAGGTAAACGACCCCTATCCCTCAACCGATCTTTACCAAAAGCAACAGGTCGTGAGTACTCTACAAATGAGGGCTGTATGCAAAAAATTATTTGATTCTGTTTGAATTTGCGGCAGTTATCCTTTGCCATAGAAACAAATCTATAGACACACAGACACACAGATAGACAGACAGACAGACACACGCACAGACACTTTTCGAAAAACGTCATTTTTTCATGTTTTGAGTGTAGTACAATCAGAATCTGCAATAATCTCGAACACGATTTCTTTTGCCATCACCATACTTCCATTTCCTTAAGGAATATGGAAGTAAAAACATTTTGATTGTACATTAGTATAGTACAAAGTTACTTACATATCAAGAAAAAAACTGTAGCAACGAGTGTTTGAATAAATAGGCCTACATGTGTATGTATGTATGTGTGTGTGTGTGTGTAATTTAGATCATTTATGTCTGTGTTGTAAAATATTCTGAAGAGCTCCAACACCAGGACGGTAAAAACACTTGTTGGTTTGAATACATGTCAATATTTTCCTGTTGTATTTACTGACGTTACAGTGTCATCGTATGCTTACAATACTTTTAGCGATGACCGGTAACAGAGTGATGTTTTGGAGTGGCGAAGCATCGGAGTAGACAAGGTAGACAAGGTTATATCTCCATAAAATTTATTCATAAAATAATTAATTTTTATTTAGGAATTAAGTTGCATAAGTTACTAAGAAAGGGTATAAAACTAATTTGAGAAGTTAAATATCACGCAACATGACGCGAGTGTGAGCCATGGAACCTAGCTGTGTGATGCAATTGTACGTGGAGTACCAGGGTAGGCATTACTTGAAATGCCTTTTTAACAAGGCTGGAGGTGAGGGCTTCGGTGGACAACAACGGGAGAGGACCGCGAATTCTCCCACACTGAATTCTCGCCTGGCCGCCTGTGTTTGTTCCATTGTACTTGCGAAGTGAATATTTGTTTTTGTTAAGTTTACAAATTATTTTAAATTTTGTATATAGTGGTATAGATTAAGAAGTGTGTAATCATTTACGTTCTAATTACTTAATAATACATATTTTTAAGTGTCGTCATTTAAGTGCTTTAAGCGTACTGTTTAATTGGTTTCAAGGAGCAAAATAAATACAGTTTGTACCAGTTCTACCGCAGATATATTTGATATACACTCTGACATCTTTGATTCACTAGAATGTTTGTTAAAATGCGAAATAAGTTAAGTACGTTACATTTCGAGCAAAAGGTACTGCTACAAGTCAAAAATAACTCAGGGGTCTTTAGATTTGGCGCAGAAGGATGGAACAGCTGTTAGAAAATTTCAGAAAGTTTGGAATAGTAAATGTAGGTTGTAAGCAGTAAATACTCTCTGGTTGTAAGCGATACAAAACTCTGCACTGTTATTATTGTTTGATGTTTACTGGAGAGGAATCATGGAGCAAAGTTGGAGTAGGCAGTATAAAACATTTGGAAGGTAAAGCCGCCAGCAGGTAGCAAAATTCGTATACAAAAATTCTTATGTTCCACATGCTAGGACTGAACAGAATTTAACATTGTTTGTCCGAATCACCTAAAATTCAAACAGTACAGCACAATGAAAATGTGGCACGAAATCGAAGGATAGTAGACCGTTTGATAGATGTTTGTTATTTAGGGAGGCAAGAGTTAGCTTTTAGGGGTCATAAGGAAAATTAGCAATCTCTTAATAAGGGCAATTATTTAGAAATTTTAAATTTACTGACAACGGAAGAGTCTTTCATGAAAGAACATATACAGGTGATTCAAAATTGCACGGCAATCTCTCGAAAGCTGATTCTATAGCTAAAAATAAGACATGGCATGAACTCATTTACAAGAAAATATGAAACGTTTGTGTAATGCCTACAGTAATCTGGATTTGTCACCATTACAAAATGTGAATAAAATTTATATTTTTCTAGCAGTATTTCTAATTAAGGTTCATAAACGACGCCAATAATACGATAGCTTTTTCTTGATATTTAGGCCAATTTGTATAACGAAAATGCGTGTGTTTCACACAGTCACTTAACTATTATCTGAGGTAGGATTAAGTCTATCTACCATAGTTTTACTATCATTAAGAACGTCAACAATCTCAGTAAAATGTTGCTGTTGGCTGGTACTTTTATGTCTACTCAAATTATTTTGTCACGCTTCGCCATTGATGTTTTGTACAGTTTCTTTTCACAGCTGAACACTAATATGAATGAAGTGGTATTCTATGCTTGAGAGAGGGCGGCCTTCGTGCCGCAGACTTGGGCAACGGTTTCGCGACACTCGCACTGCACGTTGACGAAGTTATCGATAACAGGGACCTTTATCGATAAGACAAATCAAACAAGCGCGACCGGTATGCTGTATGATGTCATCGTCACCGTCCACCCATATGGTTGTGACGCAGACTATTGGTTATTTTTTCTCAATCCGTTGTGTGCTGGACATAACACCAGGGGCGAACCTAAGGGGAATGCGGGGGATATATCCTCCCCCGAAATCCAAAAAAATTAAAAAAATGTTAGTGCAAAAAATTTGAAACTCGTTGAGTGTCTTTTGAAATGTAATTAATTGGCTTCCAAGTTTTGTCATTTTTTAAAAATTACTATTTTTGGCCAATGACAAGTTTAAATAATCTACAATATTAGCCCTTATAGTCAACAATAAATATAATATAACAGATGTTGAAAGAGATGATGAAAAATGAAAAGAAGTCGCCTTGAAAGAGTGTAGGGAGTACACGATTTTCCGCTGGTTACAAGCAACTTGAAACATATGATCATGTGATTGACGTCCTTTACACTATGCTTGACCCATGTCAGCTGATTTATTTAATTCCGCAACGAAGGAAGTGTTTGCTTTTACCTGCTAGTTGGCCGTAAACCGAGGCATACGAAAAAGACAGTCCATGTCAGACGATTTTTGAAGTCATGTGACGTTAGGAGTCGAACAGTTCCAGTATTATTCTATGTATTTGCGTAATTAACGCGCTTTATTTTACCAGATTTACTTAAATATGTCAGACTTTTAAAATGAAACATTCAATAAATATATAATGAAACATATATAAAATATATATGTTTAAAATATGAAGAAGGATACATAAAACACTTATTTAATAAAGTAGATAGTAGCCTAATAGTTATTTCTTCGGCTTTTTTACATTTCTTTCTTTTTCTATTTTTCCTTTTGTAAAAGACTGACAATTATTATATTTTTAAAAAATTATTTAAAATTATTTTACATGCTGTAAAATTTATATCCTAACTCTTTTATATACATTTATATCCACAGCATTTATATAGCTTACATACGGTTAACCCTCACTTTCTTAATTTTAACGTTCTCTTTAAGTATTTAAATTCCACAGAAAGGTATTATTAGGCTGCCAAGACAAACTGGAAGCCCATCTGATGTACGTTTTAAATCGATTTTAACGAAATTAAAATGAATCGATGTATTTTTGTAGTGAATTACAGCTATTATTTGCCCATTGGTATATACAAACCCGATAAAAAGGTGAAGGGAAACTTGATGTGAATCACATAGTAACCGTTGACGTCGATTTGAGTGTTAATTAAGTAAGAAATTCACACCTTTATAAAGTAAAATTATAACGAGTCAAATAAAATTATTAATTCTACGTCGACGTATAGGTGTAACCGAAAACAACAAGTTTAACTTGAAAGTATGTGTTCCTTAAAATTTGATAAAAATCTTGGTTCATTTCTGTCGTGGAACGCCGCTTCGTGATAGTGAAAAGCTTTATCGTCGCCTTTCTGTAGAAAGCAGTGACTGGAGGAACCCCTGGTAAAGGCGAATTACTGTCCACAAAGACCAAGTATCCCCGTATCATTGTTTACGTCTGGTAATACAAACGTAGGCCACACGTTCGTTTACTCGCTCAACTATACCGAGACTGCAACGGCTTCAACTAAAGCAGCTAACAAAGGTCTGTAGCAATTACGAATTAATTCTAACTTATGCATGCGCTATAGTAAATAACTGTGTAATGCTGTGAAACCCAGTATGTTGGTGGTGCAACTAGCTTGCTAAGGTATTTCCAGGAATCACCAACGCTAAGGCATTCGCAGAGAGTAGGGATCCCGGCTGGCGGTTCCCTAAACTAGGGAGGGGTTCAGTCGTTCGTATTCATGGTAATGAGGCCGGTGGATCCCGGCTGGTGGTTCCCTAAGCTAGGGAGGGGTTCAGTATTCACGGTAATCAGGCTTGAAAAATGTTGAAAAAAGAAAACATATATTTTTACTGAATGGTTATTAAAATGCGCATAACATATAATTTTACATATTTAATAATTTTTATTATATGAAATCGCCACCATTTCCCCACTTACGATTTTCAGGCTTCCAATTTCGCCACTGTGGGGAAAATCCCCACACCTGGCAACCCTGCTGCAACAACACAGAGTGGAAGGCTGCGCAATGCCATCGTCATACCAACTACAGTTAAATTTACCCACAGTTCAGTGCATTGACTCATCCAGTGAGTGACTCGTCTGTGTTATCAGGTGTAAACTTAAAGCTGCCCCTCCTACACACAGTGACTACATGTACCTCCTTTATCGGAATAACAATCCTTTGCTTTACATCGCTGTCGTTTAGATTTATTATTATTTTGTTTTAAATAAATTTTTCTGTAATTTTAACGTTTGTAGAATTTAATTTCAAGGGGTTTCAGCAAAGAATGGAGAGGCGATAAATGCTGTGCAGTGGCGGCTGCTGCTTAGGGGCTAAATAGCTCGAGCCTCCAAGTCACTTATTAGGAAATAATAGCTATTAAGCAGGGGCTAATTTACGGGGGGCGAACGGGATCGGACCCCTCCCCCATGAGGGTCGAAAAACTTGACGAATTTTGTTAATTTCTTAATTCTTAGATTGTTTTATTTTCTTTTTTCAGCTGTGTACGCTTATATAGGCGTAGCTCTTTTGGGTAAAAGTAACACGTATGGGACCACAAAGAATATCTCGAGTGAGCAATTAGAGTGTAATAAAAATAAACCCAAGAAGGGTATTTTACAACCTCCTCTGTACCTGACACATCTGCCCACAGTCATTGTTGTAAGAAACAGTTCTAGTACTGAGCCGTTGCAAACTAACAGTTCACAATTCACACTCAGTAACACGTGCGCGATTCACACACGCACAAACACACATCTAACAAAAGAATAAACGTTAGCAGCAAGCACGAATATTGTTTTATTGGCCTACACAATATACGTACACATGAACAGTATACACACGCGCGCGTTTCATTTTAAATATAAATGTACAGTATAGACGAAATGAATCTCCAATCTCTACACGAATCATACCGGGTGCGCGCGTATATACAAACACACATGCATTCGCGTCCCATCAAAACTAAATGGTAACAGTACAAATATTGTTCTGTTATCGTACGCAATTAACGTGAAGTATTTGCTTGAAATAAATGTTTTTCTTTACATGTATATTAGGGTGTTAGTGACAAGGTAGTTGAAGGTAGACGTGAGAGAAGTAGTGGGCGCACACGCGCACGCGCGCGCGCACACACACACACAGGTATAGGTATGTAAGTTTGTGCAGTGTAAACGGCAAAGCGTGTGGACGTGTACGTGTTTTGAACAATGATCTATATTCAGACGTATCGGCTCAGTTATAAGGAACTAGTTCTTCCGTTTCCAAAATGATTAGTGTAAGGCAATACTTGCAGGAAGGAGAAGAGGCTGTAAAAATGTTCCCTTAGACTTTCGAGGGTCACGTTTATTGCAGGCCTGTTGTTCGCGCAAGGAACACTTTGGGATCCCACACGTATCACCTTTTGCCGCTCTTTTTTAAATATATAAACAGGTTTATTACACAGAATTAGGATATACGTTTGACATACGAAATATAGGAAAATCAATTCAGTCAATAAGTAGGCCTACTTTTTAACAGTGTTTCAATGACGCGTATTTTAGGATTTCAGGATATCACGCGTTTTTCAGCCACTTTAAATAAGATAGTAAGGTTGATTAGTTTTAACTTACTTTTCTTTTGTATAAAGCCGACCCGACACTGTTATTAAATCATAAAGTTTATCAGCGTTCCTTTTCTTATATTGTACGCATTGTATGTGCACTTTTGCACATCCAACCAACAAGCGTTGGCTGTAGTGCACGTCGTAACTTAAAGAAAAGTTTATTACAAGTAACAAGCCCGGCGCGTGTTCAAATGTGCGCGTACACACGCAGGCCTGCAGGATGCCAAGTTACCCCAACGGTCATCACGGAGATTTATAAATATTTTCAGAACAAAATCTAATGGACTCCGTCTATAAACATTCTACTAGTAATGACCCAGCAGAAGTATCACCACGCGTTCACCATGGTCAAGTATCACGACTTCGCATAAAACCATCCCGTCTCTGTTCTGTGCTAGCCGGGTCCATTTTGTACCAGAGATATTATAATTACAAAATGTTTTTCAGTCTCCTCATATAGGTAATTTGAGGAGGTGCATATAGGCCTACATATACAATGATTGTAATCGTTTGGTGCCTCTGAAGTTCAAAACTTATGTATTGCAAATACGTTTAGAAATGCTTAGAGATGCCAATAATCTCTCGAAAATGATTCGGGGACTTGATGTTTACACAGAAGCCAATTCCACATTAGCCCACTACTGAACTGGAATTGAATAATATTAACTCTTCATGGTATATAATAGCTTTTTAATTTCTCCTTGTCTTCAACAGACGAAAGATATTCCACTAATATGTTTCTTTAGCTCTGGCACCTGATGAGATTGTTTGGTAATTGATAGCACTGGCTGTACTTAATCTGTGGTGTGTCTAAAATCTTCCTGCGTAGTTGAACCTATTTGGGAGTATCGTATGACGTAGTTTGTGTGTTACGTGTAAGAAATTATTCAAGTTGAAGGCAGTGGGAAATAAGACCACTGATCTATGAAATGGAAGTGAATAATATTTTAATCGCTAAGTGGAGCGGTGGTCTCTGAGGGATCAATCCCAACTCAAGCTCTTATTACGGTGAGATTAGATAAAGAATTTAAGTACCTAGATAAGAATTCTAAGTCGTGCGACTGCAGCAGGTGCAGTTAAATAGTAATCGCGTGATTAGGTAAACATTAAGAAATCAGTTGTAGCTGAGGTAATTGCACAGGTAAAGTCAAGAGTAACATTACATAAGTAACATAAGATACATAAGTAACAATCGGAAATTAGATAATTAAATATTAGTGGATATTAGGAACAATTAGGATTTTGAAAATGGAATCATGAAGCAAACGGATACTGGTCGCAAGCTTAAACGGAAAAGAATACATGCTGTGACTTAAGCAAACTGACAAAAGGTCACCTGCAAAAGCTGTTAAAGGGAAGAAAGAACATATTGAGGATATTACGATAAACATGATGAAATAAGTGATGAGCAAAAATGAAAAAAATGATGGAAGAATTTAGGAGATGAGACAAGAACAATGAGATACTGTACAATAAACAAAAGGATTAAGGCTGAACAAACTTGGTAGTAGAATCGTAGGTTTAAAACATCAAGTAGAATATTTAGACGGACGTAGGTAATTCCGGACAGAAAGCAGGTAGCGTCCCAAACATAAGTAAAGTCCGCATTCGACGAGAGAGAGAGAGAGAGAGAGAGAGAGAGAGAGAGAGAGAGAGAGAGAGAGAGAGAGAGAGAGAGAGAGAGAGTAGTACCTTCCAAATACCTGCTCTCTCTCTTTAGGAATCTTCCCGCTCTGTGTGTTTCAGTCTCGTGTCTCATTCTCACAAGTCGTCGAAACATTTGTGCGCGTGTTTGGAAATAATGGAAGTGACTCGATTTTTATCGCTCCGTGCCAAACTGATGATAGGGCTAATTTTAGATGGCAATTCTTTCCGTGAGTGTAAAGGGTTGCAAGATGATACTATGATGCCCAGTACGTGATTGCACGGAAACAGTTCACACGTTGGGACTTGGCTGTGTCATCGCGAAGAATTACAAAACATATAATAAGTCGGAGAAACATAAGCAGTGCTGCGAGTAGGAAAGCAGAAGATGACATTTTGGAAAGACCATCAAAGATCAACAATCGTACCATTGAAAACTAGTCTCATACACTTAATGATATGAGGGTGAGCGACATCAATTTCATACGCCAAAATATTTACAACTATCGCCGAATTTACCGAAGAAGCTATCAGAAGCTTTACACCCACTGAAAATAGTAAAAATAAGGACAATAAAAAACAAAAGTTTTCTTGGTGGTCAGACTTTTGTGGATTATGTAAGTGGGACACACACGAGGACGATCGAGTAGGCCTATTTATGGGCTGCCGTTAAACGTCGCAACAAGCGTGAATGCGGAACTAGCCGGGATCAACTAAATTCGAACCTTTCAGTTAAGCATGATTGCTTGAAATTAAATGTCTTGCGTAGCTAGATTTTATGTTATTTAGTGAGGTCTGATTTTTAAAATTATGTTTCAGTGTATGGTCGTTAAATCTTTTTAAAAACTCTTCCTGGTTTGACCAATATAAAAAGAATTGGAATCATCACACGACAATTTATGTACACCTGTTTTCCTCTCTAATGGTTTCATATTATTATTATTATGGAGGAGTATTTTCGGTATACTGTTATTTGTCTTTTATGATGTTATTGAAAACATTACTACAATTTTCAATTTATTCAGACGTTATTCAGTTTATACAGACTGAGCGATTTATATTTGAAGATGGAACACATGTTTCGAAATGCGTCATTTTAACATAAAAACAAAGTCACACGACGGATATAAGGTGATTCGATTAATTCATAAAGTTAAAAAAGAGTGGCTGTAACACTACTGACGAATTTAGACGTATCCTCTGGATTGATGAAACTAGACTTATGATGCCCGACATGCATATACGTAAATTGCCTTCAACTGGACGTTATAATTGGTTACTTTATAAGTTGAAGGAATAAGGCAAACTGTTAACTCCATGAGTGTTACATTTATAGTCATGCAAATAGGAAATAAGAGTAAAAGCTGGGAAAAGGTCTGTCTATCACAGCTAATGGTTATCCACGGACAAGTGTACACGTCGTTATTACAAGCCCGTTTGTTCGAAAATATTCAAGTTCGTTTGAAACGTTTTTCCCACCAGAAAATCCAACTATGAATATTGTTTGTAAAGATTTTTGTTTTAATTAACTGAATCAAAAGATACCTGTACGACTCGTAACAGTTAACACGGGTGTGTTTAACGACTAACAACGACGCGAATTAAAAATCATTGCCCGAGTACTTTCAGACGCGTCTGTAATTTTTCGTATCAGGAATAGTAGCCTATTTCTTCCCATTGATTCTGTAGACAAACACAATTATACTAAGCCTACTTAGTAGTTATTTAAATCTTATTATGATCAAATACATATTATTGACAAGTTGGACAAGTGCGGTGCAGACATTTTAAATATACAAAATATATATACATGCATAGCGCGGAATACTAGCATAGAATACTCACACAGATTACAGTGTGAAAACAAACTGATATATTTAGGTCTATATGGCACCGTGCATAGCGAAGCAGATCACACATCGCATACCAGAGAATATCATAGTTGATCCTCTTCGGAAAGCAAACAAGTTTCTTTTTTACATCGCACATGGAATACTTCTGAGTTCTGATTGGTTACTTCAAGGACATTTCCCGCACTGTAGCCACACGCAACTCTATCCAATGTACAATTCCCGGTAAAGCGTAAACAGTTCGGTCTCTAATCTGCTGTAAAATGTGCTTACGGCGGCATGCACAGAACTCGACACTGTTCACTATTCTCATGTATCAGACATTATTTCATCTTCGGTATGCACACCTCTCATACATGTGCGATCATCTATGCGAAGCTCCTACGCTAGTAATCCGCGCTGTGCTCGTACCCTTAGTGAAGACGCCCGAGTTAGCGTTTAGTGCTGTGGAAAGTAACCGCAGCAAAAACCGCATATAAAATTAACCAAAGAGTTGTTATTAATAAAATGAAAGTTTTGTTTACTAGATGGAGTTAACAGATCAGCTTGAGAGTAGCTGTTCGCTGTGACTGTGTTTACGTTTACGTTTTACGTGATCAAACATATTATTCTCCTTTACCCTTCAAGCATTAGGCCTGTCCTCTGACCGTGGTACAGCTTACGTTCCCCCACAGCCGGAGGGACATCAACCATTTAGTAACCACGTAAAGCGGCGAGCCGCACGTGCTGCAGGTGTGTTACTTATCTAGCGCAGATAGGCCTATACCAGACAACTATGATGCCATCAAAGGCTACGATTGAAGCATTTGTAAAATTGGAGAAAGCTGCAACAAGAACGCATCTGCAGATGAATCAGGGAAAAACAAAGTGTATGCCAGTGACAAGAAAAGACTGTTGTGAAGGCCCTACAAATTTAGAAATATTATCTTATAATTTCGAGATAGTACTTAGCTTTACCTACCTCGGCTCAGAAGTTAAATGTAAAAATAATATTAGTGTGTAAATCCGAAAGCGTATTTTGTCAGCAAATAGGTGTGTGCAGGGCCACAGAAAACGTCTAAAGTCTCAGTTAATACAACGAAAGACCAAGGTATTGAGTATAAGGTCCTAGTGCGCCCATTACTGATTTATGCATCAGAGACATGGACGCTGCCTACAGATGAGAGGCAACTCAATATATTTGAGAGGAGGATCCTCAGGCAAATTTTTGGTCCAGTAGAAGAGAGGTGAGCTTGGAGGAAAAGATATAATTTAGAGCTTTATAATTTGTTTGATGAACCTGTTGTGGTAACCTGTATTAAAATAAAAGGATTTGAACGGGCTGGGCACATTATACGTGCTTGTGAAACCAGAATTGTTGGTAAGATGTTTGATACAAAGCCAGAGGGTAAAAGGAAAGTTGGAAGGCAAAAACTAAGATGGATGGTCGGGGTGAGTCAAGACTCTTGAAGTTAGAAACTGGAGGAGTGTGGCTAAGAATATGGAAGAATGACGATATCTTTTGAAGAACCATAGATCCCACAAAGGGCTGTCGAGCCAATGATGATGATGATGATGATACCAGACGAGGCCGCTCTATTATTTCCCATGCAAAGATGTAACTATGTATTATAATTTTGGATGGAAATTCTATGCAAAGGTCACTAATTATAAAGCGATGATTTTCTCTCACTTTTGCATTCATACGCTCGGCAAGATCGTCAGTCCGGATGCTAGTCCTGCCACTCCTCTCTTCACCGTGAATATTTAACGGCCTTCTCTATACTCACAGCACAATTGCCCCACTTTTCTTTCACTCGCTGTGGTACGCCTATATGTTTCACACAATTGATGGTGAATTTCAGCAGCATTATGCATTATTGGAATCAGAAGTCTGATCGAAATTCACAACTGGCGTGATTATTTATTTTTGCATTCATTATAACCTGACATCATTTAAAGGCAAACAACAATGGACTGGCAACAATATGGCGGCCACGTGCCCAACGGACCAGTTAAAGCTACTGCGCATTTGCGAACTAATCAGTGTTGCAAATCGCTCTTTATAATAAATCGGGGCTTACTTTTGAAATACGCACCGATTTTAAGTGATCGATATTGATGTACAGGGACACCTTGAATCTATCTCACGGCCGCATCACAGCCGTTGCGGTTATGAGTTGCAAACGAACATCTGAATACGCAGTACCTGGAATTACAACAATAACAGATAGTTGGAAAGGCTATACCAAACGGCCTGTTTCTGGCTTCAACCATGCTACAGTAATAAATCACAGTCACAATTTTATAAATCCCTTAATTTCCAATACTCCTATTCAAACATAAAGGGCACTGGACCATAATAAAAGGCATATGAGGAGAGCAGGTAGAATGTGCACAGTTTTGAAATGTATTTTATAAAACATATAGGCCTTATATGGCGAAACTTTCTTTTTGCCACTGGGCTGTTCGATTTGAGTGTCAGAGACGAACCGCAAGGGATCCGAGTTCCTAACTAACTTCTGGAGCTCCTGCATCGTGGAGACAGGAGCAAAGGGCGATTCGCTCTTTAGCAGGTTTACAACGGTTTGTTTGTAGTAGCTTGCCCCACAAACACAGAGGAGGCCATTTCCAGGTATCACCTGGACGTACATCTTACTGGCCTAGTCCGGCTACAAGAGGATTGTCTGGGATAAAACTTGCTGCAAGTTGAGGAAAAGTAGTGAGAACAGTTGGCCCAGACGAGCGGGTGCTGTTTGTAAACTGTCTGGGCGTGGATACACCAGGTGAGCCGACGATCGAAGTGTAATCCGAGGTACTTGATTTCCTTGGACCAGGACAAATACGTTCTGCCGCTGTAGAGATGCCCGCGCTGACCTTTCCGGCGGTTAGAGAGTAGTACCGCGACACTCTCGGTTGCCTTTAAGGCAACCCAGAGGCTAGGCTTTAAGGCTAGCTTTCAACCCAGTCTAGAAAGGAATCGAGCTGGGACTCCAGTCTTAGGATGGCACAGTCAGCGTGATGATCGGCTATACATATCAAACAGGGCTATCTGGACTTCTGGCTCCTTTGGTACGTCGTTGATGTAGACGGAGAACATGAGAAGCCAAAGAACACTTTCTTAAGGGACACCGGGAGTGATTCATTTCTCGGAAGGGAGAGAATCAACTATTCTCACGCAGAAGGTCCTCTCCGTCAAAAAGCTAGCAATAATATGATGACAGCAATCTGGCAGCTGGACTTCCTCCACAAGAAAACCGAACTGTTCGGCGACCAGAACTCAAAGTGCCGCAGATGATGTCATACACGACGTTATACGAGCAGCTGGAGCACCTTTGAGTAGCAGTTAGAAGACTGATGGGCCGGAGGTTTTTGGAAAGGGAAGCATCCCTTCCCTGTTTCTATATCGCTATAACAATAACCTTTCTCTATTTAATGGGAAAGTAGCCCAGTCTGAGGCACGCATTGAATGGCTCTATCTAAAACAAGAACAGGATTCCAGGCTCCTGAAGAGCGGTGTTTGGAACATCGTCCTGGGCTGAAACCTATCTCGGCTGGAGTTCAGTGAGTCGATCTGTGACCTTTCCCCTAGAGATGGGTTCGGGCACCGCAGTGATAGGAAGAGACAGAAAGTCTTCCACCTCATTTTCGAATTGTTCGTCGAAATCCCAGTCGGTGGGTGGGTTAGGAGCAAAATATCGATCGAAACACAAGCCTAAGTACTCGACATTCTCCTCCGAGTGATTCAAGTGTTGTCCGAACGGTCTATTGACAGCGGGGATAGTAGGTCGTCGCTTCCGGCCTGTCAACGCGCTAGCAATTCTGTACGCGTGGCTTTGCGAGGTCGCATAACTCATTTGGGCCACAGCGAATTTTCAACAGTTACATCGTAATACTTTCAAGCTGCCACGCAGCCTTCCGGTTAACCGACTGTATGCTGCCAGGTCACGATTCTTCTGCCAACAGTTCGGAAGTAGTTTCTCTCGCGAGCGAGAAGAGATAACTCCTTTTAGATGCGTTAGTAGTCGGGCGTACTCGCATTTTTGAAGACACGTCTACCGCTGAGACGATTGTCTCGTCTTCAGTACCGAGACGGTTGCTACTGATAATGGTATGTCTGATTCAGGAGCGCGGCTGAATGTTTTTTTGCCTTAGGGGCAGGAGCTGGAGAGGGCACGGCCAGTGCCAGTGGTGCATTTAACTTCGGGGGGGGGGCTGTTTGCTAATTTTGTCAGGCTGTCTTCTTTCTAGGAGGCTGGCTAACTTTAGATGCTTTAGCTGCGGGAGAGACACTTTCGGCTTTTGCTTAAGGAGCTCCGCCTTGTAAACCGGCCAGCTAGAATTGTTGGCCGCACCTTGAACATAATATTGCAGCCACAATCTTGAACACAATATTGCAGCCACAATATGGCTGGCAAGTAATCTTACTTGTCAGCTACAGTTCAGGCGTGCGTGAGATGCTCTCACGAGCATCCCAAACGAACCTAAGCACTCTAACAGACATCAGCATGTTGCCCAAACGTTGGCAGCGATGGCACTGTGCTAGTTTGCCCGGGGGACACCTAAGTTCTACGCAAACGCGGAGCCTAAACAGTCGCATCAGGGAAAAGATCATATCACTGTCCTCTAACCCTTCTCAAGAATTGGAGATGGACAAGCAGCAGTGGCTTTCTTGGGATGGCAAGATTATACAGGCGGAATATAGTCTGTATCGGGAATCCCGGCTCGCGAAGTTCAACAAGGATATCCTGGGGACCGGTATGAGTATCAAGAACCCTCCAAAATAAGAGACAGGGGCTTCGTGTGTCGTTGGTAGAAGGTGTGGTAGTGGTGGTATTGTGTAGATGAGGCTTGTAGGAAGGCCTCGACCATGCGATGACTATCGACTTGTTAATGACAATATTGACGTCATCATCAAGTAGCCTCAAGTAAATCTTGTCGGCAGAGAAGCCGGAGGCCGGGACAAGCCATTGCCACTCCATAGGCAAACACGGGAGGTGCTGCGCGGTCAGCAGCAAAGGACGGCTGAGCGACCCCCAAAGCAGCCGCAGAATCCGCACCGGGTCGGTCCTGAGAAGGGCCAATATCCGTTGGCGAGATCTAAGAAGAGGTCGTTTCTAGGGAATGGTTTCTCCGCGACTTCTTAGTTGGACGCCCATGGGGCCCAACAAACGGACACGCCTCGGCTCGTCAGCCGAGAGCGGGACTAGTTCGGGACGAATTTCGTCTGGCTCCGTCATGCAAGGAGAGTGGCGAGTCGCTAGTGTGGGGAGCAGAAGAGGCAAGCGACTCGTCGCTCGTTAACTTGTTGCCCGGAGAGGGCGTGTCAGCCGACGGGCTAATCCACCATGCAGGGACTGCAGTCGGGACGCTACTGGACTACAGTCGGGTCTATTCTGTTCACCGACTGCCATTAACAGACTGGTGTCCACCACCAGTTCCTTTACCCCAGCGGTATGACAAGCAATACTTACTACTGGTGGGGGCTCGTTAGGTCAACCGGGGCAGAGCCACCCAACTGGCGTGAGCAGCTAGAGAGAATTCGGCAGATGCGTCACTGACTGAAAGCCCAGTGGATTTTTGTCTTTTTCTTAATTGCAAGTACTACCGCCTAGACGCTCTTCTACTAAGCAGTCGTCCTAAGAAGGAACGTTTCCTAATTGTTGGTCTAAGTGTCCTCTTCTGCGTTTAACGAAAGCGGCGTTTTGGAGACATGAGAACAAGATATAGATTGTCCTCTTCAGTTAGGTAGAAGCAGGCAGGTGCTTAAGAGCAGAAAGAGCCTTCCAAAATAGCAGTGCAACCAGAGCTGGAGAGGTAAGATATTTCCAGATCTACAGCTGGAAGCAGAAAGTGGCACAACTTGCACAGAACAAGAAAGAAGTATTTGAGTTCATAAATTCGAGTAATTATTTACGCACAGTAATTACTTATAAATATATCTACTTAATTAATTATAATTAACATTAATTAATTGTATCTACTTAAGATGGAAAATTAAAAACAAAATACTAAATGTGATAAGAAGTGGAATTAACTAAAAAAAAAAGAAAATAAAGACCTAAAAAAAATAAGAAAACTCTGACATGGCTCTTCGAACCACTTATATTACTCTGGTATGCTGACTGCAATTTAACTGCATATCATTTGTATAAATTTACCAGCCTGGTGCAAAAGTGATTGTAGTATTTGACAGATGGATGTCTGAAACTTCGAGTGTATACTGTGGTTTATGATCGAAAAAATCAGTTCCCAGTTATTGCCATAAAAATTAGGCCAATACGTGGCCGTATGAACAATTTTACTTTGGAGAGGGTTTAACAAAATTGGAGGTTATAAATATCGTGGTGACCCATCTCTTCACAACATATCTGTAGATAGATACATATAATTAGGGATTAGATTGCTTATTATACAAAAATATTTAGACTACTATGAAAAGATAAAAAATAAAATGACATAATTCGTATTGGGAATGATTTTGGCATTTTGGAAGAGGGTTTAAGCACCGTCATAAAACTACATCTGGCCACGCCCACAGGCCAATACACCAATTTGTAACTGATATTACAAGTAACATAAAAACGTTTCGTAAATGAACAATGGAAACAAAATTATGTGGTATGGAAGTATACTAAAAAATCATTTTAGTCGATCTTACTAACTACCTGTTGGTAATGTTCGTAATTATTACATCGTTAATAACAAACCAATAGCAGATGAGTTTGAAGCGCCAGACGAATTTTAGACAGTAAAATATCTTATTTAATAGCAAAGAGAGAGAATTTATTTATATTTAATTATAGTTTGTTACATTACCGTAAAAGCACATAATCTAACATTCACAAGAGCACAAAAAATTTAATGTCACACGTAAATATTAATTTGTATTAAGGGGTAAAATTGTTGCCTTTTAAAACTGTTTTCTTGGGAAGCCTATAGTAAACAATACCCAGTTTTGTTACAATTTTCCATGAATCGATGGAGTTCCGACAATCGTTGATACACGTCTCGTCCTATTGTTTTCCCTGGGCGTTGGCAACACAGTGGTCCGACGGTGTACATTGGAGATAATTTACCAATAACTATTTGAGCCTCTATGAGTAGCTGCAGTGATGAGTACTGAAGGTCGTTGACCTCGCACTCTGGATCGCTGGAATTGCCGGTAAATAAGACTATTAGCCAGTCGATTTCTCGGTATTGTTTTCCATACTTCACCGCCGTACCTTCAAAAATCGAACCGTCTCCGGTCACAATAAAATGAGAAATAATGATGTCGGGGATGGGAATATCCCCGATCAATTTGTTGTTAATCAGATCCATGCATGTTTCATAAGAAAAACAGTTACCAGACTGTGACTGGGTGACGTACACTTTGGCAGCCGGTAACGTCACTGGCATTTTACACGTTTCTCTGTTCCTGTAATCCCATTTAGTCCGTCTCACTAGAACGCTAATGTAGTCTACCAGTATGTTACTCGCCTGCTGAGCGTAGAATGCTGTATGAGCAGCACTGCCAACCGAATTGTCATGGTACGTGGAACCGTCTGAAGTACTCTTCACAGGCTCCGTCGTGCTGCTTATACTTGTCGTCCATTCTTCTGTAAAACTTTCCTTATGTTCGCTAATGCTTTGAATCACGTTTAGCATAGCACTCACCCTGATACTCACTATTATGTAGAAGACAATTTGCACGATTAAACTGAATAACAATATAACAGTGTTTTTGTTTGCCATGTTGTTGGTTTGTGTTAGAATATGTAATATACTGTCAGAAAGAAAGATTAATATTTAATACGTTCACTTTTGCTACTGCCGTGTTAAAGAGTCTCATGTTTAAACACCTCAATCGAATTGTATTACACTATGATTTTGTTGTTAGAAATTTTATGTTGTGATTACAAAATCTGAAAACGTAGAATTTTTGAGTTCATTATACTGTTCTGTTCACTGTTGAACACTATAACTATGAACACTTTACCTTTCAAGTCCGTTCACATACCTCACTGATTAACCGTTACATTAACTGCGTTGGTTACTAATTTAAACTAAATGCCAAACGAGATAAAAATTGTCATTCGACACAGCACAACAGAGAGTTAGCTGTAAGAAAGATAACACATAGAACATATTGCCAGAAAATATGAATTCGTTTACAGTTACATCGTTTAGCCATTTGTTTACATGGACATTTTGTATCTCAAACATTAATTGTGCATTAACAAGGACACGTGGGCTGTAAATATTCATACGTTATGTACAAACAATTTATAAAATATTGTGATTGAAATTTTTCTTAAAATGTACCAAGACAAACGATTATGGAAAACGATTTTCAACGGGTGGATGTAAATCTACAGTAGCGTCAGTACAACAATCCCATACTTTTATTAATTAATAAAAGACTTAAGTTTAGTAGTTCTTGTAGCGTCGTTTGCAGCTACAGCAGGTAAGTACAATCATACATTTTTTTAAAGATGGGCCTGTGTACTTAGTTTGTGGTTTATGTAAATGTTATTCTCTCTCTCTCTCACATGCACTCACTCTCCCTCTCTCACACACTCTCTCTCTCTCTCTCTCTCTCTCTCTCTCTCTCTCTCTCTCTCTCTCTCTCTCTCTCTCTCTCTCTCTCCCACCCCCTCTGTCTGTCTTCTCTCCTCTTGAGTCCTATCGGGGCTTGAGTAGTGTGATATACACATATAGACGCGGCTTAAGTATGGACGGAGGTTTCCGCCAAGCGCTGTTTTGAAAACTGAGGAGCGGTAGACGCTAAAATGACTTACCAATACTCGTCTTTCCTTTCGAAAGCCGTCGCTATTTCTCGTCTGCGGTAACTCACCTTATAAGCCATCACATCCTGTCGCCCACACAAGCTCAGTCTGTGCTGCCCTAACAAGTAAAAGGACTTGGGTAGAATGCAAAGAAATCAGTGCTTGCCCTCTTCACGAACCTGGTGAATAGCGAAGGACACCAATCACGCCGCCACTAGGCTAAGAACAACACAGAATTTGCGTGCGAGTCACTCAGCGCATCCACTTGACTTCCAGTCTCTGTAAAGAAAATTTGCATTTATAGGTTGAAAGGTTGAAAGCAGTCGCTGCAACAGATGATGTAACATCGCCAGACCAGATCGGGTAGCAGTCACATTTCACCGAATGAAGGCGTCCGGTGGAACCAACGAAGGAAAAGACCTTACCGTCTGGAAACACGAGTATGAAGTTGGGCCCTTGAAAATTCAAGAGTCTCCGCTTAATTAAAACGTTTATTTTTCATTTCGTTAAAATATTTTTGTATCATGTTATTCACATAATATATGGATCTCTTTGAAATAATCAAATCTGTGAGTAGTCTGTCAAGACTAATGTGGTAAACGAAGGCAATTTGGACAATACTTAGTTTTCTGAATATGAAATTGAGTACAATAATAAAGGCTTTAACAAGTAATTTTTGAACATGTAGAAACTATCATATATTTGATAAGGAATAAAATAGGTCTCGGGCTATATTATGAATAACGACGGCCTTGTGTGTTGGATTTCAGATTAAAATATTAAGTAAAGTGGGCACAATCATGAATTCAAAAATAAATCAAAACATTTCATTTAAAACGTTTTATAAATATTATGATTACCCATCTCTTCACAACAAATCTGTAGATACATATAATTAATGATTATATTGTTTATTATACAAAAATATTTAGACCACTATGAAACGATAAAAAAATAAAATGACATAATTCACATTATGTTTTTTAATTGAATGTGACATTTTGGGAGAGGGTTTGAGCGCCGTCCTAAAACTACATCTGCCTACGCCCATAGGACAATAAATTTGTAATTGATATTACTAGTAACATGAAAATGTTTCGTAAATGAAGCAATGAAAGCAAAGCTATATGGTAGGGAAGTATACTAAAAAATCATTTTAATCGATCATTAAATATTATCACTATCATTAAATATTATCGATCATAATACCATTAAAACATTTAATTAGAACATTTCTTTCAAAAATAAGTTAGTCGAATACTCTTGGTCCGTACACGAACATTTTTACTTCCATATTCCTTAAGGAATGGAAGTATGGTGATGGCAAAAAAAATCGTGTTCGAGATTATTGCAGATTCTGATTCTACTACACTCAAAACATGAAAAAAGTCGTTTTCCGAAAAGTGTGTGTGTGTGTGTGTGTCTGTCTGTAGATTTTTTTTCTATGGCAAACGATAACTGCCGCAAATTCAAACAGAATCAAATAATTTTTTGCATACAGCCCTGATTTGTAGAGTACTCACGACCTATTGTTTTTGGTGAAGATCGGTTGAGGGAAAGGGGTAGTTTACCTGCAACGGTTTTTTTTATCAAGGGAAATTTTTTTTTGGCGAACGATAACAGCCGCAAATTCAAACAGAATCAAATAATGTTTCGCATACAGCTCTGAATTGTAGAGTTCTCAAGACCTATTGTTTTTGGTGAAGATCGGTTAAGGGAAAGGGGTAGTTTACCTGTAACGTTTTATGTTTTAACAAGGGTATTTCTTATGGCAAACGATAACAGCCGCAAATTCAAACAGAATCAAAAGATTATTTGCATACAGCCCTAAATTATAGAGGTCTCAAGATATATTGTTTTTGGTGAAGATCGGTTAAGGGAAAGGGGTAGTTTACCAACAACGTTTTTTTAACAAGGGTATTTTCTATGGCAAACGATAACAGCCGCAAATTCAAACACAATCAAATAATTTTCTACATACAGCCCTGATTTGTAGAGCACTCAAGACCTATTGATTTTGGTGAAGATCGGTTGAGGGGAAGGGGTAGTTTACCTGCAACGTTTTTTATCAAGCGTATTTTCTATGGCAAACGATAACAGCCGCAAATTCAAACAGAATCAAAAATAATATTTTGCATACATCCCTGAATTGTAGAGGTCTCATGGACCTTCGATTTTGGTGAAGATCAGTTAAGGGGAAGGGGTAGTTTACCTGCAACCTTTTACGTTTTAACAAGAGTAAAGTACTTCAAAATTTATTTAAACTTTTTGAAACAATGGTAATTGTTAAAAATAAAATAATTTTGTTGCCAGGCAATAAAATTATAATTTTTTCATTTATGTATTTTTTTCTCAGTTATGTACTGTTTACGTTTCCATTTTATTATTATGACTACCGCAATGAAAAGGCAGGGAAGACACACACACACACACACACACACACACACACACACACACACACACACACACACACACACACACACACACACACACACACACACACACACACACACACACACACACACACACACACACACACACACACACACACACACACACACACACACACACACACACACACACACACACACACACACACACACACACACACACACACACACACACACACACACACACACACACACACACACACACACACACACACACACACACACACACACACACACACACACACAATTCGCGTTATTTCTGGCCTCATTCATATTTATTTTCTTACATTTGCACGGTTTTTAAATGGAAAGTGCCGAACCCATACCAACATAACAAATGCTAGGCGAAAAGTGTCCAGCGTGGATAGCGATTTGCCTCCTGTGGATCGCTGGGATAAGTGTAACTGCACGTGTTTACAGAGGAACGATTCATAGACAGACTTTTCGTCTTTAGGGAATGAACCCTCTGCAAGATGCTGAGGGTCCATGAGTGACTTCGGAGCGCTCCTTCTTTTCCGCATGTTTGTTCTGTGAAACGTACACTGTAGATTCGCAGCTTTATTCTAAGCAACGCTCAATAGGAAATGTTGAAAATTTTTGTCCACGGTGTACCCTCATACACACTAAACCTGCTCTGATGTTTTAATTACGGACATCATAATATTAAAACTTTGGAAACTTAAGCACTACTTAATGGAGATCAATCATTAACTTATACAAGCCATTAATTTTATGCATATTTTTTATGTATATGTGTACAACGTTATCGGCAACAAAGAAGTAGTTTTTGTTAAAATTCCTTCCCGGGATATTTGGCCGTAGTCCAATGTTTTCTACAAAACCAGACGTTTCGGCAATGCAATCGACTTCCATCATCAGTGAAAATCGAGTGCGATAACGTGAGGTGGTTATGTTAGTGACCACAGTACTGTGGTTAAGGCTGAAGCAGTAAGTAGAAAGAAGTAGTTTCTATGGTAATATTTCATTTCGAAAATGATTTTAAATATAAATCTTAGAATATGGAAGTCATGTATGGTTCTCCATACCGATATTTTAAAATTAAAAGTCTTTCAATCTTTCTCTCATCTAAAAATGAAATTTTTACGTTTACTTTCAAACACGCGTCACGCGTGACTTTGAATCGCTTGAGTCGAGCGAATTAGTATGTACTTACCTCTCTTTGGAAAAAAAAAAAAAAAAACAAAAACAAAACAAGAAGCTTGGTCGTGTATGTAATTGTAATTTCCTTTTATCAAAGTATCAGATGGGTATATTCCTTTGTATTCCCATAATTTTATTTTGCATGATTTTTAAATGATCATCATTAAGTAAACTGTAACAACAGTGTATAGTAATTATTTACAATAAAGAAATATACATTAGAAAACAATAAAAACATTATGCTATAAAAGTAAATAATTTTAATAATTCAGAACTGAGGAAATAGTAAGACTAAAATATTAAATAAAACGATGAAGAAAAAGTAAACAAAATTTAACATTATAAGAGAAAAATTAAAATTGCGAATGGTTAGGGAACGTGAAGGAAATAAAGTTTAAAATATCGAGAAGGCTGTTGCTATTGGTGGAGACGGTTGTCGAAGTATAATTAACATTCCAAATAGAAACGAGGCTATACCAGCTACAATAATGGTATTGGTAGTGGGTCAAAGATGATGATAATTACGATGATAAACGTTATGAGGAAAAGAAATAAGGAAGCAAAAGAGAAACAAATAACACAACATTCTTTATATGCTTATGAAATAACATGAAATTGATTAATTGTAAGGGCTTAGAACATTGTACGTGATTGTTAACAAATGGCAGGAAAAGCATTGTATATTGGGGAGGTAAATCGAAGTGTGAAAACTAGAACGACAGAAAACCAAACAGAAAACTGTAAACACGACGATTTAAGCGGAAAAGTGCGGATAACAATTAGTTGATACTTAATTTTGAATACAACAAATTTCACATATGGTGAGAAGAGATTTTCTACCATTGAAATCTTATTTTATTACAAATAGAGAAAACTCTATTACGTATCATTTACTTTTATAAAACATAAAACATGCTCCAATATACATAATGCCATTATATGCGTAAGTGTTCATAAGCTATATGTGTATCAAATATGTGCATATACATAGAAAATACTCTCACATATGCTACCATAGTAATTATCAGTTTCAAGTCATGCTGTATATCAAACGGAATTAGGCGTATTTAATGTTGCTTTACAAATGTCTATGTAAACTGTACCTCGCCTGTAAGTAAGCCTTAGACGTTTAACATGTAAAGTGTGATTAACCGGAATGTAAATTATTTGGAACCCTTGTCGAGAATTAAAAACGAGTGCCCATCTACATCTATCAGTTTTCTCGAGAGGTCTATATTAAACATCTCTTAGCTTTGTTACAGTCTGACATGAAGTGATTGGATTCTGATAACCTTTCGTACAAGCCTCGGCTGCGAGTATTCTGTGTGCCGAGGGAACACTCCGGTCCTATGGCGTACGTTGTGGATACTTCGCCAGTAATTATATGCGCTCTTATCATTAGGTATAACGACCTGTACTGTAAGTCGTTGATCTTGTTGTTAGGAGAGTTAGAATTGCCAGAAAATATGACGTGCAGCGAATCAATGTCGACACTTCGGTAATGATCACTCGGACACTTCGGCATCAAACCTTCAAAAACCGACTCATCACCAGTCACAACGAAGTGTGTAAAGAAGTTCACCGACAGATCCTCTGAGAACAACTTCCGAAGCAGACACTTACACGAATCATAGTCGAAGCAGTTATTAGTCCCAGATTCACTGACGTAAATTTTTTAATCGGTGGCCCTCTGGTTTTTTACATTTTTTAACTACAGCCTTCTGAGGAATCCACTCACTTCTTTCTATTATGACACCACTGTAGTCTGCCAAAACTCGACTATCAATGTTCGATGGCTCGGTAACGTATGATCCTGTTGGTCTTGTTGTCTGTTCCACTGTCGAACGTGTGTTTTCCGTCTTGCCCTTAACTGTGTGCTGTAAGTCGCTTATCCTAAAACTCATTACCATATAGAAAACAATTAGCATAGCTATACCTAATAACAAGAAGACATTCCTGTTTATCATTCTGCCGCTTTCTCACGTATATAATACTTTCAAAGTTACTCGGGTCACTGTGGATGAAATACCCAGACGTTATGCTTTTAGCGATAACTATCGGCACAAAATCGCTTTCGTACACTGTATTAGTTCCTGTCGGTCTGATTACGTACTGACTGTGTTGTATTTAAGCACGTGGCATGCATTTGTCCTCAGGCAATTGTACCGAACTGCGCTGCCTTTGATCTAATATAAGTTATACGTAAACTGGAGTAGGCAGTGAGATAACGCGCCGGTTGTACGTGAAAACGTAATATACTTGGTAGTAGATATGTATAGTAGTAGTAGTAGTAGTAGTAGTAGTAGTAGTAGTAGTAGTATGTAGTAGTATATAAGTAGTTTACGCTATTAGCGTTTGGTAATATGTTAACAGTGTTAGTCGTATCGCAAACATTAATTGTGAATTAGAGAAAACGCTCACGTGTTACCCTCAAGCTAATGTTAGTTGATTAATTCCGATTGCTATCTTTGACACCTAACGTCTAATATTCGTAGACTGTGCAGTATATCTCTATTTATTATCTTGGATTTGAGTTATATATGTATATAAGAATATTATTTATCGACCGTGTTAATTCTGGTTTCTAGTTGATATACAGTTATGGTCGTAATAAAAATGATGCAGTTTTTATGCGACGTTTCGAGATTTATTTTACCTTATATGCATACCTAAAACATTAAATATAAAGTAGTATAATTGTAATGATAGTTCTGATTGTTGTATACAAGTTGTATGATATTAACAGTGGTGTTGTTTTGTATAGAGTAACTAATAGTACTTATATTTATATTGTTGTGAGCCACGGATACACACATTACATAACACTATACAATACACTACGATACAAATTCATTACGGTACTATTAATTACACTTTATTCTACTTTGTATGCTGCTTAGTGACAGTGTGTGAATCTAATACGTGACTGGAGAAGGAGTTGACTGGGTAGGGTTGTTGACTTGTCAGATTTCTGTTTTTTGTTTGTTTTCTGGGAATGTATAAGGTTTGAAAAACACTTACTGAGGCTCTGTACGTCGATTTTTTTATGGAATTTTTATTATTTCTTTCGATAGTTAACATTTCAAGAAAGTGCCGTTTGAAATGATTAGTTTATGTTTGTGTTATTTTTGCTTTGTGAAACTGGAAGGTGTTGCCATACAGGCCTACGCGAGCGTGTTGTGTTAAGGCTGTTGGATCGTGTTTACTAGTTTCTATTTTATCACAGCAGTATTTGTATTGATATATTCTTCTTTTTAAATACTGTTCCAAGCATCCATAATATGTTTGACTGCAGTTTTCTTGGCATGGAATTTCACAAAAAACATTGGATTTTACTTCTATTTTATCTCTGTCATTGGTATTCGTGAAGAGTTTATTTATTGTATTGTAATGTATATACCGCGTACAGAAATCCATTTTGGGTCTTTACCAGCCATTGCTCATTTTTTAAATCTTTATATCATTACAATATTGCAAATACAATATTACAACAAGATGCTAAAGTAATAAAACAAAATAGGGGGCCTCTAGAAATGATCGTGTTGGGCTTCCCTCACATACATAAAAATAAATAGGACCGCGTGCTGCTTCACAAACAACAAACCAATTTGTTTTGTTTTGTTTTTTTAATTTATCGAATTACAAAAAAAATGATTACAATTAAAAACACAAATTCAGCATGCTGCATTAAAAGAAATACAATATAATATAATGAATACAATAATACAAATAAATGCAATATGATGTTAAAGATATATTACATTTCCACAATATAAGCAAATTAGAATATAAATTTTGTTAATTTTTTATTCATAAATGCATATTTTTATTCAAATTTTCTTAAAATTTCTTCAGTATTTGAAGCTCAAAGCGACCATGTTGTTAGAGATTTCAGAAATTTGGCCCAAGTCTGACATATGAGATTAGCAAATTACAGCAGTGCGGAACACTCTACTGTAAAAATGCTGCCGAGCTGTTAATTTTGACCGCACTACAGAAACAGTATTGCTTTTTCGTAGATCATAGTCTTTATTTTTAAATAAATATATATTTTCACTTCTAATATAAAACAGCTTAAGAACTTTAAAAACATACAGATGCCTTGAGGGAAGAAATTCAAACTTTTGAAAAGTGGTCTAGAGTGTTTAAACTTACGTTTCTTATAAATAATTGTAATGATTACCTTTTATGATATAATAACTGGCTTTAGCTATGTTACATATGTAAATCTACAGCAACTAATTTAGTAATTAATTTTCAAATATTGCGTTAAAGTTTCATGCACTCTGGTGATTAAAATTTAGCTCTTAAACAATAATTCTTACCCCAAACAGCGATCAGATTTGATATCTCTCACTTTCAACACATTTTTAGCAGTTCGTGCTGTGTTTGGTCTATTCACAGCCATTCTAAACCGTTTTCCGCCACTGAAATATCTCAGATCCGGACATGTCTTTGCCTCGACAATGTTATTAAATAGTACTCCTCCATTGCTTGAATAGTTACACAAAATTTGATTGCATAGTGTTGCACAATTATTATTATTATTCATTTAATAAAAAATAAATTAAAAGTTTATTTATTTAGTCAGTCTACTAGCTGACTGGAGGTGTGATCTCAATATACCGGAAGCAGTAACAGAGTATAACAGAATGGGCATGACGGTTTGCAGTGAAAGTGTATGTAACCGTGCCCATGAGAAATATCTACACGCACGAAAGCTATCCTCAAACCGGACAGAGTATATCTACCCCTAGGAGCAACTCGTCGTCTGTAGGAGCTGCAGTTGACATTAAAGGGGTGTCACCTAATTTAATGACACTCTATTATATCAGTAAAGACTTTATAATAAATAAGACAAAGAGAACTTATAAAATGTCATTTTATTTCATTGTATGAAAGGACATTGTAGTTTGTGTTACAAAGGTCAACAGAGACACGTTAATTATTTTTTATAAATTGAATTAAAAGCTTGGTAAATTGTCAGAAAATAATAGCATCATAAATAAATCCATTTCATTCGAATAACGTATACTTTGACTATTTATTCTATGCGACACTTATACATTGCAATAAGCATATATTGCATTGCATTGCTATATATTAAGACGTTTATAAACAATAAAAAAACAGCAGTGCACTGTATTGTGAAAGTGAATAAGTGTTGTGCGCGTAATAAATTGTGTAAAGATAATTAACAGTAAGCCAATTAACAGACACACTATAAGTCATTTACATTAATGTGCAAGTTGGAGTAGCTATTTAGCTATTAATAACTAATTATTTTGGTATTAAATAAATTTTAATAGCATTTAGTCAACTGACAAAGTAATTAGTTATGCAATCACATGCAGTTGAAAACAAATAGTTTGGAATAGTCTAAAAACCGGAAATTGATGTCCTCCAGCATGTGGTAAATTTTCTTGAACAATTTACAATGTATTAACATGTAAAAATGAGAGGGAAATGACATTGTAGGGAATATTATGGGAGCGTAAAGGAAGTAAGTTCTAGAAGGCAGCTGCAATAAACAGAGTCTCTTGTCAAGTCTAATTTATTAGATTAAGAAAGAAGAATTGACTACAGATTGATGATGACTATGATGGTAATGTTGTTTTTTTTTTTTTGTCGTGGTGGTGATGTTTGAGGTAACGCTAATGATGATAATTATTGAGAAAAGAAGAAACAAACAAACACAAGAAAAACTAATAAGGCAATACTCTTTATTTTTATGAATACAGAATGCAATGAAAGTAGGCTTTAAAAAATTGATGTGACAGTGGTTGGATGCAAAGGCTTAAAAATATAATAGGTGATGGGGAACTCAATATTTGGGGGGAAGGTAACGAAGTATGATAACTAGACCGTTAAGAAACAAAACAAAACGTGGTAAGCATGGCCAATGAGGAAATAATTGAATGAGGAAATAATACTACTAGAATTTAAGTACAACATTAATGTTAGAAAAGCCCTATTTTTGGATACAAATAATGTTACAAAAATTATAACTGAACATCTCCGTTTGGGGAAATCTTGTTTTGTTATAAATAGGAAAAGCTCTATTACACTTCGTTAAACATTTAAATAAAGTACTGTTTTAATAAAAGAAGAATTAATAAATTTTTACGTTATTTAGAAAGTTGGTTGTATAACTATCAATTTTAATTATTTCCTATTTAACTTTACAAGTGTCTATGAAACCTGTTGCTTACCTATCTACAAATCAAAAACGTTTACTGCGAATAATGCATCTCCTACTTTTCTTAAGAGCTCCGAATTAAACACTGTCCAGTTTTGTTACAACTTTTCATAAAGTGGTCGAATTTTGATAGCGTTTCGTACATGTCTCGGCTGGCACCTTTCCCCGTTCCTCCGAGACAACATTCCGGTCCTATGGAGTACGTTGCGGACACTTCGCCAGTAATTATATGAGCCTCTATCATTAGGTTCAATGACCTGTACTGTAAGTCGTTGACCTTGTTGTCAGTACGGATTATACTGCCTGTAAGCAAGACATGTAGTGAATCAGCATAAGGTTCACAGTTTGACCCCAAACCTTCATACACGTGTCCATCACCGGTAACAACAAAGTGGGAGAAGAAGTAGTTCGTGAAAAGTACATCCTGTATTAATAACTTCTTAACCAGACTCATACACGTGTCATAATCATAGCAGTTATTAGTCTCAGACTCACTGACGTACATTTTATGAATCTTTACCTGTGTTTTACATATTCTTCCAATGTACCCAGGGTTCCACTGACTTCTTTGTATTATAGCAGCACTGTAGTCTGCCAAAATCTTGCTCCTAATGTCTGCGTTGATATTTTCAAACGGGTCATTGGTTTTATAGGGAACAAGAATTGTATATTCTGTTGTACTCTTCACCGACTCTGTAGAATTTTTGTTAGCCGTTCTTGTTGCCCGTTCTTCTGTACGAGCTGTTTGGTCTTCCTTAATGCTCTCCACCGTGTGCTGTAGATTGCTCATCCTAGAACTCGTTATTACGTAGAATACAATTTGCAAAGTTATACCTAATAACAAGAAAAAAATAATTCTGTTTATCATGTTACAGTTGTAAATCAACGCGTATATAATACATTCACTGTTACCACCTCTGTCTCTCTCAAATGATCACTGAGTCTTTGCGCTTAAGTGCTAACAAATGACACTCGTATTCACCACAAAAACTGGAGATATAAAATGTTGACATAATTAATTTATATAATTGGAATTTGCAATGCATACGGCCGAAATATTTGTTTATTGAAGTTCGTGATACGCTAATTTTCCTAATTGCTTTCTAATGGATTAGTTTGTTTTTGAATTAAACACGAGACGTGCTAATCAGAGTTAGATGACAGAGTAGCGGTATCGGTGTCTGCTAACATATAGAACATATAGAACACAGATAGGCACAGTCGGTGTTACCCTATTGGCAACTAGTAATTTCTTTACAGTGTTATTTATATCGCAAACATTATTTACGAATTAGAGAAAACGCGCACGTGTTCACCTATTCGACTGATGTTAGTTTAACACCGATTGTTATCTCTGGAAGATGCAGTAATTAAGAAAATCAATACTAAATATATTAGCCTATGTGCGCTAAATGTATATTGTTTAACGTTTAACGTTCTTAAGGAAGCATTTCTTAGTAAGTAAATCAAAGTTTACTCTTCTTTATTATAAAAAATAATTTTGAAGTCCTAAGATTAAAATTTGTATGCTTAACATTTTAAGTATTTACTATAAAAATGAAAAATATAAAACTAAAAGAACCCGTGTGACCCTGTTACCAATTATCTTAACGACTGTTCTAAAAATTGGTAAGAGATAAATGAAAACTAAAATTAATTTTATATAATTCCACCTATTTTATCAGAAAAATGTTTCAAATTTTTAAATGTTACAAAAATATGTACCAGGCTAATGAAGAGAGCTTCTCTAACCAGGCTTTAGAGAACTAATCTACAGTCTACTTCTTTGTATTATAACACCACTGTAGTCTGCCAAAATCTCGCTTCTAATATCTGCGTTGAGATTTTGAAGCGGGCCAACTTCAAATGCTTAATAATTGGAAATATTCAATTTTATAAGAAGTATGAAATATTTTACAAATTTTTGTAAGACCTGAACAATTAGTTTAATAATCAGTAACTTAACAAAAATCTGTTCAATCAGAATTTCAGGTGTAATAACAGTACATTTTGGTTTTAATTAGTGTACTTGTTATTGACAATTCTGATGATATTTAACAGGTTTATTTCATTTGTAGTGCTGGGTTTTAAATTTCTGAAAGAATTGCAATAAGTGAGTACGACAAGTGAGGAATAGTTACTAAAATTTGCCTTAGTTTTCAAATGAAGTATACGCGCTGTATACGTTATCGTGTATATCTAACGGTATTGCTGTTATCAAACAAAATGATAGAAACAGAGAGGGAGTAAAACAGAAGGGTCGCCTTGTTTCTCCTGCCCGCCAATTGATCGCTATCTATTACCACAGTTAATTTTCAATCTTTAGTAAAAACAAAGTAAGATATTTAAAAGCATTGGGATTATTACTCGCTAACACCCAATAAAACGGTATCACTTTTGTCAATTTCGTTCCACTAGTAAAGGTAAAATGGATCCTATGCAAAAGTAGTTTTACCACATTCTAACCAGATTATATCCCAAGAAGTTGCAGTTAAGAAAATTGTAATTGAAGAAGAAAAATAAACAGAGTAACTTTTATGAAATAAGGGCCTTTAAGGTGAATCCTATAAATTACAGCCTTCTAAGGACCAAACGTCTAATGTCTGTGACAGGTTAAATGTTATGCGTTGACGTTACAAATGCTCGTGTTGGCGGCTTTAAGAAATGTTATAAAATAGTAGTACGAAGGAAGAAATGGTAAGCTGACAGTAAATAGTGTCACATAAAGGAACATTAGGGGTTTTGCTACAAGCCCTAAGGGTTACGATACCAAGACCGGTCTAGCAAGTTATAGATACAACAGTCGGCAATCGTAATGAAATGAACATGGCCAACTAAATGAAAACCCAAGATTAGAAGAGAGGAAAATGAGAATAACATTTTATTTCCTTCAGCGTCAGTATACAATAAGACTGTGGTTAGCGGTCTAAGAATTATAAAATTCTCTAGACGCTAGTCTTACTTAACGTACGCCTAAGGTTGGTTCCCAATGATTGTTATCGGGATTTGGGGTTTACTCATTATTATGTTACTTACTGCGAAACTATTACACCGACGGTATGTTGGACAGATTTTGTCTTGAAGAATTGTATAAGTGTCTTTGTTTATTTCTAACACCAATTAAAGATGTAATTTGAGACTTAATCTGGTGTTAGTTATTCTGTTTCCACGGTACAACACGGCGATCCGTGTGACTGTCGTAACAGTATGTAGGCCTATAATATGTGTTTGTATTATGATAGAACATAATCTGTTATTTTGTAACTATATGTTAGTGTGGTGTGTTTCGACTGAGCTGAGCGGATAGCAAAAACACGATCAAACGGTACCACCAATCGTACCGCCCCGGACTTTACCGCGGCGTATCCAACGTGTTCGCTCATACCCGCACACGTGCGCGCGCGCGCGCGCACACACACACACACACACACGTGCTGTAGGGGAAACATTTAATCTCTGTCAGATAGAACTAAGAAACCTATATTGAAATCATAGAACACTGACAAATATTACTTTCAATAATATTTAGTTTTACAGTACATTTAAATCTGACGCATAATCAGAGCGTGTTTGACTTTCCAACAATTCGCTCTTCCCCCCCACACACACATTGGCGAAGATATGTATCATTAACGTTTGTGCTTATGCTTTTCATTTGTAATTTAAGTCTCCGCATCATCAGTTTCAAGTAATATGTAAGGAGTAGTTTTATTCTATCTACTATGCTGTTTGATACTCACACGTTAAAAGACTAGTTTTGCTGAATTTATCTAAAAACTTCATGTAAATTAGCGATAGGAAATCATGTAGTACACGTGTAGTTAAAGAAGAGGCGTTTTTATGTGGGCAACTGAAATCACCTAAATTCTGAAAAACTTTTATAAGTCATATTAAAAAATTATTAAATTAATAAAAAACATTTATTACAAAAAGTATAGCATAGATGTGCTTTTTAGTTTTTCCATTATTTTATACAAATTTGTATTTCCAGGTAAAACAATATTTTTATAAAACTTGAATTGCTTGTTTTAAAAATTATTTATGATTATTTTGTAAAATATATTTTACTGTAGTACGACAGCTATTTTTAATATTTTGAAAAAGTATCTCTTTTGCTATAGTACAGTAAATTTTTTAGAAATATTTTCATAAATACAAACAACCTTAAAAAATATTGGGAATGATAATGTAAACATTATTTTATACGGTCCAAGTCACTTTATAGAGTAATGATTTACCTTATTGAAACAGTCCAGTGACTTCAAATTGTAAATTTATGACGCGTTTCGAGTCATATGACCCTTCATCAGATATTATCACTCACAAGGAGATCATCAAATATTAAAATTCACAAAAACACAAAACACACATATGTACAATAATAAAACCTATACAAGCGTCCGACACAGTGCACTGCGTGTGGCCCACTGGACTCTGAGCAAACGCGTGTCACGCCGTGTGTTATCTAATAATCGATTGTAGCGCGGTGTCATACAGCGGGTTTGATTTGAAATTTAATTTATCGTTAAGTATGCCATCATGAGTAACTGGGTTATTATGTCCACTATAAATTTCAAATTCTTACCATGCATCCATATAACGACCCTTACTACAATAATGTAAGGGTATTAAATTCGTATTAAAATTCGTGTACGAATGGTTGCATGTAATTAAATGTCTTGTGAAATTAGATTTTATATTATCTATAGAAACACCTTTATTGATGAAATTATGTGGAGTGTGTTCCCGAAACCTTTCAATAAAAGGTCTCCCCGTTTGACCAATATAGAAACATTCACAATCATTACAAATCAATTTATATACACCCGTCCTTGACTCTAGTTGTGTGTGAACAGCCTGGCGAACCGAATTCCAAAGGCTATTATTAGTTTTAAAAATGGTGGTGAAACCAAGCCTATTAAAAACAGACGTTAGAATTTTGGGCATTATCTCCGTGTATGTGGTTGAGATATACTTATTTTTGGTTTTTATATTATTTATTGTTTTGATTTCTTAGCCTTGTGTTTCCTGAGAATGTTATCCACCATCCGGCAATCATAACCATTAGGAGCAGCAATATGTTTAATTGTATTTAATTCATCATTAAAATCGTTAGCGTCAAGGGGGACACTCAAAAGCCTGTGTACGAAACTATTATATGCTGCTAATTTTTGCGAATATGGGTGGTGGGAATCCGCATGTGTAGTAACATCAGTGGTGGTAGGCTTTCTATATATTCCAAATTTCAGGTTGTTGTGCTGTTTAGTTATGGTTAAATCCAAAAAATTTAGTTCATTATTTGCTTCGGTTTCCATGGTGAACAGGATATTGTCATTTACAGCATTCAAGGTGTTTTCCAAAGTGCTTAGCTGGCGTGCAGTACCATTGAAAATCAAAAAAGTGTCGTCCACATAACGGCAATAAAAAATAATGTTATTGGTGAACTTGTGGTTATTGTAACGCAACAGAAATGCTGGCATCCATGTTACATAAAAATTAGGTTAACAGAATAATAAACAAGTCAATATCTAACCCCATGATAAAACAAAAATCTAATAATTACATTTATAATCATAGATAAAGATAAATAAGGATGCAAGGTAGAATTAACGAGAATAAACAAACCTGTAAGTTAGATAATAGTTAATGATCTATGTTCAGTGAAAAGTAAACAAAAATGAAACAATAATTTACTTTATAGCAGTAGCAAGTAAGGATTTTGAGTTAAATGATATTATTTTGTGACAACAAATGTTATGATAAAGTTTATGTTATGTTATACCAATTATGTGTTGAGTTAATGAAAGGTAATGAAACAAGATGTATTATTCAATTACTATTGTAGAATGAAGTGTGAAGCAGCTAGTTAGCGTTAATAGATTTGAATTTTCTTATATGTGATCCATAGGTCAAGATAAAATTGTCATTAGATATGGAAAAAATAATTGTTTATGTAAATGTTAATAGTTAAGATTTGATTATATGTATGAATTTATGTAAAAGGGCTATAGATGTTTACCAGTTATAAACACAGGTAGATCCGTTTACAATAAAAGGCCTAACAGCCAAAACCACTACATAACCACTCATAACATAAAGGTTAGGTACATAAATTAATAATAATTAATGAATACGGTTTGAAGAGCTAGAAAAAAAACCATTAAATTAGTAATGATATATAATAAACCATATCAATTTATACAAATTATGATAATGCCACAATGCCATGATATCGATTGATAACGTTTGATATCGAAAAAGTAGTAAATATAAAAGAAACAGGCTCATATCAAAAAACCAGCAGAATATGTGTAGAAAATAATAAACCAACTATCGGTAAAGTTACATTCCGATATGATAACAAATTAATACGGAATAGACAAAAAATATATGGAATAAACACTATATACAAAACATGTGGAAGGAAGAAAAATCATGCGTTGCTATGGACTACAGGAAATGAAGAAGTTGTTGATTTTCCATTATTGCTTTTGATGATCTGAATGTGACGAGATTAAAAATCTAGTAACTATCTCATATAATCGGAATATTCTAAAATATTTGACACAATTATAATAAACAAAATACTAAAGATAATATTCTTGAATCTTGCCAGTACAGTTTAATCAAACAAGACTATAGTATGAAATCACAATAGAAAATAAATAACTGGATTCTACAAGGAAGGACTTGAATTGTCCCATATCCGAAAGGAATTGACGATATAATAAACCAAATAGAAAGAGTCAAATGTATCACAACTAATAATATACACTACACTAGAACTTATAACCTTTCAAATACACGGAACATCACTAATTGCTTCAACCGAGAGAAGAACGTATTTGGATCCAGGAATTGCAGAAGAAGCATCAATCGGGCTGTAAATCAATCCAGAGAGCTGTATTTCCGAGGTGGACAGGACAAGAATTCCATTTTATTAAACCGAAGAAAGAATATTGTACGGCATAATCGTCCAGAACAGTAAATTTATCAATCAACCGCCTACACGATTTGCTTCGTTCTAGTCTGATAAATTATTATTATATCAATCATATTAACTACACAACACTTCAAATTTGTAAATCTTGCATTCTTATCTATGTATTTTTAATCTTCCCCACAGTTACAAGAACCTTTACACCCTGAATTAAGTTAATTACAAATTAAAACACACTATATAACTAAATCTAAATAAAGGATCGGACTAATCAATAATCGATTCACGTAATCTATAGCCCGTGTGTATGTCAGTTAGAAAATATCTTATTCAATGTTAAAGAAGTAAACAAATAAAGAACCTTTATATAGTTGCAAAATCTTGTCATTTGGAGTATGATTTAATGAGTTGGGAATAAAAAAGTAACTGACTAAGTATAGAATAATTGGTTAACATAAACAGTGAAATAACCTCTAAGTTTCATTGCTCCGGTACTACAGCGCTTATAGCGGAATTCTCCGACACCAAAGAGAGAGCGTAAAAATACAAAATTATACATAATTCTCTTCAAGGTATAATAGGGTTGAACGAAATTACAGAATAACACATTAATTATTTAAGTTTCAAGTACACTAACACTGATATTTTTTAGAGAGATAAGTTAATATTAATTAATTAAATCAATATATCCGACAACTCCAAATATCTTAGATATTTAAATAATTAAGTAAATTAAAACGACTTAAGAGAGTAAAGACAGGGGAACATACCCGTTCATAGCAACGAATAGACATACACTGTGTGAAAATAACGGGACGCTCGTACTCGTCCCATTACAAATTAACGAACTCAACAGTTGGGACTTGAACCGTACGTACTCGTCTTATAACATTATTAAGAAAGTAATTGTTCTCATAAGAGTTCAAATAAATGTCGGCCAACAAGCCGGACAATGGTGAGCCCATAGAAAGTCCGTCTCTTTGGATATAATAACGTCCATTAAAAGTAAAATAATTTTGTTGCAAGATAACTCTCAGTACGCAGATTAATTCGTTTATGGATTGTGCATCTAATTTATTGGATTTGATTAAGTTATTATATAAGATGTCCAAGGTCTGATTTACGGGAATATTAGTATAAAGGTTGACGATGTCGAAAGATGCTAATTTGTATGTGGGTTGCAATTGTATATTTCTAACTTTGTTTATAAAATCCATGCTATTAATTATGCTACGATTATTTTGTAGTTGAATATTATCATTTATTAAAGCAACCAATTTCTTAGCAGCTTTAAAACCCGGTGCCGTGGTAAAATTAACCAGAGGCCTAATTGGGACATTGTAATACGAGTCTTTCCTTTCGAAAGCCGTTGATACCTTTCGTCTTCAGCAACTCACCACATCCTGTCACTAAAGTTTTGCATATGTAGGTACTAATATCTATTTGATAAGGAATAGAATAGGTCTGAGGCTATATTATGAATAACGACGTACGTGCGTGCCGCATTTCAGATCACAATAATAATTAAAGTAGGAACAAACATGAATTATATTTAAAAAAATAAATTAGTCGATTAGTCCTGATCTATTTTTTGTATTCAAACTTTTTTACCATTAAAAGTCTCTTTGTAGTCTAGAATTTAATGTTTTTCCGTTTAATTTGAATTACGCGTCACGCAGTTGGCTCGAGCGAAGTAGTAGGCTATCTATACTTACTATAATATGTACATCCTGGTTTTTTTATTTTTACAGGCACATTGATATAATATATAATCAATAATCATATTACTACGATAATTACGTAATGCTCTCGGAAGGATAAATGTGTTCCACATGTTACTCGGCTAGTCAAGAAGGCGGCGTGTCTTGGCCAAGCCCGCGCAGTCATGTAGCCTCTTGGCTGTTTGAGTACTTGTAAATACGCAATTTATGGCGGAAATTATTCTATAGTCTCTGCGGGTCCTATATAAGGAACAGCGGCTGGGTTGGCTAGTTAGTTACATTTGGTGATACTGTCGAGTGCGGATCAAGTGATTGTTGCGGGTTCGTGGAAAGTGATTATTGTGTTATAATTAGTGCGGAACTCTAATAGTAAAAATTATTACTGGGTGTGGGCAAATTTAACTTCTATTATTGTATGAGAGTGACTTGTTGATTTCAAATTGTTACTTGTGACTAATTAAAGTTGGTAATTAGTGAGTTCATTGGTGTCTGTATTTTATTTCTGCTGTACAACCCGACGATCCATGAGACCGTAGCAAGAATATTAATATAATTATCCATATATGTGGTTTAATGTGAGCGTTCATTTATAAAGAAAAGTATATCGATTGTTACGGATAATGTAGTGTACAATGTGTTTTCATCTCCCTTGCTGACGTTATAACAAAATACATGAAAACTTGCTTATTGCAAAAACAATGTGTGTGTTTGTTGGAAGAATAGGTAATTAGGCGGAGGGAAATACGATGTTTGTTACCCAAATGAAACACAAATTAAACAGAACACATTAGAACACCTGCTTCAAGTGACAGCAAACACTGGAAGCATTTGTCTGCCGGGAAACTCTAATTTATCGTGTAATTACGGCGTACTGTTGCCTAACAGTGAACAGGTGTTTTGTGTTTACTATAATGTTTGACAGTAATCTTTTAATCTGGCTGTTTATTTGGCAGATACAATAATGCAATTTGCAATTTCGTCTTACTATATACGGCACTATTCTGAAATCTAATTTTTAATAAGTATAAGCCTAGTAGTGTGGGGCAAGAGTCCGCACGGGGCAAGATTCCTTATACGTCGTAGTTACTAGTTTTCTTAATAGATGTCGTGAGTTAGTGCTGTTGATGAAATGCATTCTGCTGGCTGGACACAGCAAACAAGGAGTCTAGCGCCATTACGGTGAGTGAACAGTAACGTTGTTTAATTTTGTGGAAGTTGAAGTTATTTTACAGTGTAATTTAAGAGTATTTATACAAATACATACTTTCTTATTATTTGTTTTCGACAGCCCATTATTAAAAGGTAAGTCTGAGGTTACATATCAACTTAAAGTTAGTGGTCAATCTTATTTTATTGAATCATAATAAGTTAGCAAAAAGTATAGAACACAGTGGGGCAAGTTTCCGGGGGCAAGAGTCCTCTTGGTCTCCTGTGCGGAATCTTACCCCACATAAACAAACTTCACATTACAATTAAATAAAACTTGCATTAGGCCTACAATTGTTGTTAAGCGTTCTAGAAGTGTGTGCTGGGGAGTCCCGCTGATTTCAAAGTCTAAATTTTAAAGGAAGAAGAGGAATATCGTGTTCCGGGAAAGTTGATTATTATTGCGGAGGTTGTGGGCACCTTTAAGAATCCCCTCCTACAGTCGAATGGATCATGTGTCGTCAGTGTAGTACGTGGTGGGAAGAGCCGTGCACGAATTACAGTGGATTGGGCCATTTCGTGTGTGATAAGTGTCAGTAGGACTCTTACCCTACACAGACCGGACTCTTGCCCCAAGGTTGGGGCAACTTTCCTATTTTACATGGTTTTGTTTTTTAATTTTTTTACCAAATACTGTTGTCAAAATTATTGTGTACTCATTACATTTGTTAGTATATAGTGTAACAAGTAAGCCAGTAATTTTCAATAAACTTCATTTTGGTTCAAAGCTGAGAATTTGTTATTGTATTTTAAGTGCGGACTCTTGCCCCTCATTCCCCTATGTATGTACATTATTTGGTAAATTAGTTATAATAATAGCTTCAGGCGCTACAGTAATCTCTCGCTATTTTGAACTAAATGTATTTATTATCAGATAAATTAAATATTAGATAACGTTTACATAACAAATAAGTCACGAAAACCCTAAATATTCTACTAGTTTTTATTTTAGTACAATGTGAATTTGCAATGCAGGCAGACATACAATAAACACAAAACATTCCAAACTACACCTAGTGTATAGTGTGTTCTTTTAGTTAAATTGATAAACATAATTCCAATAAGAATAATAAATTACATAGCCCTAGCTTTTCAGTTTGTGTTGTTTCTACAGTTACTTACAGCCCTATATATAAAATTTTCTACAAATACACATAAATATAAAAATATATAAAGACTGTATGTATTATATATAAATGAATAAATATATATAAATATAAAACATTTTTTCAAACTTATCTTACTAAAGTTTTGACGACGGTGGAAAATTTGTAATGGGCGTTGACAGATATTATTATTGTTAAAATATTAAAATTCCGATTTTGTATTAAAAAAAATCTTTATAACTTCACACCTTACACAAACTTTTACAATTTTATTAAACTGTTTCTTTCTTTATTGGGTTCTAATTTAGAATAAACACGACATCTGAAGTTGGGTCAAAATTACAATTAGTCTGATACCTTGTGTGTTGCTGAAATTAAAAAAAGTTTTATTCTTTGTGGTGTACTAAAACAAAATGTGGTCAACATGGTGATTTTTTGAGGAGACGTTCAACACAACTATAAATAAATTTTTAACACAACTATAAACTTCTTATGATTAGGGAAGAATAATTGCTGTCTGTAATAATATTGTTTAATTACAAATAGATAAAGATCTATTATTTGATTAAATTTTATAAAAAAATCTGTTACAATAAAAGCAATACCTATTATATGTAAGCGTTCATAAACTTTTTGTATTACATAGAAAAAATACTGTGACAAATCCTGCTACAGTAATTGTCAATTTTGAGTCCACATTTTGTACCAAGAAGAAGTTAATTAATGCTGCGTTTACAAATGTCTGTGAAATCTGTATCACGTGCAAAGTCTGTTCCTCACGTGTCAGTAAGTCATTGACATGTTACAGAGACAGTAGAGTGTGATTAACACTTATGTTTACTTGGAACATTTATCGAGAAGTAAAACAAAGGATTCCCATCTACATCTTCTACTTTTATTGAGAGGTCAATAGTAAACACTGCTCAGTTTTGTTACATTCTGACATGAAATGGTCGGATTGTGATAACGTTTCGTACAAGTCTCGGCTGTGAGTTTTCCCTATGCCGCGGCAAAATTCCGATCCTGTGGTGTACAATGAGGATAGTTGTCTTGATTGTTCATCTCTTCTTTCACAGCACTATCACTTTACTAAAAATGAACTTTATCTTGTGAAAAACTTACTTTTTTCGTCGGACGCGTTTATCCGCCGTGAAGAAGGCGGATACTTAAGCCGAAACGCGTCCGACGAAAAAAGTAAGTTTTTCACAAGATAAAGTTCATTTTTAGTAAAACAATGAGGATATTTCGCCGATAATTATATAGGCTTTTATCATTAGGTATAATGACCTGTACTGTAAGTCGTTGATCTTGTCGTCAGCAGAGTTAGAATTGGCGGCAAACATGACGTGCAGCGAATCAATGTCGACACTTCGGTAATGATTAGTCGGACACTTCGGAATCAAACCTTCAAACACCGATCCGTCACCAGTCACAACAAAGTTCGCAAATATTTCTTGTGGCATTCCGAAATTGAAAATCTTCCTAATCTGGCTTAAACACGCGTCATAATCAAAGCAGTTACTATTTCTAGTCTCACTGACGTATATTTTTGTAATTGCTGTTCCCACAGGATTTTTACATTTTTTACAGGATATCGGGGATTCCACTCACTTATTCTATTAAGACGCCACTGTAGTCTTCCAGAACTCGACTGTTACTGTCTTTTGTAGCGGCGTTTCCAGGCACTCTAGTGAAGAAGAACTGTAAATTTCCCGTGTCTCCATTCTTCGCTGGCTCGGTAACGTATGTACCAGCTATGGAAGATTGTTGGTCTCAAGTATGCGCTGTAGATCGCTTATCCTAAAACTCAGTATTATATGTAAGTCAATTTGTATACTTAAGCCTAATAACAAGAAAACACTATTCCTGTTTATCATGCTGCCGCTTTATCGTCTGTATAATACTTTAAAAGTTACTGGGGTCATTGTCAGATGAATTACCCGTACGTTATGCTTTAAGTGATAACAATAGGCACAAAAGCACTTTCGTACACCGTATTAATTCCTGCCTTTCTGATATAAAGTGTTTCGTGTGCGTTTATGTGATAACCGTGAAAACATAATTCATATCATATGGGCTGAGATAGGTTTGTAGTGGTTTACGCTGATAGTGTTTGGTAATTTGTTTACAGTGTTAGTCGTATCGCAAACATTAATCACGGATTAGTGCGTACACGTGACGCATTCTGACTAATGACATTTGTGTAACCCCAATTTTTGTCTTTGAAATATGCTTATTATTTGCATGTCTGTACTTGCTCTCTATGCATTATCCTGAGTTTATGTGTGTGTCTGTGTGTATTTGCGACTGTACATATTCACATATACCCGTAATAGTATTATTTTGTACATATAGACAATTCAGAGATAGAAGCTGTAAATCTTTTCAAAACAAGGTAAAGCAGGATCAGACAAGTTAAAAAATAGTTCTCAATATAAGTGAGAGGGTGACGCTGTGTGTGTTCTTCATTCGGCCAAGGTCTGTTTTATGCGTACGGGAAGTCCTGTCTCTGGTACAATATATCTTCTTTGTTAATAAGCTCTGATTACGACGTATTAAATATGTTTAATGTAATATGATTACTTGTTGTTATGTTTGTTGTTTGTGTATGCTTTCTATGTTATTTACAATATGTTTAATTTACATTATGCCGTGTAAACTGTTTCTTAAAAAAGGCAATATTAGAAATTTGTATTTTTAACATTGAAAATGTTTATAAGGACGTGTCGCACATTTGCGGCCGATCGCTGGTGCGTTATCGAAAATGGGAACCGGTGAGTTTCCATAGAAACTACTTCTTTGTTGTCAATAACGCAGTACACATATAAAACTTTGCTTATGAATGCGACTGCATTTAACTTATAATCTGTACATTGGTAAATGAAGAATTCATTTATTGATTGGTGAATGAAGAATGAATTCATTGATTGGTGAATGAACATAAATATATATATATTTTTTAGATTTATTGAAGCATTTTCAATGCCCTTCTCTGTGCATTGCATTTGTGCAATGCCTGTAAATTTTTTCAATCTTTAATGGTTTTAAATAGTTATTAATAATTCAATGATATTTCTTTTTCACATTTACGTAGTTATTTCACGCTAGTAAGATCTTCTCCTCCTCCTCATCTAAGATCTTCTTCTATATACTATCAATAAGACTTTCTTGTGCAACAGTAATATTGAACGTAATGCACAAAGAAATCCTACGACCTAGCCGGTAATTTATAAATTATAGATGCATTCAGTATTACTGCCGATACATTTTTATATAAAATTAAAATGTTGTAATTTTTATCTATGTATGTACACACGCGCGCGCGCGCGCGCGCACACACACACACACACATTTAACTGTTTTACCCGTTCCGAGGCAACATTCCGGTCCTATGGCGTACGTTGCGGACACTTCGCCAGCAATTATATGAGCCTCTATCATTAGGTTCAATGACCTGTACTGTAAGTCGTTGACCTTGTTGTCAGTAGAGTTTGTACTGCCTGTAAGCAAGACATGCAGTGAATCAGTATAAGGTGCACAGTTTGACCCCAAACCTTCATACACGTATCCATCACCAGTAATAACAAAGTGGGAGAAGGCGTTGTCCGTAAAGGGTCCATCCTGTGTAAACATCTTAATTAGACTTATACACGCGTCATAATCATAGCAGTTATTAGTCTCAGACTCACTGACGTATATTTTATTAATCGGTGTTCCTAACTGTATTTTACATTTTTTGTCAACGTACCGAGGATTCCACTCACTTCTTTGTATTTTAGAACTGGTGTAGACTGCTAATATTTGAGTCTCATTGTATACGTTGAGATATGCAAGCGCCTGACTGCTGGACATATTAGGATTAACCACATCTGTCTCATTACTCTTCACTGGCTCTATAGGGCAAGCGCCAGGTTTTCTTGTTGTCCGTTCTTCTGTACGAGCTGTTTGGTCTTCCTTAATGCTCTCCACCGTGTGCTGTAGATTGCTCATCCTATAACTCAGCGTTACGTAGAACACAATTTGCGTAATTATACCTAATAACAAGAAGATAATAATTCTGTTGAACATATTACCGTTTGTATAAATAGCTCAGCTAGTATATAATACATTCACTGTTACCGTCACTGTCACTATCAAACGAATCACTCAGATGTCGTACTTAAATGCTAACGAAGACACTCGCGTTCACCGCAAATACTTCACATACAAGTTGTTTATTAAGTCATATACTTGGCATTTGCATCGCATAAAGCTCTAACAGTTTTGTTTTCAAGTTCATGACACACTGTTTTTTGTAATCGCTTCCTCCAAACGAGGGCTGTATCTTTTTTTGAATTAACATGAAATATGGATCCTAGTAAGTGACACACTAGCGGTACCGGCACCTGATAACGTATAGAACATATGGGTTCAGATAGGCACACTCGGCGTTAATCTGTTAGCAAGCAGTAATTTCTTTACCGTGTTATTTGTATCACAAACATTATTTATACATTAGAGAAAACGCACACTTCTTACACCTCTCTACTGACCTTAGTTTAAAACCGATTGTTTTCTTTGAAATATTTAAATACTTTATACTAAATATCCATTATCTTGTATATGTGTGTGTGTGTGTGTGTGCGCGCGCGCGCATTACAATACTTTTGTTGGAATCATTATTAGCTGAGCTGTTAGGCCGTGGTTTAGTGTTTATGCTGACAGACGTTTCGGCCTCACCTTCGGAGACCATCATCAGTGTCGGTAACAATTGGCACGGTGATGAGGTAGAGACTATAGTGGTGAGGCCTAACAGACCACGATTTAGACCTCTAGAGATTCTAGACCACGGCCTAACAGCTCAGCTAATAATTATTAATAATTATTATAATGTTTCCAACTCTGTGGACGTCAGCTGTGGAAGCCTTAGGAATACTTGTGTTGTTTAACGTTTACTAGGATGCATTTCTTAGTCAAACAAATCAAACATTTACGTTTCGTTACTGCGACAAAAAATAAACAAAAAATAAAAGTTGCATTAACGGAACTCGCGTATGGATTAAAAATTATCTTATCGATTTTTCCAAATAGTTTGAAAGCGAAAATTTGAAAACAAATTTAATTTTAATCGAATTCCATTTCCTTTTTTACAAAAATGCTTCAAATCTTAGAAGTCACAAAAACATATTGCGACAGTAGGCCTACAACCGTATACGGTAATGTGCATTGCAAAAATAATAAAAATAATTAATAAAAATAAATAAATCCATGGTTAATAGACATGATTCAGATTGCAAGCTGGATTGTTTAAAATATAGGGAACGCACCGTTCAGGCATGTGCACGCATATCTGGCCACCTGTTGCTAGCTGTGTGTACATGTGTATTTTGTTTGTGTGTGTGAAGCATGCCCGTTCCTGGACAGTAACCACCCTTATTCAAATGATGTTGGATTTTAAGTATAATTTTTATAAGAAAAATATGTACGATAATGTAAAACAAAAGACACCAAAGTGTGTATTTTATAAAGATGCACAACGGGTTAAAAAACCGTTTAAAAGTGACGTAAAGTGAAATTACAATGAATAAAAAGTGAATAACTCCCTCAATAATTATAATAAAGAAGTGTAAGTTACACATAATAGACATATGAAAATTACCGATCGATTGAGTATCATGTAGTGTAAAACAGACTTCGCAATTCGCGAAGATAAGCGAAATTATTGAATCAGACGACAGTGGGTGAAAGGACGCGTCGAAAAACTCTGACAAGACAGATATTGTTCAGACAAGAGCTTTTGCACGATGTGGCTATAAATACCAGGTCGCGCAAATAAAGTTTCTTCTTCTATATTCAACCGTTGCCGTAGGAGGCTATGTCAGTCAACTACGCGATCATAAATCTACAGTAAGCGTCACCTGACGAACTGGGAGGCAGAACAGAGGTTCGATGGACACACCTACAACCCATGATGTGAGCAGAGACAACAACAACTAAGAAAGACAAGCAGTGAAATCCTGGAAGAGGATCCGAGGACCCAAGGACACGATGAACTGGAGCAAGGACTGGAAGACGACCCGAGGACCCGAGTTCCTCTCACCGGTCTGTTTGATATAAAGAAATATTCAAATGTTGTAGGCGTATGTAATGTAACGGTCGTGTGGATATTTCTAACGAGATATAGTGTTACTAAAACATATAGTTTTGGAGGTTACATGGAGCAGCCGCTGTATGTGCACTGTTGTTGTAACGGAATACATGAAACTTGTGTACTGTGTAAAGATAATGTGTGTGTGTTTGCTGGAAGCGTAGTTAATTAAGCCTAAAGAAATACGACGGTTGTTACCCAAATGAAACACAAATCAAAGAGAAGACATGAGAACACCTGTTTCAAGTGGCAGCAAACACTAAAACCATTTGTCCTCCGGGAAACTCTAATTTATCGTGCAATTACTGTGAAATGTTGCCTAACACTGAACAGGTGTTTAATGTTTACATATTTGGTGGTAATATTTTAGTTTGGCTGTTTATTAGGCCAATACGGAGGTATAATTTGCGATCTACTCTTACAGTGTAGGAAGGTATTCTGAAAAGTGCTGTCATTATTGACATGTTTTTACAGTGAATTAAAATAAACTAATTTATGTGGTTCCGCGTAGAAAAGGAAGAGAATAAAAGCAGATAAGATGAAACTTAAATCAAGTTCTAATAGGAAAAAATATCGAGGGGGTTTTGCTGGTGAAGACTTTTTCCCGAGTCACTGGAGATTTTGATTGTAGCCTGTACACAATGTTCCAAGACGAATGGACATTATTTAAGCCACGTTCAAATAATTGCGGACTGCAGTAGCGCAACGTGGTGGAGCGCCATCATGTTGGAAGTAAATTTCTTGAAAGTTTTCAACATGCGTCATGAGTCCTGGTACCACATAATTTTTAAGCATGTCCAAATAATTATCTCCTCTCACTGTATCATACAAATATGGGCCCAGAAGTGCTCTGTTAGCTATCTATGAAGTCTTTTCTTAGTAAGTTTAGGCAATTTACCAGATGTTGCCTTTTATAACCGTAGTCAACTCCCGATTATCCGCGTTGCAGATTATCCGTGGCATCCTGAGTACTTTTTTAAGCGGAAATAAAATACTCGGTGTAGATTATACGCAGATTAGATACACAAGACAATACAACCTTTTTTTTTGACGAAATGTTAGTTCGTGTGAATTAGTATGTAAACTGCATAGGAAGTGTGATTATTAGCTTCGCAATTTCAGTATGTATATACTGCTACTTTGTAATATCCCTCTTAATACGCGGCTTTCGCAAGGGCCCTTGATGAGCGTCTTAACGAAGTATTACTGAATTGATTTACTTTAAATAAACATAAACGATAAATACAATTTAGTAGTTAGGTCTAAGTTATGCTAAACTTGTGTTGCTACCACTAATACTCACACTTCCATGAGCGCTTTCAAGCCTCTCGGCTCATCTTCAGATGAACAACCTATGGTTGTTTCTGCAGATGGTTGTTTCCCTCTGAAGATGAGCCGAGAGGTTTGAAAGCACTCATGAAAGTGTAAGTGAGTATTAGTGGTAGCAACACAAGTTTAGCATAAGTTTAAAAAAACAGCTAATGTTAATAAAAAAATTCCTTTGGTTTCTGCCTTCTTTTGTAAATATTGTGGATTACCCTCGGAATTCGGTTATGCGCGGTGATCGCGTCAACCAATTCCGCGAATAATCGGGTGTTTACTGTATTTTTCTTGGGAAGTTTATAGTAACAGTAAGCAGTACTCTGTGCTGTTACATCCTTCCACGAAGTATTCGAGTTTCGACGATAGTCGATACACGTCTCGGCCGATTTTTGGTCCTGGGCGTTGACAATACATTGGCCCTTCGGTGTGCGTTGGAGACACTTTACCGATAACTATATGAGCCTCTGTGAGTACTGGAGGTCGTTGACCTTGTACTCTGGGTCGCTTGAATTGCCGGTAATCAAGACGATTAGCCAGTCGAATTCTCGGTAATGCTTTCCACAATTCGTTGCCCCACCTTAAAAAATAGAACCGTCTCCGGTCACAATGAAATGAGAGGTAATGATGTAGGAGCTGGGGATACCATCGACGAGTTTGTTCTTAATCAGATCCATGCACGTTTTATAAGAAAACATGACTGGGTGACGTACAGTTCGCCGGTAACGACACTTGCATTTTACAATTTTCCGTACGGTATTGGGAATCATATTTAGTCCGTCTCAGTAGAACGCTAACGTAGTCTACAGGTATCTTACTCTCCTGTTGAACTAAGAAGGCTGTGGAAGCAGCACTGCCAACCGAATTGGCAGAGTACATAGAACCGTGTGGAGTACTTTTCACAGACTCAGTCTTGCTGCTTTCGCTTGTCGTCCGTTCTTCTCTAAAACTTCTGTGCTCTTCGCCAATGCATTGAATCACGTTTAGAATAGTACTCACCCTGATAATCAGTATTAATGTTGGAGACAATTTGAGCAATTAAACAGAATAAATATAAAACTGTACTTTAGTTTACCATGTTAATGTTTTAATGTTATAAGGAATACGATAATGTTACAAGTTTTTCTGAATTAAGAGACAGCAATCTATACTACGTTCCATGTTCTATCCTACCGTAAATATATTAGATAGATTACGCAGACCTTGAACCTAAAGCTCACAGTCTGCTTGTATTAAATTATCATGATTTCTACAAATTTCAGGTTGTGATTGCAAAATCTAAAGTAATGACATCATTACACGTTTTTGTTCACTAATGAGTGTCAATCGCAAACATTCGAGTACGTTAACATACACGTTTGCTGAATCATTACGTTTAGGTGTGTTGTTTTTTCGTTTGAACAAAAACGAGATAAACACTGTGGAATGTGTCACAAAGGGTTGCCTGTAAGAGAGGTATCACGGTAAAAACATATGGCCACAAAATATAACTTCGTTTACAGTCACATTATTTAGCCATTTGTTTGCAATTTTTACACTCACATTCTTATCTCAGACATTAATTATGCATTAAAGAGGAAACGTATAATTGTTAACTAATTTAGTAACAGCAGTTTTTTAAATATTCCATGAAAACAGCGAATTTTTAACAGGTGGTTGTATGTAAATATAACTACGGACACAGTGGGGGTTCTGCTTCGTCTCCGGCCTTGAGGCCAGTACAGTCATATTATTTTTTCAGCGAACCTTATATTGTATGTTTCCGGTTTGTCATACTCTCTCTCTCTCTCTCTCTCTCTCTCTCTCTCTCTCTCTCTCTCTCTCTCTCTCTCTCTCTCTCTCTCTCTCTCTGTCTGTCTGTCTGTCTGTCTGTCTGTCTGTCTGTCTATCTACCTATCTATCTATTTATTTATTTATTTATCTATCTATCTCTTTCTACATACCTCTCCTTCTCTTTTTCTTTCTGTCTCTCTCCTATGGTTCTATAGTTCTACAGTCCATATCGAGGCATAGCCTTTTTTCAGGAATCCTATAAACACTATATGTTTCTAGCTGTCCTCTTCTATAATTACATTTATAGAGACGAAAACTCAAGCAATCAACCACAGCTCAACACCCCGGTACATAAGCATTTTAGTATAACTATCATTTGTTTAATATGGTAGCAAACAAACAATCATAAAATAACAATAACTTTGTGTGTCACAGTGTTGAAATAACGTCATAAAATAACAAAAATAACGTACTGTATTAACCTAATAAGTATATATATATATAATAAGTATATATTTAACAATCTTTAACACAGTAGACACGGCGATTATGGCCTAATGTGGCGGTCGGCCGATCCGGACAAACCGGGTAAGTGACGCTGAATCAGTTCTTCTGCAGTCAGCGCCCTGTTTTTGATAACCACACATTAGTAGCGTTTCTTACTTCATTTAAATTTGTTATATAGAATTTTTCATACATTTAAAACAATAAATAATTTTTCAATGTGACGTAATTGCATAGGGAAATTGTATAAAAATTACATAACATAGAAAACCTTAATAATTAATTAAAGAGTACGGCAAAGTATTTTATGACAAAGATTACGTATACAGAAAGTTGGTTGCAAAGAGTTGGTCCAAATGTTTATTTGACCTATTACGTTTTATAAATATAATTACAGCAATGACATTTCATAAAGAATGAAAAGAATACAAAGCAATCATAAATTGCAGGTATTTACAATGTAACATACTATAACTATAACTTGAAAACATCTTTGATTATTATCTACACGTCTCGCTGGGTTTGTTCCCTCGCTGACGTATTCCTCAATTTTTGTAGATGAATTAAATTTACTTGTATCGCTTCCTTCTGCTGACTAATATTCTGTGGCGTCGACCGCCTTGAAACATTCTGAGCGTGATGTGTCATTGTCATCTGATCCCACTTCATTACTGTTTTCATTAAACACCGTAGCCACAGTATCGTCATCAGTTATCTCTTCAGCTTCGTCGTTTGCTAGGGGGTGTTTTAGAAGGCGCTTAGACTTTCGACAAATCAACGGTGTTATAATTTCTATTTACAGAACGAATATTTCCAAGTGTTTATTAATTATGACGAAGATCGGGCCGGATAATACAGAGGCTCGGATAATCGGGGGCCGGATAGTGTAGTAACAAAAAGATGTGGAGGTTGTAAGAGACTAATGAAATTGTAGAAAATATTATTTAACGAAAGCCTAGACAGCAGCTGTAGCAGCAAATGTTTCTTGTCGACTAGGCCAACTAACAACAACTTCTGTAAGTATGGATATAACTAAACATGATAGTGATTGTGATGATGGTGATGGTGATAATGATTATGGTGATGATGATGTTATTGTTGTTGTTATTGACTGTGGTAATGGAGATGTTCCTTGATGAAAATGATGCTGGTGGTGGTGGTGCTGCTAATTATGATGATACAGATGATGGTAAATATTGAGAAAGAAGGAACAAGACAATACTGTTTATATTCATGAATACAGAATGTAGAGAAAATAGAAGACAGAAAAATGATATACGAGTGGTTGATTGAAAAGGCTTAAAAACGTAACAGGTAAGATTAAACTTAGTATTTGAGGGGGGGGGGTAGAAGATTTATGTAAACTAGACCGATGTGAAATAAAACGTGATGACTATGGCGATTGAAGAGTGCCACTAAAACTTAATTACAGTATTTATGTTAGCAGGCCCCTACTTTTGGAAACAAAAAGTTACACAAACTATGACTAAAGATTTTCATTTAGTAAATCTTATTTTATTCTAAATAAAAAAAGTATCATTACAATTAGTTAAATTTTAAATTAAAGACTGCAATAACATAAGCATTATCTCGTATATGGAAGAGTTAATAAATTTTATGTTATTTAGAATATTTGTTGGTACGTAATTAGTAATTTCAACTCTATTGTCTATTCCTTTACCAGTGTTTACAAAACCTGTTGCTTACCTATATGTAAGTAAAAGACGTTTACCAGATACGCTGATCTACTGCTTTTCTTGAGATCTTTATAGTAAACACCGCCCAGTTTTGTTACATCTTTCCATGAAGTGGTCGGATTTTGATAGCCTTTCGTACATGTCTCGGCTGGGACTTTTCCCCACTTCGAGGCAGCATTCCGGTCCTATGGCGTACTTTGCGGACACTTTACCGGTGATTATGTAAGCCTGTATCATGAGGTTCAATGACCTGTACTGTAAGTCGTTGACTTTGTTGTCAGTAGAGTTTGTACTACCTGTAAGCAATACACGCAGTGAATCAGTGTGAGGTCCACAGTTTGACCCCAAACCTTCATACACGTATCCGTCACCAGTCACGACGAAGTGGGAGAAGAAGTAGTCCGTAAAAGGTCCGTCCTGTATTAATAACTTCGTAACCAAACTCATACACGTGTCATAATCAAAGCAATTATTAGTCTCAGACTCGCTGACGGATATTTTTTTAATCGGTGTCTGTAACGATATTTTACACTTTTTTCCAATGTACAGAGGATTCCTGTCACTTCTTTGTATCATAATAGCACCATAGTCTGCCAAAATTTCACTTTTACTTTTTACGATCGGATAATCAGGCGTTTCACTGGTTAAGTTGAGAAAAAAAAGCGGATATTCTGTTTCATTACTCTTCACTGGCTCTGTAGAACATTTGGTCGTTATTGTTGTCCATTCTTCTGGAGAAGATGTTTGGTCTTCCTTAATGCTCTCCACTAAGTGCTGTAGATTTCTCATCCTATAACTCAACATTAAGTAGAAGACTATCTGCATAATTATGCCCAATAACAAAAATATAATAATCTTGTTTAACATGTTACCCTTTGCAGAAATTCGCGAAAACCACGTCTATACTATATAGTTAACAAAAAGTATCATATATTCACTATTACCATCAATGTCACTATCAGACGAATCGCTCGGACGTTTTAATAACAGACGGCATTTACAATGTCAGCAAACACTTCAGATATACAAGGGTAAGGCTATTAGTTCATACAGGTCTCATGTACAGTGCTCAATCCAGTAGGCCTACCAGTTTTGTATTTAAGCGCACGACACTCTCTTTTTCTTAATCGCGTTCCCCCAAACTGCGTTTTAAATACACACAGCTTATTCATGTTAATTATCTGAATTAATATGAGATATGGTAATCACAGTCAGTTAGGTGACACGCGAGTGATATCGGTACCTGATAACGTGTAGAGCATATGGGCTCAGGTAAGTATCGGCTGGGTTTACCCTGTTAGCGTCTAGTAAATTGTTTAGTTGTTTACGGATTAGAGAAAATGCTCACGCGCTTCACAAAAATTTACTGATGTTTGTTCAACATCGATTGTTGTCTCTGGAATATATAATATTTAAAAACTCTATACTAAATGTATGGCAATGAGACAAACATTCACACTATGTGTGAATACATGGGGACATATTTACAATAAGCCTTAGTTGGTGTCCTGTGCAAAGGAGTATGAATGTTGAAAGACAATATTGTTATTATAATAAGTACTGCATGTTAATGTAGTCTTAGTTTACGGTTACAAAAGCGTTTTTTCGACCGTGCACGCGCGTGGAGTTTGGAAAAACGCACAGTGGTCACACACGGACGGGCGGAAGTGTAGTCACACAGGCGGTTTATAATCGGACTGTAGCATTGTTGTTTATTCACAGTCGATGTGTGACGCATAGCAGGTCATGGATTTTGTAGATAAAGTTTACTTAGCCGTGATTCTGGTTAAACGTCGAAGACGTTAGAGGGTTAGAGATTCTGGATCCACCATCTACTAAGTAAAAGAGCATACAAAGGATAATTTCAACTTCTGCGTGAACAACTGAAGGTGTATCCAGAAAAGGTTTTTGAGTACTACAGAATGTCTATTGATAGGTCGTAATTTTAATAATAATAGATTTTGATTTCTATTCGCTATCCCGATATGAAAGACGTCGAAAACTTATTATCGAATTAAAAAATATTAAATTATCATTTTAATTCAGGCAAATTCACGACTCTTTTTGCTTGTTGTACCGGTAACTTTATTAGGGGTTCCAAATTATTTGCAATCATTAAGGCGTATTAAAAAAACTACAGTATTGCTGCAACGAGAATATTGAAATATTAGGGCTATAGTATTTTAGTATTTAAATATCGGTATGGAGAACCATACATGACTTCCGTTATCGTTTGCCAAACAAGAAATTACCGTTGATAAAAAAACGTTGCTGGTAAACTACCCCTTTCCCTTAACCGATCTTCACTAAAAACAATAGGTCTTGAGTACTCTACAATTCAGGGCTGTATGCAAACAATTATTTGATTCTGTTTGAATTTGCGGCTCTTATCGTTTGCCATAGGAAATACCCTTGTTAAAATATAAAACGTTGCAGGTAAACTACCCCTTTCCCTTAACCGATCTTCACCAAAACCAACAGGACTTCAGTCGTTTACAATTGAGGAACGTATGCAAAAAGTATTTGATTCTGTTTGAATGTGCGGCAGTTATCGTTCGTCATAGAAAAAATTACCGTTGTTAAAACAAAAACGTTGCCGGTAAACTACCCCTTTCCCTTAACCGATCTTCACCAAAAACAATAAGTCTTGAGAACTTTACAATTCAGAGTTGTATACAAAAAATTATTTGATTATGTTTGAATTTGCGGCTGTTATCGTTTGCCATAGAAAATACCCTTGTTAAAACATAAAACGTTGCTGGTAAACTACCCCTTTCCCTTAGCCGATCTTCACCAAAAACAATAGGTCTTGAGAACTCTACAATTTAGGGCTGTATGCAAAATATTATTTGATTGTGTTTGTATTTGCGGCTGTTATCGTTTGGCAAAAAAAAATATCGGTATGGAGAACCATACATGACTTCCATATTGTAAGATTTATATTTAAAATCATTTTCGAAATGAAATATTACCATAGAATCTACTTCTTTCTACTTACTGCTTCAGCCTTAACCACAGTACTGTGGTCACTAACGTATACCACCTCACGTTATCGCACTCGATTTTCACTGATGATGGAAGTCGATGGGATTGCCGAAACGTCTGGTTTTGTAGAAAACATTGGACTACGGCCAAATATCCCGGGAAGGAATTTTAACAAAAACTACTTCTTTGTTGCCGATAACGTTGTACACATATATATATATATATAAAATATGCATAAAATTAATGGCTTGTATCAGTTAATGATTGATCTCCATTAAGTAGTGCTCAAGTTTCCAAAGTTTTAATATTATTATGTCCGTAATTAAAACATCAGAGCAGGTTTAGTGTGAATGAGGGTACACTGTGGACAAAAATTTTCAACATTTCCTATTGAGCGTTGCTTAGAGTAAAGCTGCGAATCTACAGTGTATGTTTCACAGAAAAAACACGCGAAAAAGAAGGAGCCCTCCGAAGTCACTCATGGACCCTCAGCATCTTGCAGAGGGTTCATTCCCTAAAGACGAAAAGTCTGTCTATGAATCGTTCCTCTGTAAACACGTGCAGTTACACTGCCCAGCGATCCACAGGAAGCAAATTGATGTCCATTTTTTCGGCTTGCACGCGTTATGTTGGTGTGGGTTTCGGCACTTTCCATTTAAAAAGCGTGCAAATGTAAGAAAGTAAACATGAGTGAGGGCAGAAATAACGCGAATTTTGTGTGTGTGTGTGTGTGTGTGTGTGTCTTCCCTGGCTTTTTATTGCTGTAGGCATAATAATAAAATGGAAACTTAAACACTACATAACTCAGATATGCTTACCTGCCAGGAACGATATATTATTTTATACATGTATATTAACTCATACATAATTTACATTAAAATGAAAAAAATTATAATTTTATTGCCTGGCAACAAAATTATTTTATTTTTAACAATTACCATTGTTTGAAAAAGTTTAAATGAATTTTCAAGTACTTTACTGTTGTTAAAACGTAAAAGGTTGCAGGTAAACTACCCCTTCCCATTAACCGATCTTCACCAGTATCGAATGTCCTTGAGATCTCTACAATTCAGAGACGTATGCAAAAAATTATTTGATTCTGTTTTTAAATTTGCGGCTGTTATCGTTTGCCATAGAAAATACCCTTGATAAAAAAAACGGTGCCGGTAAACTACCCCTTCCCCTTAACCGATCTTCACTAAAAATAATAGGTCTTGAGAAATCTACAATTCAGGGCTGTATGCAAAACATTATTTGATTCTGTTTGAATTTGCGGCTGTTATCGTTTGCCAAAAAAAAAATTCCCTTGATAAAAAAAAACCGTTGCCGGTAAACTACCCCTTTCCCTCAACCGATCTTCACCAAAAACAATAGGTCGTGAGTACTCTACAAATCAGGACTGTATGCAAAAAAGTATTTGATTCTGTTTGAATTTGCGGCAGTTATCGTTTGCCATAGAAAAAAATCTACAGACACACAGATAGATAGACAGACAGACAGACAGACAGACAGACAGACAGACAGACACACACACACACACACACACACACACACACACATTTCGGAAAACGACTTTTTTTCATGTTTTGAGTGTAGTACAATCAGAATCTGCAATGATCTCGAACACGATTATTTTTGCCATCACCATACTTCCATTTCCTTAAGGAACATGGAAGTAAAAATTACCTTTTTTCTAGATATTAGACAGTAACATTTTTTTATAATTTGGGGCGTTATATTTTATTCAGCAACATCAACTAAATGTGTTAAAAAAACAGTAACATTAATGACTTAAATGTAGCCTAAATACCATGAGTTAGGCCTACTTTCAAAAGGTCAGTTCGTGTTAATGACAAGAGGGTAGAATCGCAAGAAATTGTACAAAATACGACTACCTCTACAGTAACATTGTTTAGGACGCCTTCCGGTGTGCAAAACATTTTTACTGTTAATACAAGTTTCCAAAGATTCCACGATCTTACAAGAGTATAATGAGTTGCGAAGCAGGAAGAGTAAATTTATTAACAAAGTTAAATATCATTATAGGCCTATTCCCCGAGAAAACAATTTAAAAGTTATGTAATTAATGAACAGCTATTGTATAAATTTTCCATGTTATACCAATCGATAGTTACAACCTAATATCCGTGAAAATGGACTTGGGCCTGTGCAATGATAAGAGTTCTATCTACAATTCAGTACAACAGGCTTGCTCTGAGTACGTGATTTGTACGCTCGTCCGCTTGTTGCAGCCGGATTAATCTGAAAGAACGTGCCACTAAGGTAATTGTGTTTTATGTATGAGAAATATTTTAAATTAGAGTAACGTTTCTTATTTTTATTGTTTATTCAAAAATTTAATTAACAATTATTTGCAAAATACTCTATTCTTTAGGATTTAACAGTTGATTAATACAAGAGCATTTACAGAACAGTTCGTCGTGTGCTTAATTCAGCTTAAACAAAATTTTATTATTTTTTTAATTTCTCTTTAATCTTTACAGAAATACTGTGGGTGAAAGGGAGATTTAAGCTATTAAGATATGCTTAATATAATTTATTATTTCAACAAAAATTACAAAATTAATTTTGACGCCAAATATCATGAGATTTTATTAAACTAAAGTTACATAGGCTATAGTAAAACTTAATTATGTTAATTAATATTAATTTTTCAAGGAACAGACAGTACTTTCCGATTGTTGAGATTGTTTTTTATATAAATAATTTAAAACGTTATGTGATTGAATTTTAATATGGATTTTGGTTTTTATTATTTTTGTTAAATAAAATACCAACAGAGTATTTAGTCTACGCTAATCTACGTCCATTTAAGTAACGATAAATCTGATATTTCTATACTTCACGACACGCTAAATGTATAGTATTAAGACGACCGCGCATGTTAAAACACGAAGCCATGAAAGTTATACAATGCGAATAAATGAATTTATAATGTACGTAAAGTATATATTTTTATGTGCCTAAAGAGTACAAGTAACAGTCTGCTTCTGAGCTATTCTCTACATATTTTGTTAGAGGTACAACAGTATACGTTTTAAGTTATATTATTTTAGACATACTTTTTTAATAATGAAAGTAAAATATGCCCAAAAAGTACGCACATTAATTAGAAAAAATATTTATATATCTCAATTTATCTATACAAACAACATTTAACGATTGATGTGTAGGTGTATTTTGTCATAAGAGTTTAACATACTGATTAATGGCAGGCGCGATCATTTTAGTAATAACATGATTTTCTTTATATACTGAAATTTTAAAATTGTAATTTTACTTAATCTATAACTATTAAATAACCGTATATTTTAATTTTACTTGCGAATGTTTTATGTGAGTTATTACGTTCAGTTTAGTGAATAAAAATATTCGGTTTTTGAAAAACCGCATAATACAGCCTATTTACTATAACAAGGAAAATAGTTATTCTGCATTACTTTAAGACGTGTTATTACAATGTTATTTCACGATAAATAACTTGGTTTTGAAAGTCATCATACAGTATAACTAGCATGTTAATTTGGATCTAACTTCTGTATTAATTATGTCGACAAATTTTAGGAATTAATTAAAAATAATATTTGTACAGGTTGTGAGAACAACGTAAACGTGTTCGGATACGAAAAGAGGGCAAAAGTTAGCTGGCTAGTCAAAGTGAGGCAGAGAGAGAGAGAGAGAGCGAGAGAGAGAGAGAGAGAGTGAGAGAGAGAGAGCGAGAGAGAGAGAGTGAGAGAGAGAGAGAGAGAGAGAGAATTTGCAAGTTTGAATAGGTACAGTAAACAATCGTGTTCAAACAAAACGAATCCTATACTTACAGGGACAAGGAAGTCGATTCGACGCACTCACAATGCTTCAGTGTAGTCGTACGGTACAAACGCTAAGTTCGTATTAGTACATCATAGACGATCAAAGTTTTTAACAATTTTTTTACATCGTCGTGTTAAGTAGTTAAGAAAGTAATCAAATTGTCTTCTTATTTCTTGTGTTGCATCCTGTTCCACACAACTTACTGGTCTTTTTACGGTAAGGTAAGTATATTAAAATTTATTTTCTATATAATCCAAATAATTTTCAACAGACGAGCGTATGAAATAACTTTGGGAATACGAATAATTTTTAATAATATCTAACTGTTTTCCGTAAATTAACTACATTTTGATATTCCAAATTATATGCACAAATATTTAAACATAGAGAGATTTTCCATTACCATGGAAGATTACCATAACATTACCATATATTTGAAATCAAATATTATTTAATAATATATATATATATTCATTCAATAAAAGTCATCACATATTTTAGTAGTGTTGTTTAGGACACGTTTCGAGTAATATCTTAACGTTAATGAGTGGAACAGAACGTTATAGAGTTAAGTGAGAGAACGAAAACGAGAGGTGAGATAGTGGAGAAAGTGAGAGTGAAAAAAAGATATAATGAAGAGGGCGGGAGAGAGAGAGAGAAAGGAAGAGACAGAGAGAAGGGATGTGTGAGAGAGTGAGTGAGTTAGGGGATGCAAAGAGATTGGAGAATGAGAGGAGAAAAATTATGTCTTGTGAAATGTTTAAATACTTAAGTTATTAGTATTTTGAAATTGTTTGTGTTTTAAACACAAAATATTGTATAAAATTAATTAAAACTAACAAATTAAATACAATTGACTAAAGTTAATAAAATTTAAGTAACTTCAGGTGGGGCGTGCATCAAAAACTTGTTTTAATTGGAGTACGTTGGAGGAAGGTACTGGTTCTTTAACAGTAAAGATATAGAACAGGGTTCATCCGATTTCACGCACAAGCGAATTTATATAATTGTACAACTGTATAACAGATAAAGTTCTATATTGTTGAATGTATAAATTGTAGAATTAAAACTTGTTTACTCTTTGAGAGAGCTTGGAAGCTATGTAATTATACACTGAGATTTATTTAAATTAGGATTGAATTTAGGTTTTATATATTTTATATATTTTAATACGGTATATTTTAAATTATTTTGAAGATAATTAAACTAATAGAAATCTTTTAATACAATAAACGTTTGCAATAAATCTTACCCGTTCATTCAGAAATTTTTTATATTTGTGTGTCATTTTTATAAATCGGTTAGAGAATTGAGGAACAAATGCTGTATAAGGTGTTACGATATTTTGTAAATGTGAAAAGAGACCAAATTTGTTAAATAGATCTGATAGTCATATATTATTAACTCTGCCTAAACTCATATGACTAAATTGATTAATTGAGAAAGATACAGTTTTTACGTTTTTTAAGCATTCTTTTACTTCTCCTTCACTACATGGCTTGAGCTATAGCCAGTATTAGTGATTTTATTGGATACTACGACTTCACAGGGCCTCTGACCAATTTTTCCAAAGTCTTCCACGATCTCTCGTTCCCACTGGCCTATATTCAAACGATTGTTTAGAATGGAATTGCCTACCATGCGTTCCACATAGGACATCCATTTCTGCCTGTATTCCTTTATTCTGTCCAGAACCGACTGTAACTCCAGGTCCTTCCTTATGTCGTCGTTTAGTAAATGATATCTCAAACTGCATCCCTTAACTCCTCTTAAAAATTTCATTTTCGAGGCCTGTATTTTTTAAATATCTTTTAGCAGCAGAGTCACATCCATCCATACATACATACATTAAAGTCGGCACAGCCAGACAGAACTTTAGCTGTGTCTCCCAGTGCATTTTATCCTGCAATAGTCGTCTTATTGTTCCACAGGTATAACTAAATTAAATTGAACTTTTTTAACTTTCTCTTGATATCGTCGTGTTTCCTATATAAGATAACACATCCCAAATAATTAAAATCTGATACCTGCTCTAAAACATTATTATCAATTGCAATTTTTGCTCTCACAGGGTTCTTCCTTAGGAAGGCCATTGTTTTTGTCTTAGTATTTGAGATCTTAAAGTTGTATTTCTGGCAGATTGTATGCAAATAAATATACCTCTGTAACTCATTTTCACTCTTAATTATTTGGGAATTCTTTGCTCATCAGCCGTAGAAAAGGCGGCGGGTCTAGGGGTTGTGGACAGTCCTCCGTAGGGTTCCCGAAATCAATGCACCAGTCCTCCAGGTTAGGGGTTGTGCGAGGGCTGGTAATCTTCCATGTAGAATTTAATTTACTCAAATACTTCAACAGAGGAAAACAACCGGCTGGGTTTTTTAAGAATGTGATCGAAAATTAAAAGTTAAAATACGTGATGGTCTTTCTGACAGTACTATGAAGTTTGATTTGACGTTTTGTGTTCTGTGTACGTAGTAGAGTAACACTCATGCCCTTAGTGCTGTGTTTACAACTCTCAACAAATAGGTAGCCTTCCTTCCTACAAAAAAATTGTATCTGTATTCCCGTGCCGGTTGAGATGGTTTAATAAATATTGGGAATTTCTAAATCGCCGACTTAAACTTTACCGCATATTTTGATGGCAACGGGACAATTTTACGTTTACCACATACATCCAACAACTGTTGACCGGCTGTTTATTGAAATTACGTAGTTTTTGATCATCAGTCGGGCAAATGTCAGCGGGTGCTCCCACACGTAACGACCGTTTTGCCAGTCTTCATGTAGCTGAAATGGCAAGTAACGCGGTCGATATTCCTGTGTTGTTTAATTTACAAATATCAATGTAACCGTCTTTAGAGAAATCCAAATAAGAAAAAAGAATCGGAGGGATGGGAAGTTTTTAATTCAACTTTTTACATTGTTACAAGCCACGATTATTAATAGGTTTGTTTAATTTATTATCAATGTACTTTCTATGGTTCTGGTTATAATTTCATCGTAAGTAAATTATTGACACGACTGTCCACGACCGCTAAAACAAACTGACGACAATGACTAGAATGCGTGAATTTGCCATTCTTCCACAAAATGTTTTTTAGATTTTCTTTTCTACGCTTTACTGCTTGCCTGTGTGTAACCTAATCGGCACAAGTCCGAATAATTCAACGTGATCCATTTCCTTTGTCGCTTTGACTTTTCAGTCGCTCGTGTGCGGAGTTATATAAGAATCGAATTTGCGCATTTCTACGGCCTAGAAATTTTTCTTCCTGTCAAAGACTGTCCTGCAGGCCTAGACATTAATTTGTGTGTTAAAATTTGGTATCTGACTTCAGTTTGTTCGTTGATAGATCTAACCAATTTTTACTCACTTGAATTACACATAGGTACCGACGTCTACATTGTTGATTTTAATACATTAAAATTACATTATTAATAGTTGAGTGTACCATGTAGACCTTAAGAGATATAAACGTGTGATTATTTCTGGTCTGATAACATTCATTTCTTTAGGTACTAGTTTTGATTACTTGAAAATTATAGTCGAGTTGACACTCTACTAGATGTATTCACGCTTACGCCAATGAGAGAGAGAGAGAGAGAGAGAGAGAGAGAGAGAGAGAGAGAGAGGGAGAGGGAGAGAGAGAGAGAGAGAGAGAGAGACGGACAGACAGAGAGAAAGAGAGAGGGAGACACAAGACACACAGACAGACAGACAGAGAATGATGTGAAGGAGAGCTTACACACGCAAACAGGCAATAAAAAAAACATACATATTATTAAAGAATATTCATATTTACTTACGTAATTCTTCTTTTTATAATTTATATAAACAATAAAATGTCCGATAAGTATAATTTTTCAATAAAACAATGTACTTATTATTGTTTTTAATTTGGAGTGTTTTAAGAGTTTTATGAAGTACGGTCAACTTCTGAATAACATAATACATCGTTAAATAAATAAGTTTGAAAATAGTTGTAAATATGTTTTATATATACCAATATCGAATTTATATTTGATAAAAAAATGGAATATATAATTTTGGTGGTTATATAAGGCTAATATATATACTAGAATATGTACAGCATAGGCTATGTTGCAACAAATATTTTCAAATTTTTAGATTTTACTGTTTACCATGTATTTCTGATGGCAGTACGTTATAAATGTGTTAAAAACTGTAATTAAAAATAGATATTGATGTAAAAAATGTAAGGTATTATTATATAAATTAATAATTTATAGTATAAAGTTATTATAACTTATTTCGGGTACGATTAGAGGATTAAACGATATTTTCAGATCAACAAAGATGTTCACATATCTGGACAAGTGATCGTAATATCGTTACTAGCCTTTGGAGAGTTTGTGCGTGTGCGTATCGGATGTAAAATTGTTTTCTTCCGGATTTCTACAACTTCCTGGATACTACTACCGGCTACATCGTATATGAACTGTAACCGAGATGAAAGTGTACCAGAGGAGATGTCGGTTCTACGGCCGTCATGCAGATGTCATTGTAACTAACGGGATACTACTACCGGCTAGATCGCCCATGAACTCTAGCCGAGATGAGAGTGTAACAGAAATGATGTCGGTTGTACGGCCGTCATGCCGATGTCATCGTAACTAACTAGATACTACTACCGGCTACACCATCTATGAACTCTAGCCGAGACACCCGTCACGCCGATGTCATCGTATAGATGTCGGTTGTACGACCGTAATGCATATGTCATCTTAACTAAGAGGATACTGCTACCGGTTACATCGCCTATGAACTGTAGCCGAGATGAGAGTGTACTAGATGTGATGTCGGTTGTACGGCCAGTACGCCGATGTCATCGTAACTAACTGGATACTACTACCGGCTACATCGCCTATGAATGCTAGCCGAGATGAGAGTGTACCAGAAGTGATGACGGTTGTACGGCCAGTACGCCGATGTCGTCGTAACTACCTGGATAACTACTACCGACTACATCGCCTATGAATGCTAGCCGAGATGAGAGTGTACCAGAAGTGATGACGGTTGTACGGCCAGTACGCCGATGTCATCGCAACTAAATCGATACTACTACCGGCTACATCGCCTATAAACTGTAGCCGAGATGAGAGTGTACTAGATGTGATGTCGGTTGTACGGCCAGTACACCGATGTCATAGTAACTAATTAGACACTACTACCGGGTACATCGCCTATGAACTGTAGCCGAGATGAGAGTGTACCAGAAGTGATGACGGTTGTACGGCCAGTATGCTGATGTCATAGTAACTAACTGGATACTACTACCGGCTACATCGCCTATAAACTGTAGCCGAGATGAGAGTGTACCAGAAGTGATGACGGTTGTACGGCCAGTATGCCGATGTCATAGTAACTAACTGGATACTACTACCGGCTACATCGCCTATAAATGCTAGCCGAGATGAGAGTGTACCAGAAGTGATGACGGTTGTACAGCCAGTACGCCAATGTCATCGCAACTAACTCAATACTACTACCGGCTACATCGCCTATGAACTGTAGCCGAGATGAGAGTGTACAAGATTGATGTCGGTTGTACGACCAGTACGCCGATGTCATCGTAACTAATTGGATACTACTACCGGCTTCATCGCCTATGAACTGTAGCCGAGATGAGAGTGTACCAGAAGTGATGACGGTTGTACAGCCAGTATGCCGATGAAATCATGACTACCTGGATACTACTACCGACTACATCGCCTATGAATGCTAGCCGAGATGAGAGTGTACCAGAAGTGATAACGGTTGTACGGCCAGTACGCCGATGTCATCGCAACTAACTCGATACTACTACCGGCTACATCGCTTATAAACTGTAGCCGAGATGAGAGTGTACTAGATGTGATGTCGGTTGTACGGCCAGTACGCCGATGTCATAGTAACTAATTAGACACTACTACCGGGTACATCGCCTATGAACTGTAGCCGAGATGAGAGTGTACCAGAAGTGATGACGGTTGTACGGGCAGTATGCCGATGTCATAGTAACTAACTGGATACTACTACCGGCTACATCGCCTATAAACTGTAGCCGAGATGAGAGTGTACCAGAAGTGATGACGGTTGTACGGCCAGTACGCCGATGTCATCGCAACTAACTCGATACTACTACCGGCTACATCGCCTATAAATGCTAGCCGAGATGAGAGTGTACCAGAAGTGATGACGGTTGTACAGCCAGTACGCCGATGTCATCGCAACTAACTCAATACTACTACCGGCTACATCGCCTATGAACTGTAGCCGAGATGAGAGTGTACAAGATGTGATGTCGGTTGTACGACCAGTACGCCGATGTCATCGTAACTAATTGGACACTACTACCGGCTTCATCGCCTATGAACTGTAGCCGAGATGAGAGTGTACCAGAAGTGATGACGGTTGTACAGCCAGTATGCCGATGTAATCGTGACTACCTGGATAGTACTACCGACTACATCGCCTATGAATGCTAGCCGAGATGAGCATGTACCAGAGGTAATGAAGTTTGTACGGCCAGTATGCCGATGTCATCGTAACTAACTTGATACTACTATCTGCTACATCGCCTATGAAGTGTAGCCGAGATGAGAGTGTACTAGATATGATGTCGGTTGTACGGCCAGTACGCCGATGTCATCGTGACTACCTGGATACTGCTACCGGCTACATCGCTTATGAATGCTAACCGATATGAGTGTGTACCAGAAGTGATGACAGTTGTACAGCCAGTACGCCGATGTCATCGCAACTAACTCGATACTACTACCGGCTACATTTCCTATGAACTGTAGCCGAGATGAGAGTGTACCAGAAGTGATGACGGTTGTACAGCCAGTATGCCGATGTCATCGTAACTAACTGGATACTACTACCGGCTATATCGCCTATAAAGTGTAGCCGAGATGAGAGTGTACCAGAAGTGAAGACGGTTGTACGGCCAGTACGCCGATGTCATCGTAACTAACTGGATACTACTATCGGCTACATCGCCTATGAACTGTAGCGGAGATGAGAGTGCATAGTAGCCGCGCTCAAAGCGTTTCCAGGCGGAACGCTTTGATTCTCACTCAAAGGAAACCAGATGGTCTTGTCCCTAGTGTCACTCAAAAAAGCTGACAATGTTGCCAAGTTCTTCTGCCACCTATAGTGAAACTTAGCGTGAAATGATTCTCCTCTTCAATGTTATTATTATTATACGTATGATTAATTCATGTAATAATAATAATAATAATAATAATAATAATAATAATAATACAACTCAGGTCTTCTCAGAAGTTTCAGTTTTAAGTATGTAAACCTGACGTTTACATTATCTATAAAGAATAAAAATACAACAAACCCTACAAAATATAGGTCTATACCTTTTCGACATAACTTTCAAAATGATTTTCATTATTAAAATCTCACAAAGCTTTGGGTTAAGCAAATCCCTGCAATATCAGAAGGCTATAATAATAATAATATCAGAAATTAATAAACCTGAGTAAAACAAGACAAAATCGCAAATAATTAATACATAGCCTGGGAGTAAACTACTCACCGTTTAGTTGGAGTCGCGGTCTGAGTCATCATCACTGTCGCCTGCAACATGAATGATGAGGCGGTCTTCTTCTTCTCACAGGTCTGCATAATATCCCCGTTCTACCTTCATAGATTTTTCCACACATTTCCTCCAGTATTCGGCATCTACGTTCTCAGTACAGTTCCGTAGGGCTTCACAGACACTTGCACTTAACTGAGGAGTTATATTGCTCTTCCTGACGTTAGACTTTAACCGTGCCGACTAATTCGATTGAATTTAATATGCAGTAATAAGGGGGAAGTCGTAACACTTCATGACCTGCCTTTCGAGCCATCTCATCAACTGCGTACATTTTGTTTATATTCGCCGCTTTTATTCTTTCGAGCAAGATTAATTTAATGGGGACTGTGTCCGGTACTGGTAAATCAAATTTCTTCATAAATTCAATAATTTCAGACTTGCTTGACGATTTAGTTTGGATTTTGATAAGTTGTCTAGAATGGTAACTCGCATTGTCTAAAACTATGACATACTTCCTGTCTTTTGAAAGATTTTGCAGTAACAAATTTTTAAACCAATTCTCAAAAACTGTAGCATTCATCTCATCATGGCTGTCAGCTTTAGCATCTGAAATATTTTTGGCAGACAAATAAAGACAATTAGGAGCCCACCCCTCAGCTCCACCAGCATGTAGCACCATGATGCGCTTCCCTCTAGATACAGGGACGTTAATAGCGCAGCCACATGTTCCATCATCCCATCCCTTCTTCACGGTGTCATGTGTATCGAACCAAGTTTCGTCTAGATACACAACATCATAACCCTGTGAACGCAGTTGGTGTAGTCTATGGAGGTATTTGTATCTCCAAGACACAATTCTTGATGACTCCATTATAACACGCCTCTTATTAAGTGTCCGAAATCGAAAGCCGAGCTTCTTCACAAGGGATCTTAGCATTGTTTCTTTATAAGGAAAACTTGAAATGTTCTGAAGATGCTGGAGTAGTTCGGAAATTGTGGGTGGCTGTCCTTTCTTGTAAAATTTGTAAATTTCTTGGCGGATAATGTCGCAAACAAAATTATCAATTTTATTAAAACGCGCTCTTTTGTTACTTGGCTTCTTGGGAGTCACGGGACCTCTAGAAACAATTTTACGAACAGTCGGGCGGCCTAATTTCACAATTTTGGCTGTTTCAGTAACTGAACCCTTACCTACTTTGTTATTTACAACATATTCATGCACGTTACACACTATAGTTTGGCTCTGTTTCGAAATTGTTCTAATCGAATTTTTTATTAGCCTACTAGTGCCTGGAGTGGCCGAGATTTCCCCGTCGTTCGAAAACTCCCCATTATTGTCACTTACATCACCACTATCACTGTTGCTAACTACATCAACAACGATTTCTTCACTATCACTATGACGATGACTCCCTTCTTCATTATCAGCGTGCTGACGATATGGTTGTTCTCTCTCCCAAGGTCTCCACATTTTAAACACGTGAACACGGAACAACACGGAACCGACAATTACAATTATAAATAAAGTAAAGCAGTCATACTGTGATATTTAAATATGAATATACTATGTAAAATACTATGTGCTGTAAGAAGGTAATAAATTAATAATTCCTAAAGCAGTGGTTTCTTTGGCAACGGACTCGAAATTCAGACAAGCGGGCACTTCCGATGGTCGCGCAAAGATTGGTCCACATTTCATTCAAGTTCAAAGTACGTTTGGCATCATTGGAGATGTTTCAGTAGCGGCTAGCTTTGTTCACAGCAGGGCGTGCCTTCGCTAATTGCGCTATTTAACTGTTCTTTGATGCCGCCTGGAAACACATTCAGCGAGGCTACTATACCAGAAGTGACGACGGTTGTACAGCCAGTATGCCGATGTCATCGTGACTACCTGGATACTGCTACCGGCTACATCGCCTATGAATGCTAGCCGAGATGAGTGTGTACCAGAAGTGATGACGGTTGTACGGCCAGTACGCCGATGTCATCGCAACTAACTCGATACTACTACCGGCTACATCGCCTATGAACTGTAGCCGAGATGGGAGTGTACTAGATGTGATGTCGGTTGTACGGCCAGTACGCCGATGTCATCGTTACTAATTGGATACTACTACCGGCTACATCGCCTATGAACTGGAGCCGAGATAAGAGTGTACTAGATGTGATGTCGGTTGTACGGCCAGTACGCCGATGTTATCGTAACTAACTGGATACTAATACCGGCTACATCGCCTATGTACTATAGCCGAGATGCGAGTGTATCAGAAGGGATGACGGTTGTACGGCCGTCATGACAATGTCATCGTAACTCAGTGGATACTACTGCCGGCTGTAACGGACCCCCGTTACGTAAAAATTTATTAACTAGACACTTGGCCTAGATGAATCAAAAGTTTGTTTTGGGCCAATTTGACGGGACTTGCAATAAGACTCATTTAACAGTAAAAATTTTTTTTTATTTCCGGTAATTTTTTCCTACTAACATGACATATTTTACATATTATTCAATTTTTTAAATTATTTTTTGTATTCTGATAGCAGTTCCTAGTTTTCATTGTATCAACAAGTAAAAAGATATTCAATCTGTATTAACTGCAACTAACAATCAGTTTAACCATTCTATGCTTTTGTACCAATAATAATAAAATAACAATATACGTTTATATGGTATGTTCTAGCAAATTTTTAATCAACATCAGTATGAAAATGCTATTATATATATGCCCTTTATCCTAGGAACAATTAATAATAATATCAACAATCAAATTACTCAAAAGAGTACAACAAGTGAATGATTTTAACACAGTTAATCATGTGAATTCCACACATACACATATTCACAAGACTTGTTCTAAGCAATAAAAAAATTCTTTTGTTTCTCACATCATTATCATAGCATTCACTATCTTTTACTTTTAACTACTATATAATTTTAATGGGCATTAATACCCTTATTTATGAATACTTTTAACAATGAAATTTAATCAAACCAGCTGAGTGGATGCTTTAACACAGTTAATAAGAAATCACAAGTATATGTTCATTAGACAGATTCTTACAAAATTCTAATCATTATAACTTGAAAACTTTATTCGTTTATATGCATGTCATTTCTGCTTTGGAACTGGTGAAGTGTAGTTGTGTTTGCGTTTTAATATATGGAAGCTTCCCACCTGTATTCTGAAACATGCGGATTCCAGTAAGAACCTGTGATGCTGCCGGTTAGGAGTGGTTCTGGTAGTTGCAAAGTGCGTGGTCATCCTCCTTCTAGATAACGGTCCTTTTGGTTTTCTGGAGCAGGAGTATATGTGGCTGACGGCGTTGGGTGGAGCTTTCTAGCAGGCATCTCTGCCGATAGTGTCGGATGTTCATGTCACCATGTCAGCCCTTCCTTTCTCCCGACTGGTCGCGGACCCTGTAACAGTTTATTTTGTGCCACTTTATGCTGCTGAGCCCCCAAAAACGTAACAAACAAAATACACTAGAAATAATTAAAATACTATTACCACTAATGTCTCCTTACTGTGAAACGCCTCTTTCGGTACACGCTTTCGCGCATACAACGCTGGGCCCAGATACTAGGATGTAACATACATACCACGGTACAACAATATTATACTACAACAATGTAACACTGAATATCACAATAATTATTAAAACTAACTAGTACCTATAACTCTTTGTAAATATAGCGTTCATCAAACCATATATGGTAATTAAGTTACGTGTAATGAAGGGGGGTGCATTGGAAAAAATAAACCATCAGTTGGTGAGCAGAGTTGAACGAGTTTATTCATTAAATAAAACAGAGTTAGCCTCTTTATGGTTTATGATTATGAATCAGCCAGTGTATCAAAATTTCAATTATTAGATCTTTGGATCTTAAATAAATTAACTGTTAAAATATTAGAAGCTGAATAAATTAAATTGCAATTTATAAAGGAATCGAACTCTGCGCCAAATTAATCAGAATAATTCAGTCATATGAATCAATACAAGTTCATAACATTAACTTCGCACAGCGACCATGCTGTGGATTGTTACTGAGTTTTTTTTACTCTTACTTATAGCTTAAAGTCTTTGTAAGGCAAATATTCATATTTCCTTCTTTATTGACTGTGTAGGACTAGCACTGGGTGTTAATAATAATTAAACATTGTTATTTGAACGGCTAGCAGTGTATGATGGCGTCAATTCCGATGTTGTTCACGCCATGTGCTCGCGAGTTGCAGGTTCGAGCCTCCACGTAGCTCGTAGGACGTATCTGTATCAGCAAGGTAAAATTGTGTAAAGGCCTGGATTCCTGAGATTTTTAACTCGTTCGTAGGGTTGCTGTTTTCGTTCATGGGGTTTTTGTCTTCAAACGTGGAATTACTGTTCCCAAACGTGGAACCAAGTTCCTACTTGGTAAAAAGGCTCCGCACTTAGGATCGACTCGGAGACGAGGAGAAACTCTGCCCAAGGCTATTTCTGCTTGTCGAGTGACTTGACTTTGTCTAGTTAAAACCTTACTAGTGAAAGAACGGGGGGGGGGTAGCATGACGTCAGGACGTCGCGGAAAGTACGAAAATGATTCGGTATCGCGATTATTTAATTTAATTTTATTTAATTTGGTAATGCAATGATCGTTTCATTCAGCGGAAGCTGAATAATTGCAACAGAACTCCCCCCCTCCCCGAAAGGCAAGCCCTCGGGTGCAGAAACGGCGGTTGTCCAAGATCAATTTTACAAAAGGGCGAATTTCAAAATTCGAAGAACACCAATAATCTGTACAGAGACACCAAGTAAGGCTTCTCGCAAAATAAGAAATATTCACCAATCAAATCAACAACAAACACCCACACGAAGGACAAAAGGCGTCCAGTAAATTAACAACTAACAAGCAAACATAATAACTTAATCGTAACCTACTCCAGCTTCAATAACACAACAAAACACATACTCCAATACGCACAAAGCGAACAAGACATAAACGATTCGTCATCGGGTATCTCGTCAATGGACGTCCCATGGATGGGCACCCCGCAAATGGGTATCCCGCGCGCGGATAGGGTTGTGAGACAATTAAACGAAGTCGACTTCGAGAAACTTGACACATTATGTACACGAAACTGGAAGGTTTCGAATCACTCGATACGGCACTCGCTGCTATCCAAAGACAATTCCGAGAGCCACCTTCAGTCACCTTAGAAACGTTGCGTGCGCATCGCAACGCCTTCTCACTGAAAGTGAACGACTAGGGGGTGATCAGTCCCCACGCCGCTCATCAGGCAAGGCGAGTGATGGCGGTTTGCTAATCAACATGCTGATGTACAAGGGAAAGCCACCACTATGCCGGCACAGCGGCATCTGGGGCCCGAGAGCTATGTTCATGAAAGGCGGGCTTCAGAGAACTACTGTGACTTTTCTTCACGTGTGACAGACTCTCCGGTTGTCCTAAATTTACGGTTACCGGGGTTAGGAAATCAATAATGCGAAAGGGACCTGACCATCAGGGCATCATTTTTGCGGTAAGCTTGTTCACTCCCGAACTAAGAGGATGGGTCCTACACCACACCAAATCACCTATTTTGAACAGACAACCCTGACGATCCCTGTTGTACGAGCTCGCAGCGCGGTGGTGGGCTTTCATTAAGTGGGGTCTCCCACTGGCCGGAGTGCTGAAAACGTGACGTCACACTAGGCGCCGAAACGAAACAGTCGCTAATGCTGTTTACTGTGTCGCGTGCTCAAATAACCTTTCCTACACACACCTGTAATGGTTTACCTGAACATGTCCTATATGGTTGTAATCTGTATGAACTAACAAAGACCTTGGTATGAAAAAATGTAGAGTTTTGTTAACAACAACAGTTATATTTAGCATTTGAGAAAGTGCAATTTACACGAAGGATGTAAAAAAGCTGTGAATCAAGGTAATTGACAGCTTATCGGGGAAATAACTTTTCATGTTTCTTTATATAGATAAACAGCCAAACTTTCGTATTGTACAAGATTTTATATCATGTATGATAAGTAGTACCAGAAGCGGGGTAAGCAGAAAAATTAAAGAAATAACCGATTACTAACTGCTCAGTATTTATTTGCAACAATATTTGTTCATTTGAAGATGGTGCATTACAATCTCGTATTGCCTTACGTCCAACATATTTATATGTAATTTAAAATCTACTTACAATAAAGTTATTTAGACTAACTTAACAATTATGTGTCTAACATTTATCTAAGTTAACGCTGAACTTGGCGGCAGAAATTTGTGTATTTTCTCTTTTTGTCCGATTTGACATCATTCTGAGCATCTTTCCTTTTTTTATTGAATTTGTCATTACGGGATTTTGAATAATTGTTTAATAAGATGTTACAAAAGGAAAATAAACATTTATCGATAAGTTTGTTAAAATTAGTTTTACATATATTACAATTTCTCTGTGGATGATGGATGTCAATAAAACCTAAAACAGTGGATTTTAGCGCTACTCTCTGATTAGTGGACAATAAAAACTGTGTTTCGTATCTGTCAGATACAATTAATGTAAACACTTTGAAAGCTAAATTTAGTACTTCCATCACATAATCTGAAGGGTATTTTAAAGATCCTCTATTAATAACATTAAAATAGTAATTGTCCTTTTGTGGTACAACAGTAGACTCGGTATTTGTTGTAGTAAAGAAACTGTGTACCAAGTAACCACCAATATAAACAAGGCCTAAAGTGTCATTTTCTGATAAGGTAACATCAGTTATGTCTACCTGCAGGTCATCAAAAATTTGATTACTGTTGTCATGCATATCATTACTATCGCTTTCTTCACAGTCTGCTGTGGAAATAAATAAATCTTTGATACATACTTTACTGTGTCTAGAGGAGTAAATATTAATCAAGCTCAAAGTTTTTAGTTTTTTTTCTGATTCCAAAACCTGCTTGACTGATACATGGTAACATGCACCACTCATCTGTCTATACTGGCTAAATCTGGCCTCTAACGGATCGGTCTGAAATTTGCCAAGTAAAACATATGACAATTTTATGTCTCCTAAGAGAAACGAAATAATCTCCATTAAAGTGTTAACAGTATGTAGCAATGCTACATGTGTTTCATTGGTTAATTTTCCTCTCATTTTAGCTTTTGTCAACTCCTCCCATTGAACAACAAGTTCATCCCATTTAACTAACCATTTACTAGAAGACTTCAAAAAAACAAAATTAGTATCTGTTACAGACTGGATTGGTTTAAAGTTTTCGTCATTAAATTTAACTCCCTTGTACATATGTTTTACGTTGACAATCTTCCACCACTTTAAAATGACCTGAATGAAATGTGCAATACTACTCTTAGTTTCTGTTTTAGTCAATGACGAATTTTCATTCAAAGCAGCAATATTTTTCTCGTCGAATAACCTACAGCACAAATGAACATTTTGCCTCTCTATTGATGTTGGGTATAACACTTTTTTTGACAGTGAAGGAGCCAGTTTAACACAGTTATTTTCCTCACTTAAATGTAAGATTTTGAGATCTGATACACAAGCAATTTCTTTTACGTCATTTTTGTCGAAATTTGGAAACACAAATGTTTGTCTGTTATCTACTTGGTTTAACCAGTTATTTCTAATACATTTAAACAAGTGAACTGGATCGAACATAACATAAATATTCTGTGACTCACAGTAAGGGTTTACAAATTTTGTTTGAAGAGTGCCTGCACAAAATCGTTCAAACGTATTTCTGTTTACCCTGTTGTTATCAGATATCAAACAAAATACTTTAAACCCTATCTCAGTAAGTAGTTTTATTACTAGATTTGTTAAGGTGAACAGCATATCACTAGAGAAATTTGTAATAGGGAACAACCCAACGACATCTTTGTATTTGGACATAATTGAGGAAATCATAAAAACTTGCACTGTACTTGCAGGCTCTGGTGCATTTTGGTCATTAACTACTAGACCCTCAACCTTCCCACCCTTATAAGTGATTTCGGGGTTAACATAAATTTCATCAAGGAGTAGGCAGCACAACTTTTCATTTTCTTCAAGGACACTAACTTTTTTCTTTAAGTAGTCCATGTGGCCAGATTTTAAACCTGAAGTATTAACTCCTAATTTAAAAGTAAATTTATTTAAATATTTTGGGTGTGGCATTGTCAGAAGCTTAGCTACTCTGATATAGTTATAGGATCCTGGGAAAGCAAAAAGTAAAGTAGCGAACCAAACTAAAGTATTTACACAATAACTGACTTTCTTTTTGAATAGTAAATTAAATTGTTCCTGTAAAAATGTTAACCTTTTGCTTACATCAGGATTATCCAAACAGTCATCAATTAGACTACCGAGAGAACTATTTACAGAGATGATGTGGGCTTCAGTACTACAATTAATATTAATCTGCCTGTTCTCATTAAATAAGTATTCGAGTAAAGCGTTTAACTGTGACCATAAACATAGACGTTTTCTACCATAACTAATTTCTAAAATCTTTGGATCATCGTTAATAATTATGTCATCTCTTGATAATACATTAAAAGACAAATCCTTACTTATAAGTAGACTTATCAATACTTTAACATTACCTCTTTTGGTTTGATAAACAGAGAAAAAATTTAAAGTGTCTTCACTGGCGTGCAAATGAAAATGTTTAATAGCATGGTCATCACACTTAAGTTTATATCTTTCTTTAATATCATTTATAGTGTCTAATATCTTTACTTGGCTCTTCCGGTCCTCTTCTCGCTGCCGGATTTCCTCTCTCCTGCTTGCAGGGTCTCTTCGAGGGGGAGGTAGATTTCTCGTCAAATATACGGGCTGGTTTTCAAAAACTGTTGGACGTGCATCTGCAGCTAATTTCACACGCTGTCGTTTTACAGTCAAGACGGTGCCGTCGGGTTTTGTCACCGAGTCCTCTCGCACGATTTAACGTTCGTCGAAGTGGCGAATGCAAACAACAGATCGTTTGCTGGGCGTGAAGTTTGCTCTGTGAATAGCATTTAGCCATTTTTGACACTGGATAGGATCCTTCGGGAATCTAAAAACAGTCACTGAACCATCTGTGTTATAATTGCTTTTGCATCCTGGTACGCAGCATGAAGTTGGCATGTTTTTAATATTCTTATCACAAATGTACGGAATGAAAAACAGTTGCAGCAAAACTTCGTATACGAATAGAAACACGTGTGTAAGTGTGTACTGACTAAAAAAGCATTGGGCTGGTGACGCGAAACGGTCCGGCGCCTACTGTGACGTGGCGCGTGGAGTGGAGGGGGTGACTCTGGCCAGTAGTATAGTGAGGCCTTGGTCTCCCCGACTGCCACACTACCTGAGTGTCCTCGGTTGCCTAGGGTAGAAGGCTCTGAATATCCCAAGCGCAGGTTAGGGGAGTGGACGGGGCGAATTTAAACATCACTTCAAAAGGACTTCTTCCGGTGGACTCGTGCTTAGCGGAATTGAAAGCTATTCCGCCAGGGCAGGGACTCATCCCAGGAAGACGTATTCCGAGAGTGGAAGTCTATGAGGGAGGCTTTCAGATTGCGATTACAACGTTCTGCCAGTGAAGGTTGAGGGTGGTAAGGAGATAAAGTGTTGTGTCTCACGCCGTGAGAAAAGCAAACATTACGGAAAGAGTGGGAGCTAAAACTTGTAGCGTTATCAGAGATTATATACTTTGGAAAACCGAAATTCTGAAAGATATGAGTATTCAAAGCCTGTACAGTAGCCGCCGAAGTAGGATCCCGGACAGGACATAGCCAACAAAACTTAGAGAACGAGTCAACAGCCACCAAAATGAATCGATTTCCCCGTTCACTTCGGGGTAATTTGCCGACGTAGTCAATATGGATTTTCTCCATAGGTCTGCTCGGGACCGAAGACGACAGGAGATCTGTTTTCGTGTTTCGAGCGGGTTTACTCGTTTGACATACGTCGCAACGTCTGACCATTGTTTTAACGTCATTATAACAGCCGGGCCAGAAGAATAGGCTGCAGATCTTGTTCTTAGTTTAAAAAAAAATTAAACCTGGTAGTCGTGGGACTACCGGTAGACATGGAATCATGGGCAGACTTGTGCTTTGGGAAGGAATGAAGGGTTGGTTAAATAAACAGCTACATAAGTTTCAATGTATTTTATTTATTCAGAATTTTCAGAAATTACAGAATTTACAGAGTCACCTAACGCTAGTTGATGGAATATGGAGCGATGGTAGCTGAAGTACGATAAGAATATCTGGGCGAAGAGTTGCATGTTGTGACAACGTCAGGTCTATGCTCGTGTTTCCGAGTGTAGTTGATGGTAAGCTATGGAGTTGTAGGCCGTACTCGTCGTTGATGTCCTGTAGTAGGTTCTCGTGATCGGGTGCATGCTTGTTGAAGTCGCCGCAGAGCATTATTGGTGTAGTCGCTTTGGGGGCACGCCGGATGACCCAGGTATCGGAGATGCGGGCCGCTTGGGCGCTGACGAGATTTCGTCAATCTTCAAATAATTGCCATTGTCTAAGTTCTCGGCCTATTTCTTTGACTTTAGTCTCAAACGATAGGCCTGTTGACGCTCTGCATAGCAGTTGCCGGTTTTTGGTTTGAAAATTTTGGTTCGAGTTTTATCGTGATTTTTAGGTCGAGGAATTTCAAATTTTTGAGTTCAAATGTTGTTATTATTTTCTGTGAGTACTTCTGGTACTCGGAATTAGTGTTATTGGAGAGATTTAGTTCTGAGGATCACAACGCACTTTGTATTTTCGCGATCGGACTTGTAGTTCCCGAGATATTTAAGTTTTAGTGGAGCAATTTAGAAATTTTCGGCGCAAAAACACCCTCACGCAGACAAAGCCTAGAGGCGACTGAAGTCAGTTGTCAAAATTCTCAGTACTATTGTTGGAAGGGGGCCGAGTGACTCGATCACCTGACACCTGGTTTGCTGGGATTGGTTGAGCGGTTCGTGAGATAGTGGTATGCCGAAAGTACATTTGAAACATAAAGGTCGATTTTCGCGAAACGTGCGAGTAAGACATTACATACCTATGGATTCCATGTCAAAACCTAAATGTCCTCCCATGAGAGAGTCATGAAAATACCTGAAAACCATGTCTCTTACCGCTTTTGGTAAGTAAATTCTATGAGGTTTACCCGCTTTATCTTTTGTACACAAAACTCTTTTCGACAGGCAGTACTTGTCTGTGCACGATCCGGATTCCACGTCCTCTATTACCTTCGCCACGACATCGTCCTCGCGCTGCAATTGATACAGATCTGAAAAACTTAAGGGAAAATTAGACAGGACGCCGGCGCACAGGGCTGGCGAATCCTCGACGTCGTCCATGTTAAACATCCGGGACAAGGCGTCGGCCACGGGATTTTGCGTGCCCCTGATGTGGCGCACCTCGAACTTTAGGAAAGTAAGTCGGGTGATCCAACGTCCCAGCTTACCTAGCTGTTGCGGATGGGAGAGCAGCCACGAGAGGGCTTGATTGTCAGTTTCTAAAACGAACTCCCGATGTTCCAAATACTGCCGGAACTTCTCTACCCCAAAAATTACTGCCAAACATTCAGACTCGTACGCGGACGATGCCTTCTTTTCTTGTGGGGTGAGCGTGCGGGAGGCGTATGCAATGGGCTGCCGCACCCTTTCGACCTCCTATAACAGCACGGCGCGAAGAGCAGAGGAGCTAGCGTCCGTCTGGAGGATAAAAGTATTGTTAAAATCGGCCGTACGCAGGACTGTGGGTTGACTAACCGCGTCTTTTAAGGCAACAAAAGCGTCCTGTTGTTCCGCTCCCCAAAAGGAAGTTCTCGCCCTTTCTTCTCAACCGAGCCAGAGGGGCCGCGATTTATGAAAATTTGGGGATGAACTTAGAGAAATAGTTCACCATCCCAATAAAACGCGCCACGCCCTTGGCGTCCTTGGGACACGAGAACTCCCAAATGGCTCATGTCCGATCCGGGTCCACGAAAACGTCCTGCTCGGACACAAGGTGTCCCAAAAAGCTAATCTGTTTTACCCCAAAACGAACCTTGTCGGGATTTACAGTGAGCTTGGCCCTTCCTAGCCTCGCAAGTACCTCGTCGACATGATGCACGTGATCTTCCCAGGATTTAGAGTATACGATAATGTCGTCGAGGTAGTTGAATACATACTTGTATTTTATGTCGGACAAGACAGTGTCCAACAACCTGGTAAGCACTTGGGCCCCGGTGCTCAAGCCAAAAGGGACCCGACAAAACTCGTATAACCCGTAAGGGACAACAAAAGCTGTAATGGGCATAGACTTTTCGGATAGCGGAATTTGGAAATAGGCGTTAGAGAGGTCCAGGATACTAAAGTATTTCGCGCCCGAAAACCACTGGAAGCAGGTGTGAATATTAGGTAACGGCTGCGCTTCAATCTCAATGTTCTTGTTCAACTTCCGGTAATCAATAACCAACCGAGGTTTTTGTCAGGTCGACAGACCAAAAATGCCGGGCTCGCATAAAGGGACACTCTAGGTTTAATAACACCCTCCCTAACTAGGTGGTCGGTAATCTCTCGCATGGCTTCCATTTGGGGGGGGGGAGCTGGTAAGGAGGAGCCATAACGGGCCGATTATCCAGCAGGGTAATGTTGTATGTCAACTTGTCCGTTTGGCCTAGTTCCCGGTCAAAACATTCTTATGACGGTTGCATACTTTAATTATCTCGTCCGCCTTCTTCTGGTCGAGATGTCCGACATCAAAAGGCCCTTTATCTAAAAGATTAGAAATGACAACCGTCCGGACCATTCTTGCGGTCGCACAGCGAAATGAGGTTTTTGGGACAAAATTTAAAGTATATTACCCCTTGGTGTATATCGAGCACCAAACGGGTGTGATGGATAAAGTCTGCGCCAAGAATGAGGTCGCACGATAGGCCCTCAACGACCAGAATGGGGAAATTACAAGTGTAAGCGTCTATTTTCACTCTGCATAAGGCTTCCAAACCGATTCGTAAGTTGCTGTTGCAGGCACTCCTGTACACTGCAGTACTTTTCGTCCGTTTCAAGACGCTTTGGTTATTCTCTATAGCCTCGAACAGCCGACGCGACATAATTGTGCGTACGGATCCAGAGTCGATCAGTCCGCTCACGGTTTTTTCTTTGAAACTAACTTTCACCTGGGGCGAAAGTAGCTTGTTCTTGAACAAACTCGTCAAATTCTTTTCCGCCCCCAAATGTTCTTTATACGTGTCGTGGGAGGTGATACATTGAGTCAACACCCGGCTCTTCCTTTTGTTAGACAAACGACGGCACTTTAGGGCATTCCTCTTGGGTAGTTTCCCGGTAAACAAACGGCACCGCCAGATGTAGTGCCCCTTTTTACTACACAAAAGTTTACAAAATAGTTTACACAAATTTTCATAAGACAAATCATTAACCTGTCCCGGACCGGACGGAGCAAGACGTGACAAGAAAACCACGTGGTCCAAACGCAAATTACTAACAAAAAAAATGGCGAAATTAACAAAATTACACACTATAACCGACGGAAAACCCACGGACAACTATGGATAACCACTCTCCGGCTACCACTTCTGTGACACGCCTCTTTCGGTACACGCTTTCGCGCATACAACACTGGGTCCAGATACTAGGCGTGTAACATACATACCACGATACAACAATATTATACTACAACAATGTAACACAGAATATCACAATAATTATTAAAACTAACTAGTACCTATAACTCTTTGTAAATATAGCTTTCATCAAACCATATATGGTAATTAAGTTACGTGTAATGAAGGGGGGGTGCATTAAAAAATATGAACCATCAGTTTTTGAGCAGAGTTGAACGAGTTTATTCATTAAATAAAACAGAGGTAGCCTCTTTATGGTTTATGATTATGAATCAGCCAGTGTATCAAAATTTCAATTATTAGATCTTTGGATCTTAAATAAATTAACTGTTAAAGTATTAGAAGGTGAATAAATTAAATTGCAATTTATAAAAGAATCGAACTCTGAGCCAAATTAATCAGAATAATTCATCATATGAATCAATACAAGTGTACAACATTAACTACGCACAGCGAGCATGCTGTGGATTTTTACTGAGTTTTTTTACTCTTACTTATAGCTTAAAGTCTTTGTAAGGCAAATGTTCATATTTCCTTCTTTATTGACTGTGTAGGACTAGCACTGGGTGTTAATAATAATTAAACATTGTTATTTGAACGGCTAGCAGTGTATGATGGCGTCAAGTCCGATGGTGTCACGCCATGTGCTCGCGAGTTGCAGGTTCGAGCCTCCACGTAGCTCGTAGGACGTATCTGTATCAGCAAGGTAAAATTGTATGAAGCCCTGGTTTCCTGAGATTCTTAACGCGTTCGTAGGGTTGCTGTTTTTCTTCATGCGTTTCTGTCTTCAAACGTGGAATTACTGTTCCCAACATGGAATTATCGTCCCCAAACGTGGAACCAATTTCCTACTTGGTAAAAAGGCTCCGCACTTAGGCGTCGACCCGGAGACGAGGAGAAACTCTGCCCACGGCTATTTCTGCTTGTCGAGTGACTTGAATTTGTCTAGTTAAAACCTTACTAGAGAAAGAACGGGGGGGGGGTAGCATGACGTCAGGACGTACAAAAATGTTTCCGTATCGCCAGATTATTTAATTTAATTTGGTAATGCGCTGATCGTTGCATTCGGCGGAAGCTGAATAATTGCAGCATTACTTACTACAACATGTACCTAGAAGAGCCATAATATCTACCTAAATGCTAAACGGAGGGGTGTGAGTGAATTAAATAAATCTTAATATTACCAATCAGTGAGCAGAGAGGGCCACAGCATGTTTATTTGGATCTAAAATGAGCCTAGAAATGTTTGCAATCATAAATTGTAACCCCTCTTTAACTTAGGCAGTTAAAAAAAAAAGATTTAAAAAAAAATAAAATTTTTGAATTTTTTTTTGAAAAGAGGGGCCACAAGTTAATTAGAACTAGACCAAAGCCTAGAGAAGCCAAAAATGCGCTGGATCCAGTGAGACGGGACTTGCAATGAAAACTCATAAATTAAACAATTAATAACATCCCTTTTATTATTCTATCTCCATTTTGAAACAATATTAATAACAAAATCAATAAACACAACAGTCAGAATCTATTATTCCCTTAAATTGTTAATTAAAATAATCCATTGAACTTAATGGAGATAAATTTTATAGACTTCTTGATAATGCACATTACAATACCAAATTCTCAAACAATTTAATTAAAATTAAATAGTGACCAATCCATATACTTGTTATTAAAGTTAATTAAAATAAATTACTTTATTAGAAGAAAATATTCAGCAAAAATTAATTGAGATAGAATAAATACTTTTTATTAAAATTAAAAGGATATATAATCCTATGTTTCATCTTTCTTTTCTAAAACCCTATATCTAAACTCCCCACCAAAAATACACCTAAATGTACAATACATATAACCCCCCAAAATACACACACAAATGTACAATACATCACATGTTCCACAATACAATACAATTATACAAAGATCTCTTGCCACGCCCTTTTCTTACCCCCATGAGGTATATTATTAATTCTTTTATGGACATCCATGTTCGGATTACAATACTTAATTGGTTCATAACACATGACATGTGTATTAGATTATGCTTATGCAACTCCAGTAGTCCCCAGGACATAATAAAATCCAAAATTTGGCCAAGTGCCGAATACTGTTATAAAATTCTGCCCCACTGGGCTTTTATATTGTGAGAAATAAAAATTTAGAAAACAATGAACCCCCCAGTTATCATAATTAATTAATAGAATATATATATATATATATATATATATATATATAGAAACATTGCTAATTTGTGAAAATAGAAATATGTCATGAATCTTATAACCCTTTAAAAAAGTACTTTTGGCCCAGAGACCGACATGTTCGTTTGCCAGTCGGTGCATAATTTAACCTGTCTCAACAACACGTTTAATACTGTATGGACATGCAACCGTTCAGGATTAAACTTGTGAAAATCCACCTAACTACCCCAGAAATTTCTATACCATATGAACCAAACTGAATTTAAAAATGAGAAAATATATATATATATAAAATGAACACTAAATTGAACCCAAGAAATTACAAATTGAATGAATGACTTAAAAGCTGTAATGAAACACATATACTGAAATAAGAGGGAATTATACGTTTGAATGTAGAACTGCCTACGATAGATGCCAGCCTCTGAGCTGATAATTTTACAACAAATTAATAAAATTTACAATTGATTTCACACCCAGTTCACACAGTATACTGTCCCGTTAATTGGGGATCCAATTAAATGTTTAAAAACTTGAAAGTGTTGTGGTTGATTGATAGAACTGGTTCACTGGGTCTTTTGAGTCCATCTCTACGCGGTTTGAGATCACCTGATTTTTGTCCATGGGGGTGAGGTGGCAATCTCGTGGCCTACATTACAGGTGTTGGTGGGGCGTCCTGGCTATTCCTCCGGTAGATGAAGTGAGAGCGAATGGTGTTACAGGTTCAGGTCATGTTGTTGGGCTTTTTCTCGACTTGTTCGGAGGACCCGCAGTCGATTTCAGATCTAGCCTGACATAGTGTGAAGGATGTTAGACGAAATTTTCTTCATCTCCCGGAGTACAAAAAAAATGCAGCCATCAGCCACGAGCTTTGGTGTTAGACGCACTTAAACAGAATAACTTCCGCCCTTCTTGTTTGCCTACAGCGGCTGGCACCAGATGCCAGCACCTCTCAGGCACTTGATAAGCTCAGAATTAGTGCCTTATCTTCGCTACAAGAGTGCAGCACCAATTAAAGCGCTTCAAATTCTGTACTGCGTTTAACTTACAGGACGTTATATACTGGACATGCGCCGGTTCTATACTAGAGTCGGCACACCCTCACCCCAAAAGGGCAACATAGTTGCCTCACAGTTACACGCCGGGAGAGTACCCTGCAGTGTACCCCCTCCCCAAAACAAACCGGTGGACATCGTGGTTAGGTCGGCCCAGCAGCATTTGCTCTCAGGAGAACAGAGGCTCAGAAAGAAAACGAAAGAGAAGAGAGAAGGTATGTAGTATGTAAGTGTGCGGATGCTGCACGCTGACCTGATCAGGGCCAGCCCACAGCAAGGAGAGACAGCTAAGAAAGACTAAAGAAAAGTTGAGACGTCTCAGATTTCTGACCTCCTGAGGGTTGTCCACTAAAGCCAGAACACGACTGCCACCTTCAGAGGACCTCCGCCCTACCTCTACGGGGTCTAACCCCCTTCAAAAGTTCTCGATTGCCCCCGACAGGGTTTCAATTTTGAAATATGGCTTACCACACTTTTAGTATCGTCCCCCGGTACGCCCAGCCGGGCCGTTACCGGTGACGTGAATCCCAGGATGCGATATGGCCCTGACCAGCGGTAACACAACTTTGCGGCACGTTTGTCTGCGGCTGAGCTGAGTGGGTGGCTTTGGCAATACACCCAGTCACCAATTCGGAAGGGGTTTGGAATTCGCCCCTGATTATAACGCCGACGGACCCGCTCGTTCGCTCGCAGCAAATTCTTCCGAGCTTCCTTCCACCTCTCCGCTGTTTTATTATTGGGCTCCCGCGGCAGAAGATCTTCGATATCCCACAGATTGGTCAACGGGAGTGCGGGCGAGAATCCAAACAGAATTTCAAAGGGCACGGCCTGATGACTATCGTGTCGGGCCGTGTTGAAAGCTAACTGTAACCACTTCAGATTCTGATCCCAGGTGGTTTGTTGCTCTGCATGATAAGCAATCAGGGCGGACCGGAGATTCCGATTGAATCTCTCCGCATGGGACGGTTGTGGGTAATAAGGGGAAGTGGTTACGTGTTTGATCCCACTGGCGAAACACATACGCCGGAATTCACTTGAAATAAACTGCGGGCCATTGTCCGAAACAATGATGGTCGGAAGACCGAAATGCTGAAATACTTGGTTTTGTAGCGCGTTAATGGTTAAACGAGCGGTTGCCTGCCGTAAGGGCAGTAGCCAGGCAAACTTAGAAAAAGCATCCACGCAAACAAGCAGGTAAGCATTACCTGACTTGCTACGGGGGAACGGCCCCACGTAGTCGATGAACAACTTCTCCATCGGTCTGCTCGCCACCTCAGATGATAACAACCCTAGTTTGGTGTTCTGGGCAGGCTTGCTCAAGCCACAAAGATGACAGCTCTTAACCCTTGTCGCGATGTCCCTATCCATGCCCTTCCAGATAAAATGTTTCCTAACACTGGAAATGGTCTTAGAAATTCCCTTGTGACCTCATACTGGGGAATTATGGTAATAGCTGAAGACCATGGGCACTAACTTGCTAGGCAGCACGATCTTGAGTGCACGTCCTTTTCTCTCTCTCTACAACAGAGGACTCCCTTGGACAAGAAATAAGGGGCCTGTACGTTACCCTCCTTGATATTTTGGATGACTGGACCCAGCACTTCGTCGTTTAACTGATGGGGTAACACATCAGTGAAGGCTAAAGGAAAGTCTAAAAGAACGGAACATGGTTGCTCAGATTGGGCATCACTGGGTTGGGAAAACATGCGGGACAAGGCATCTGCAACCACATTTTGAGATCCCCTAATGTGTTGCACGGTGAACTTAAATGATGAGATTTTCACCACCCATCTACCAATCTTACCCAGTTGCCGGGGATGAGCCAGAAGCCATGAGAGAGCCTGATTGTCGGTTTCGAGCAGGAACTCAGCATGTTCCAGGAAACGCCTGAACTTGTCTAGAGCGTACACTACAGCTAAACACTCTAGCTCATAAACAGATGATTTTCGTTCTTGCTGGGTCAACGTCCGGGAAATAAAAGCCACAGGCTGCCTAGCGTCGTCTACAACTTGGGAGAGAACCGCCCCGAGCGCAACCGAACTCGCGTCCGTCTGCAGTATAAACGGCTTCGAAAAGTCGGGCATCCGTAACACCGGTGGGGAGATGATGGCTTCCTTCAATGTGTCGAAAGCTTTTTGTTGATTTTCCCCCCATGTAAATTTTTCGCCCTTCTTCCTTAGTTCGTTCAAGGGTGCGGCAATTTCGGCGATGTTCGGTATGAAACGTCGGTAAAAATTTACCATACCGACGAATGTCGCTATGCCCTTCGCATCCCTAGGGGGAGGAAATTCACGGATGCCCTGTGTCCTCTCGGGGTCTACCGTAACGCCCCGATGTGAAACTAAATGGCCCAAGAAAGGAATACTCTCTTGGGCGAAACGAACCTTCTCGGGATTGGCAGTGAGACCAGAATCCCTTAACCGACCCAACACTTCTCTTAGATGACCCAGATGATCATTGAAGGTCTCGCTATATACTAGTAAATCATCGAGATAGTTGAACACGAAGCGGAATTTCGCATCGTGAAAAACCGTATCGAGAAGCCGAGTAAGGGTCTGGGCCCCCACAGCCAAACCCATGGGAACCCTTGTGTACTGGTACAAATTCCAGGGTACACAAAAGGCCGTATATGGTCTACTTTCTTTGGCCAGAGGAATTTGATGATAGGCCGCGTTAAGATCGATAATAGTGAAATATCTGACCCCACTGAACCAATCAAAGGCCGAATGTAAATATGGGAGGGGAACAGAATCCACCTCTATATTGGAATTCAACTTCCGATAATCAATTACCATTCTTTTCTTGCCCCCAGGCTTTGGCACTAAAAATGCTGGACTGGCATAGCTCGAATGAGAAGGTTCAATTACCCCTTGTTCCAACAATTCTTGAACCTTCTCTCGCAGAATGGTCATCTTCGGAGGAGCAAACTTGTAAGGGTGTGCCCTTACTATTTTAGAATCTGTTAGACGTATCTTATATTCCAACAGGTGTGTGAGTCCCAAAGTAGGAGTTAACACCTCGGGAAATTCCTCACACAAATGGTCTAAGGCCTTCTGCTGGGATGGAGTGAGATGATCTCGTGCAGAATCGGGACAAGCTACTTCTTGGATACCCGGCTTGGCGCCCTGGTACCCAAGGAACGAATTAGAACTTCCCGATTAAATTTAAAGAAACATTGGTGCGCTTGGATGTCCAGCACGAGACCACTTTTTGCGATGAAGTCGGCACCAATTATGCAATCCACTCCCAGAGCAGGAGAAACCAGAAAAGGCCACACCCAAGAAAACCCATCGTTTTTAAATTGAAAGGTGATAACCCGGGAGATAGGCAAGATTTCCCGGGATGCAGTCCAGCATACTGCAGATGACAATTTCGACTCCTTAATCAAGCCCTGCTTTTCAAGATCCGCGTATACCCGAGATGAAATTATGGATCGGGCCGAACCGGAGTCAACTATGGCTCTGAGCTGACCCCCTTTTACCTCGAGCGACAGAAAGGGGCATACAGAAAGTTGTTGCGAGGTAGTGGACCGGACCTTGATGTTGGAAGAGTTGGATACTAACAATTGCCTGGAGGTCTTCGGAAGTTGAACAGAATTCGAGCGGGGGGAAGACATCCTCCGAAATATCTTCCCCTGTCTATCTAGTTTTTTGGTGCTGGTCTAGACATAGGTGGTGCTGGGCGCGCGCGCCCTCGAGTGCAATTTCTCGCCACGTGTCCCGGGCGGTTACAATTATAACAAACCACCGCTTTCGTTTGCTCGCAATTTCGAGCTGACTGGGCCTGTCGGGGGAAGAAAGGCTCTCTGGGTCCTTCCGATCTCTGCGGTCTTGGTTCTTCTCCTCTACCGTCTCCCCTCGCGTAGTCGCTCATCTGGATAGCGTTGGTCATGACGCAGAGCCGGTCCAGGTCAGCAAACCATTGCGGCCGCTCTGCAAAAACTAGACGTAATCGGTCTTCGGAGGAGACGCCGTCGAGAATGTTCTGGACCACTTCCTCCTGCGACATGCCCAGTCCCAGTATCCGAGATACTTCCCGGATTCGTTGCACGTATTGGGCTAATGTTTCGCCCCGCGCCTGCACTCTATAAAAGTGTCGATGTCGCAACTGCTCCATCAATCTACAGGGGACGAACGTCCCCAACACCACCCGGTGGAACTCCGCCACTCCACCTTTACGACGCATCACCTCCGCCACCCTGTCAGCCATTGTTCCGCGACAATAGTGGAATATGAGTTCGAGCACCGTACTTTCTGACATGCCCGGGTAGATTACCAACTGGAAGACAGTCCTAAAAAAAGGTAAAAGTTTCTCTGCTTCCAGTCCATCTACGACTGGTAGTTGTTGAATTATGTGAGAAAGTGGGTTGGGCAGCTTATGGTAAGACGCCGCCCCCAAACCGGCGTGAACAGGTTCTATGTCTCTATAAGAGGAGTTTACGGCTGAGACTACGGACTCAGCAACTGGAACCGGCGTGGATGCTCTAGCAGGTTGAGACCCCTGGAGGGTCGAGGTAATCTGCTGAATTCTTTCGTTTATGTTATAGGGCGGCACAAGTTCGCCGCCTTGTGCTTGTAGATTCTGCAGCCTAAGTAGCACATGCTTCAGCCGTTGCCGGATCCGCCGGACACCGATAGAGCACCCCGGTCCCGCCTCCAAACTTTCTACACAGCTAGCTAACCCCCGCAGCTCCTCCCACTTCTCACTACAAATTTCCCACTCGCTCTCTTGGTCAGTAATGGTGACCTTAGAGAGCGTGCCCCCCGCGGCTAGCGCTTCTCGGAGCTGCCGTCGTAAAATTTGAACATTCCCTCGAGGGTCTTTGCTCCGGGCTCGGAGTTCGAACTCAAGTTCATCCCGCAAAAACAGCTCGGGATTTAGTGCACTCATCGTCGCTTCGCGGTCGGCACACAAAACAAAACACACAACATTAAAACTAAATACAATTAATACAGGAATCAGAAAAACACGAGTACTAATCCTTCCTTCGAGTAGACTGCGGGTCCACCTACCGTTGCGAGGACCCAGCCCACTTACCTGAACTGCTCTCACTCAACGACTCTACACAAATGGAACGCGACACACACACACTAACACACAACACGACAAAAACATCGACCAACGAAAATTTTCAAAAATATTCTCAATATTTCTTCGGCTACCGTATATCGGAGGAGACCGACTGCCGACAGGGCCATACCGCATAATTAAAACACCTCCCCAAATATGGGCAAGGTAATACTCCAACCATCTCCACCCAGGCACAGATCTGCGATAAGTCGCGTTTCCAAAGGAATGTCCCCATCTAAAATTTCTCACCACGTGGCACTATCAACTATTCAAGGCGGGCAGTACATGTACATATATAACACAAAACCTTAAACCTAACAAAATATTTTCACCTTTAGATATAGGGCCTTTCAAAATTTTTCTAAGTTTCATTAGAACTCCACAAATGTTTCCTGAGTTTGCAAGCCCCGTCACACCCACAGGACTCACGGGTTGACCCTAATCTCAACCACGCTCTGCTACCAAATGTAACCCCTCTTTAACTTAGGCAGTTAAAAAAAAAAGATTATTTTTTTTTGAAATTTTTTTTTTTTTTTGAAAAGAGGGGTCACAAGTTAATTGGAACTAGACCAAAGCCTAGAGAAGCCACAAATGCGCTGGATCCAGTGAGACGGGACTTGCAATGAAAACTCATAAATTAAACAATTAATAAAATCCCTTTTATTATTCTATCTCCATTTTGAAACAATATTAATAACAAAATCAATAAACACAACAGTCAGAATCTATTATTCCCTTAAATTGTTAATTAAAATAATTTATGCTCTTTCAACAAGGTCACCTGAAAATATTTATTAACACAATTAAAATATTGTGCTATCTCTCTTTAAAATGAATTAAAATTTAAAATCATTACTATTCTTAAAATAAAGTTTCCTGTAAAATATTAATAATATAAAATTTATTTTCTATGTTCTCTTTAAAATGATCCTTTGAACCTAATGGAGATAAATTTTATAGACTTCTTGATAATGCACATTAGAATAACAAATTCTCAAACAATTTAATTAAAATTAAATAGTGACCAATCCATATACTTGTTATTAAAGTTAATTAAAATAAATTACTTTATTAGAAGAAAATATTCAGCAAAAATTAATTGAGATAGAATAAATACTTTTTATTAAAATTAAAAGGATATATAATCCTATGTTTCATCTTTCTTTTCTAAAACCCTATATCTAAACTCCCCACCAAAAATACACCTAAATGTACAATACATATAACCCCCCAAAATACACACACAAATGTACAATACATCACATGTTCCACAATACAATACAATTATACAAAGATCTCTTGCCACGCCCTTTTCTTACCCCCATGAGGTATATTATTAATTCTTTTATGGACATCCATGTTCGGATTACAATACTTAATTGGTTCATAACACATGACATGTGTATTAGATTATGCTTATGCAACTCCAGTAGTCCCCAGGACATAATAAAATCCAAAATTTGGCCAAGTGCCTAATACTGTTATAAAATTCTGCCCCACTGGGCTTTTATATTGTGAGAAATAAAAATTTAGAAAACAATGAACCCCCCAGTTATCATAATTAATTAATAGAATATATATATATAGAAACATTGCTAATTTGTGAAAATAGAAATATGTCATGAATCTTATAACCCTTTTAAAAAGTACTTTTGGCCCAGAAACCGACATGTTCGTTTGCCAGTCGGTGCATAATTTAACCTGTCTTAACAACACGTTTAATACTGTATGGACATGCACCCTTTCAGGATTAAACTTGTGAAAATCCACCTAACTACCCCAGAAATTTCTATACCATATGAACCAAACTGAATTTAAAAATGAGAAAATATATATATATAAAATGAACACTAAATTGAACCCAAGAAATTACAAATTGAATGAATGACTTAAAAGCTGTAATGAAACACATATACTGAAATAAGAGGGAATTATACGTTTGAATGTAGAACTGCCTACGATAGATGCCAGCCTCTGAGCTGACAATTTTACAACAAATTAATAAAATTTACAATTGATTTCACACCCAGTTCACACAGTATACTGTCCCGTTAATTGGGGATCCAATTAAATGTTTAAAAACTTGAAAGTGTTGTGGTTGATTGATAGAACTGGTTCACTGGGTCTTTTGAGTGCATCTCTACGTGGTTTGAGATCACCTGATTTTTGTCCATGGGGGTGAGGTGGCAATCTCGTGGCCTACATTACAGGTGTTGGTGGGGCGTCCTGGCTATTCCTCCGGTAGATGAAGTGAGAGCGAATGGTGTTACAGGTTCAGGTCATGTTGTTGGGCTTTTTCTCGACTTGTTCGGAGGACCCGCAGTCGATTTCAGATCTAGCCTGACATAGTGTGAAGGATGTTAGACGAAATTTTCTTCATCTCCCGGAGTACAAAAAAAATGCAGCCATCAGCCACGAGCTTTGGTGTTAGACGCACTTAAACAGAATAACTTCCGCCCTTCTCGTTTGCCTACAGCGGCTGGAACCAGATGCCAGCACCTCTCAGGCACTTGATACGCTCAGAATTAGTGCCTTATCTTCGCTACAAGAGTGCAGCACCAATTAAAGCGCTTCAAATTCTGTACTGCGTTTAACTTACAGGACGTTATATACTGGACATGCGCCGGTTCTATACTAGAGTCGGCACACCCTCACCCCAAAAGGGCAACATAGTTGCCTCACAGTTACACGCCGGGAGGGTACCCTGCAGTGTACCTCCTTCCCAAAACAAACCGGTGGACATCGTGGTTGGGTCGGCCCAGCAGCATTTGCTCTCAGGAGAACAGAGGCTCAGAAAGAAAACGAAAGAGAAGAGAGAAGGTATGTAGTATGTAAGTGTGCGGATGCTGCACGCTGACCTGATCAGGGCCAGCCCACAGCAAGGAGAGACAGCTAAGAAAGACTAAAGAAAAGTTGAGACGTCTCAGATTTCTGACCTCCTGAGGGTTGTCCACTAAAGCCAGAACACGACTGCCACCTTAAAAGGACCTCCGCCCTATCTCTACGGGGTCTAACCCCCTTCAAAAGTTCTCGATTGCCCCCAACAGCGTTTAAATTTTGAAATATGGCTTACCACACTTTTAGTATCGTCCCCCGGTTCGCCCAGCCGGGCCGTTACCGGTGACGTGAATCCCAGGATGCGATATGGCCCTGACCAACGGTAACACAACTTTTCGGCACGTTTGTCTGCGGCTGAGCTGAGTGGGTGGCTTTGGCAATACACCCAGTCACCAATTCGGAAGGGGTTTGGAATTCGCCCCTGATTATAACGCCGACGGACCCGCTCGTGCGCTCGCAGCAAATTCTTCCGAGCTTCCTTCCACCTCTCCGCTGTTTTATTATTGGGCTCCCGCGGCAGAAGATCTTCGATATCCCACAGATTGGTCAACGGGAGTGCGGGCGAGAATCCAAACAGAATTTCAAAGGGCACGGCCTGATGACTATCGTGTCGGGCCGTGTTGAAAGCTAACTGTAACCACTTCAGATTCTGATCCCAGGTGGTTTGTTGCTCTGCATGATAAGCAATCAGGGCGGACCGGAGATTCCGATTGAATCTCTCCGCATGGGACGGTTGTGGGTAATAAGGGGAAGTGGTTACGTGTTTGATCCCACTGGCGAAACACATACGCCGGAATTCACTTGAAATAAACTGCGGGCCATTGTCCGAAACAATGATGGTCGGAAGACCGAAATGCTGAAACACTTGGTTTTGTAGCGCGTTAATGGTTAAACGAGCGGTTGCCTGCCGTAAGGGCAGTAGCCAGGCAAACTTAGAAAAAGCATCCACGCAAACAAGCAGGTAAGCATTACCTGACTTGCTACGGGGGAACGGCCCCACGTAGTCGATGAACAACTTCTCCATCGGTCTGCTCGCCACCTCAGATGATAACAACCCTAGTTTTGTGTTCTGGGCAGGCTTGCTCAAGCCACAAAGATGACAGCTCTTAACCCTTGTCGCGATGTCCCTATCCATGCCCTTCTAGATAAAATATTTCCTAACACTGGAAATGGTCTTAGAAATTCCCTTGTGACCTCCTACTGGGGAATTATGGTAATAGCTGAAGACCATGGGCACTAACTTGCTAGGCAGCACGATCTTAGGTGCACGTCCTTTTCTCTCTCTCTACAACACAGGACTCCCTTGGACAAGAAATAAGGGGCCTGTACGTTACCCTCCTTGATATTTTGGATGACTGGACCCAGCACTTCGTCGTTTAACTGATGGGGTAACACATCAGTGAAGGCTAAAGGAAAGTCTAAAAGAACGGAACATGGTTGCTCAGATTGGGCATCACTGGGTTGGGAAAACATGCGGGACAAGGCATCTGCAACCACATTTTGAGATCCCCTAATGTGTTGCACGGTGAACTTAAATGATGAGATTTTCACCACCCATCTACCAATCTTACCCAGTTGCTGGGGATGAGCCAGAAGCCATGAGAGAGCCTGATTGTCGGTTTCGAGCAGGAACTCAGCATGTTCCAGGAAACGCCTGAACTTGTCTAGAGCGTACACTACAGCTAAACACTCTAGCTCATAAACAGATGATTTTCGTTTTTGCTGGGTCAACGTCCGGGAAATAAAAGCCACAGGCTGCCTAGCGTCGTCTACAACTTGGGAGAGAACCGCCCCGAGCGCAACCGAACTCGCGTCCGTCTGCAGTATAAACGGCTTCGAAAAGTCGGGCATCCGTAACACCGGTGGGGAGATGATGGTTTCCTTCAATGTGTCGAAAGTTTTTGTTGATTTTCCCCCCATGTAAATTTTGCGCTCTTCTTCCTTATTTCGTTCAAGGGTGCGGCAATTTTGGTGATGTTCGGTATGAAACGTCGGTAAAAATTTACCATACCGACGAATCTCGCTATGCCCTTCGCATCCCTAGGGGGAGGAAAGTCACGGATGCCCTGTGTCCTCTCGGGGTCTACCGTAACGCCTCGGTGTGAAACTAAATGGCCCAAGAAAGAAATACTCTCTTGGGCGAAACGAACCTTCTCGGGATTGACAGTCAGACCAGAATCCCTTAACCGACCCAACACTTCTCTTAGATGACCCAGATGATCATTGAAGGTCTCGCTATATACTAGTAAATCATCGAGATAGTTGAACACGAAGCGGAATTTCACATCGTGAAAAACCGTATGGAGAAGGCGAGTAAGGTTCTGGGCCCCCACAGCCAAACCCATGGGAACCCTTGTGTACTGGTACAAATTCCAGGGTACACAAAAGGCCGTATATGGTCTACTTTCTTTGGCCAGAGGAATTTGCCGCGTTAAGATCGATAATAGTGAAATATCTGGACCAATCAAAGGCCGAATGTAAATCTGGGAGGGGAACAGAATCCACCTCTATATTGGAATTCAACTTCCGATAATCAATTACCATTCTTTGCTTGCCCCCAGGCTTTGGCACTAAAAATGCTGGACTGGCATAGCTCGAATGAGAAGGTTCAATTACCCCTTGTTCCAACAATTCTTGAACCTTCTCTCGCAGAATGGTCATCTTCGGAGGAGCAAACTTGTAAGGGTGTGCCCTTACTATTTTAGAATCTGTTAGACGTATCTTATATTCCAACAGGTGTGTGAGTCCCAAAGTAGGAGTTAACACCTCGGGAAATTCCTCACACAAATGGTCTAAGGCCTTCTGCTGGGATGGAGTGAGATGATCTCGTGCAGAATCGGGACAAGCTACTTCTTGGATACCCGGCTTGGCGCCCTGGTACCCAAGGAACGAATTAGAACTTCCCGATTAAATTTAAAGAAACATTGGTGCGCTTGGATGTCCAGCACGAGACCACTTTTTGCGATGAAGTCGGCACCAATTATGCAATCCACTCCCAGAGCAGGAGAAACCAGAAAAGGCCACACCCAAGAAAACCCATCGTTTTTAAATTGAAAGGTGATAACCCGGGAGATAGGCAAGATTTCCCGGGATGCAGTCCGGCATACTGCAGATGACAATTTCGACTCCTTAATCAAGCCCTGCTTTTCAAGATCCGCGTATACCCGAGATGAAATTATGGATCGGGCCGAACCGGAGTCAACTATGGCTCTGAGCTGACCCCCTTTTACCTCGAGCGACAGAAAGGGGCATACAGAAAGTTGTTGCGAGGTAGTGGACCGGACCTTGATGTTGGAAGAGTTGGATACTAACAATTGCCTGGAGGTCTTCGGAAGTTGAACAGAATTCGAGCGGGGGGAAGACATCCTCCGAAATATCTTCCCCTGTCTATCTAGTTTATTGGTGCTGGTCTAGACATAGGTGGTGCTGGGCGCGCGCGCCCTCGAGTGCAATTTCTCGCCACGTGTCCCGGGCGGTTACAATTATAACAAACCACCGCTTTCGTTTGCTCGCAATTTCGAGCTGACTGGGCCTGTCGGGGGAAGAAAGGCTCTCTGGGTCCTTCCGATCTCTGCGGTCTTGGTTCTTCTCCTCTACCGTCTCCCCTCGCGTAGTCGCTCATCTGGATAGCGTTGGTCATGACGCAGAGCCGGTCCAGGTCAGCAAACCATTGCGGCCGCTCTGCAAAAACTAGACGTAATCGGTCTTCGGAGGAGACGCCGTCGAGAATGTTCTGGACCACTTCCTCCTGCGACATGCCCAGTCCCAGTATCCGAGATACTTCCCGGATTCGTTGCACGTATTGGGCTAATGTTTCGCCCCGCGCCTGCACTCTATAAAAGTGTCGATGTCGCAACTGCTCCATCAATCTACAGGGGACGAACGTCCCCAACACCACTCGGTGGAACTCCGCCACTCCACCTTTACGACGCATCACCTCCGCCACCCTGTCAGCTATTGTTCCGCGACAATAGTGGAATATGAGTTCGAGCACCGTACTTTCTGACATGCCCGGGTAGATTACCAACTGGAAGACAGTCCTAAATAAAGGTAAAAGTTTCTCTGCTTCCAGTCCATCTACGACTGGTAGTTGTTGAATTATGTGAGAAAGTGGGCTGGGCAGCTTATTGTAAGACGCCGCCCCCAAACCGGCGTGAACAGGTTCTATGTCTCTATAAGAGGAGTTTACGGCTGAGACTACGGACTCAGCAACTGGAACCGGCGTGGATGCTCTAGCAGGTTGAGACCCCTGGAGGGTCGAGGTAATCTGCTGAATTCTTTCGTTTATGTTATAGGGCGGCACAAGTTCGCCGCCTTGTGCTTGTAGATTCTGCAGCCTAAGTAGCACATGCTGCAGCCGTTGCCGGACTCGCCGGACACCGATAGAGCACCCCGGTCCCGCCTCCAAACTTTCTACACAGCTAGCTAACTCCCGCAGCTCCTCCCACTTCTCACTACAAATTTCCCACTCGCTCTCTTGGTCAGTAATGGTGACCTTAGAGAGCGTGCCCCCCGCGGCTAGCGCTTCTCGGAGCTGCCGTCGTAAAATTTGAACATTCCCTCGAGGGTCTTTGCTCCGGGCCCGGAGCTCGAACTCAAGTTCATCCCGCAAAAACAGCTCGGGATTTAGTCACTCATCGTCGCTTCGCGGTCGGCACACAAAACAAAACACACAACATTAAAACTAAAGACAATTAATACAGGAATCAGAAAAACACGAGTACTAATCCTTCCTTCGAGTAGACTGCGGGTCCACCTACCGTTGCGAGGACCCAGCCCACTTACCTGAACTGCTCTCACTCAACGACTCTACACAAATGGAACGCGACACACACACACTAACACACAACACGACAAAAACATCGACCAACGAAAATTTTCAAAAATATTCTCAATATTTCTTCGGCTACCGTATATCGGAGGAGACCGACTGCCGACAGGGCCATACCGCATAATTAAAACACCTCCCCAAATATGGGCAAGGTAATACTCCAACCATCTCCAACCAGGCACAGATCTGCGATAAGTCGCGTTTCCAAAGGAATGTCCCCATCTAAAATTTCTCACCACGTGGCACTATCAACTATTCAAGGCGGGCAGTACATGTACATATATAACACAAAACCTTAAACCTAACAAAATATTTTCACCTTTAGATATAGGGCCTTTCAAAATTTTTCTAAGTTTCATTAGAACTCCACAAATGTTTCCTGAGTTTACAAGCCCCGTCACACCCACAGGACTCACGGGTTGACCCTAATCTCAACCACGCTCTGCTACCAAATGTAACCCCTCTTTAACTTAGGCAGTTAAAAAAAAAAGATTATTTTTTTGAAATTTTTTTTTTTTTTTTTGAAAAGAGGGGTCACAAGTTAATTGGAACTAGACCAAAGCCTAGAGAAGCCACAAATGCGCTGGATCCAGTGAGACGGGACTTGCAATGAAAACTCATAAATTAAACAATTAATAAAATCCCTTTTATTATTCTATCTCCATTTTGAAACAATATTAATAACAAAATCAATAAACACAACAGTCAGAATCTATTATTCCCTTAAATTGTTAATTAAAATAATTTATGCTCTTTCAACAAGGTCACCTGAAAATATTTATTAACACAATTAAAATATTGTGCTATCTCTCTTTAAAATGAATTAAAATTTAAAATCATTACTATTCTTAAAATAAAGTTTCCTGTAAAATATTAATAATATAAAATTTATTTTCTATGTTCTCTTTAAAATGATCCTTTGAACCTAATGGAGATAAATTTTATAGACTTCTTGATAATGCACATTAGAATAACAAATTCTCAAACAATTTAATTAAAATTAAATAGTGACCAATCCATATACTTGTTATTAAAGTTAATTAAAATAAATTACTTTATTAGAAGAAAATATTCAGCAAAAATTAATTGAGATAGAATAAATACTTTTTATTAAAATTAAAAGGATATATAATCCTATGTTTCATCTTTCTTTTCTAAAACCCTATATCTAAACTCCCCACCAAAAATACACCTAAATGTACAATACATATAACCCCCCAAAATACACACACAAATGTACAATACATCACATGTTCCACAATACAATACAATTATACAAAGATCTCTTGCCACGCCCTTTTCTTACCCCCATGAGGTATATTATTAATTCTTTTATGGACATCCATGTTCGGATTACAATACTTAATTGGTTCATAACACATGACATGTGTATTAGATTATGCTTATGCAACTCCAGTAGTCCCCAGGACATAATAAAATCCAAAATTTGGCCAAGTGCCTAATACTGTTATAAAATTCTGCCCCACTGGGCTTTTATATTGTGAGAAATAAAAATTTAGAAAACAATGAACCCCCCAGTTATCATAATTAATTAATAGAATATATATATACAGAAACATTGCTAATTTGTGAAAATAGAAATATGTCATGAATCTTATAACCCTTTTAAAAAGTACTTTTGGCCCAGAAACCGACATGTTCGTTTGCCAGTCGGTGCATAATTTAACCTGTCTTAACAACACGTTTAATACTGTATGGACATGCACCCGTTCAGGATTAAACTTGTGAAAATCCACCTAACTACCCCAGAAATTTCTATACCATATGAACCAAACTGAATTTAAAAATGAGAAAATATATATATATAAAATGAACACTAAATTGAACCCAAGAAATTACAAATTGAATGAATGACTTAAAAGCTGTAATGAAACACATATACTGAAATAAGAGGGAATTATACGTTTGAATGTAGAACTGCCTACGATAGATGCCAGCCTCTGAGCTGACAATTTTACAACAAATTAATAAAATTTACAATTGATTTCACACCCAGTTCACACAGTATACTGTCCCGTTAATTGGGGATCCAATTAAATGTTTAAAAACTTGAAAGTGTTGTGGTTGATTGATAGAACTGGTTCACTGGGTCTTTAGAGTGCATCTCTACGTGGTTTGAGATCACCTGATTTTTGTCCATGGGGGTGAGGTGGAAATCTCGTGGCCTACATTACAGGTGTTGGTGGGGCGTCCTGGCTATTCCTCCGGTAGATGAAGTGAGAGCGAATGGTGTTACAGGTTCAGGTCATGTTGTTGGGCTTTTTCTCGACTTGTTCGGAGGACCCGCAGTCGATTTCAGATCTAGCCTGACATAGTGTGAAGGATGTTAGACGAAATTTTCTTCATCTCCCGGAGTACAAAAAAAATGCAGCCATCAGCCACGAGCTTTGGTGTTAGACGCACTTAAACAGAATAACTTCCGCCCTTCTCGTTTGCCTACAGCGGCTGGCACCAGATGCCAGCACCTCTCAGGCACTTGATAAGCTCAGAATTAGTGCCTTATCTTCGCTACAAGAGTGCAGCACCAATTAAAGCGCTTCAAATTCTGTACTGCGTTTAACTTACAGGACGTTATATACTGGACATGCGCCGGTTCTATACTAGAGTCGGCACACCCTCACCCCAAAAGGGCAACATAGTTGCCTCACAGTTACACGCCGGGAGGGTACCCTGCAGTGTACCTCCTCCCCAAAACAAACCGGTGGACATCGTGGTTGGGTCGGCCCAGCAGCATTTGCTCTCAGGAGAACAGAGGCTCAGAAAGAAAACGAAAGAGAAGAGAGAAGGTATGTAGTATGTAAGTGTGCGGATGCTGCACGCTGACCTGATCAGGGCCAGCCCACAGCAAGGAGAGACAGCTAAGAAAGACTAAAGAAAAGTTGAGACGTCTCAGATTTCTGACCTCCTGAGGGTTGTCCACTAAAGCCAGAACACGACTGCCACCTTAAAAGGACCTCCGCCCTATCTCTACGGGGTCTAACCCCCTTCAAAAGTTCTCGATTGCCCCCAACAGCGTTTAAATTTTGAAATATGGCTTACCACACTTTTAGTATCGTCCCCCGGTTCGCCCAGCCGGGCCGTTACCGGTGACGTGAATCCCAGGATGCGATATGGCCCTGACCAACGGTAACACAACTTTTCGGCACGTTTGTCTGCGGCTGAGCTGAGTGGGTGGCTTTGGCAATACACCCAGTCACCAATTCGGAAGGGGTTTGGAATTCGCCCCTGATTATAACGCCGACGGACCCGCTCGTGCGCTCGCAGCAAATTCTTCCGAGCTTCCTTCCACCTCTCCGCTGTTTTATTATTGGGCTCCCGCGGCAGAAGATCTTCGATATCCTACAGATTGGTCAACGGGAGTGCGGGCGAGAATCCAAACAGAATTTCAAAGGGCACGGCCTGATGACTATCGTGTCGGGCCGTGTTGAAAGCTAACTGGAACCACTTCAGATTCTGATCCCAGGTGGTTTGTTGCTCTGCATGATAAGCAATCAGGGCGGACCGGAGGTTCCGATTGAATCTCTCCGCATGGGACGGTTGTGGGTAATAAGGGGAAGTGGTTACGTGTTTGATCCCACTGGCGAAACACATACGCCGGAATTCACTTGAAATAAACTGTGGGCCATTGTCCGAAACAATGATGGTCGGAAGACCGAAATGCTGAAACACTTGGTTTTGTAGCGCGTTAATGGTTAAACGAGCGGTTGCCTGCCGTAAGGGCAGTAGCCAGGCAAACTTAGAAAAAGCATCCACGCAAACAAGCAGGTAAGCATTACCTGACTTGCTACGGGGGAACGGCCCCACGTAGTCGATGAACAACTTCTCCATCGGTCTGCTCGCCACCTCAGATGATAACAACCCTAGTTTGGTGTTCTGGGCAGGCTTGCTCAAGCCACAAAGATGACAGCTCTTAACCCTTGTCGCGATGTCCCTATCCATGCCCTTCTAGATAAAATGTTTCCTAACACTGGAAATGGTCTTAGAAATTCCCTTGTGACCTCCTACTGGGGAATTATGGTAATAGCTGAAGACCATGGGCACTAACTTGCTAGGCAGCACGATCTTAGGTGCACGTCCTTTTCTCTCTCTCTACAACACAGGACTCCCTTGGACAAGAAATAAGGGGCCTGTACGTTACCCTCCTTGATATTTTGGATGACTGGACCCAGCACTTCGTCGTTTAACTGATGGGGTAACACATCAGTGAAGGCTAAAGGAAAGTCTAAAAGAACGGAACATGGTTGCTCAGATTGGGCATCACTGGGTTGGGAAAACATGCGGGACAAGGCATCTGCAACCACATTTTGAGATCCCCTAATGTGTTGCACGGTGAACTTAAATGATGAGATTTTCACCACCCATCTACCAATCTTACCCAGTTGCCGGGGATTAGCCAGAAGCCATGAGAGAGCCTGATTGTCGGTTTCGAGCAGGAACTCAGCATGTTCCAGGAAACGCCTGAACTTGTCTAGAGCGTACACTACAGCTAAACACTCTAGCTCATAAACAGATGATTTTCGTCCTTGCTGGGTCAACGTCCGGGAAATAAAAGCCACAGGCTGCCTAGCGTCGTCTACAACTTGGGAGAGAACCGCCCCGAGCGCAACCGAACTCGCGTCCGTCTGCAGTATAAACGGCTTCGAAAAGTCGGGCATCCGTAACACCGTTGGGGAGATGATGGCTTCCTTCAATGTGTCGAAAGCTTTTTGTTGATTTTCCCCCCATGTAAATTTTGCGCCCTTCTTCCTTAGTTCGTTCAAGGGTGCGGCAATTTCGGCGAAGTTCGGTATGAAACGTCGGTAAAAATTTACCATACCGACGAATCTCGCTATGCCCTTCGCATCCCTAGGGGGAGGAAAGTCACGGATGCCCTGTGTCCTCTCGGGGTCTACCGTAACGCCCCGGTGTGAAACTAAATGGCCCAAGAAAGAAATACTCTCTTGGGCGAAACGAACCTTCTCGGGATTGACAGTGAGACCAGAATCCCTTAACCGACCCAACACTTCTCTTAGATGACCCAGATGATCATTGAAGGTCTCGCTATATACTAGTAAATCATCGAGATAGTTGAACACGAAGCGGAATTTCACATCGTGAAAAACCGTATCGAGAAGGCGAGTAAGGGTCTGGGCCCCCACAGCCAAACCCATGGGAACCCTTGTGTACTGGTACAAATTCCAGGGTACACAAAAGGCCGTATATGGTCTACTTTCTTTGGCCAGAGGAATTTGCCGCGTTAAGATCGATAATAGTGAAATATCTGGACCAATCAAAGGCCGAATGTAAATCTGGGAGGGGAACAGAATCCACCTCTATATTGGAATTCAATTTCCGATAATCAATTACCATTCTTTGCTTGCCCCCAGGCTTTGGCACTAAAAATGCTGGACTGGCATAGCTCGAATGAGAAGGTTCAATTACCCCTTGTTCCAACAATTCTTGAACCTTCTCTCGCAGAATGGTCATCTTCGGAGGAGCAAACTTGTAAGGGTGTGCCCTTACTATTTTAGAATCTGTTAGACGTATCTTATATTCCAACAGGTGTGTGAGTCCCAAAGTAGGAGTTAACACCTCGGGAAATTCCTCACACAAATGGTCTAAGGCCTTCTGCTGGGATGGAGTGAGATGATCTCGTGCAGAATCGGGACAAGCTACTTCTTGGATACCCGGCTTGGCGCCCTGGTACCCAAGGAACGAATTAGAACTTCCCGATTAAATTTAAAGAAACATTGGTGCGCTTGGATGTCCAGCACGAGACCACTTTTTGCGATGAAGTCGGCACCAATTATGCAATCCACTCCCAGAGCAGGAGAAACCTGATGAAGCATAGACTTCAAAGGGTACGGCCTTGTGACTCTCGTGTAGGGCCGTGTTAAATGCCAATTGCAACCACTTTAAATTTTGGTCCCAACAATCCTGTTGTTCAGCATGATAGGCGATAAGCGCTAAACGGAGATTCCGGTTAAATCTCTCCGCGTGGGACGGTTGAGGGTAGTACGGGGAAATGGTCACATGTTTGATGCCGTTAGCGAAACACATTCGCCGGAAATCTTTTGAAATGAACTGTGGTCCATTGTCAGAGACAATGGTGGACGGAAAACCGAAATGCTGAAAGACATGGGTCTGTAGCATAAGGATAGTTGAGCGAGTGTTTGCCTGTCGTAAGGGCAGTAGCCAGACAAACTTGGAAAAAGCATCCACGCAAACAAGTAGGTAAGCATTACCTGACTTGCTACGAGGGAAAGGTCCCACGTAGTCTATGAATAACTTCTCCATGGGTTTGCTCGCCACATCAGATGACAATCGACCCAATTTAGTGTTTTGAGCAGGCTTACTCAAGCCACAGAGATGACATGCTTTCACACGAGCCGCGATGTCCCTGTCCATGCCCTTCCAGATGAAATGCCTCCTAATACTGGAAATGGTCTTCGAAATTCCCTTATGGCCACCTATTGGGGAATCATGATAGTAGCTGAAGACCATTGGCACGAGCTTGCTAGGCAGCACAACCTTCGGGGCACGTCCTTTTCGTTCTCGGCAGCACAGGACGCCCTTGGACAGAAAATATGGTACCTGCACGTTACCCTCTTTTAGGTGTTGGATGATAGGACCCAACTCTTCATCATTTAACTGATGGGGTAACACATCAGTAAAAGCCAAAGGAAAATCCAGCAGAACGGAACAGGGTTGCTCAGAATTGGCCTCGCTGGGTTGGGAGAACATACGTGACAAGGCGTCTGCAACAACATTTTGTGTTCCCCTGATGTGTTGCACTTTGAATTTAAAGGATGAGATCTTGACCACCCAACGCCCTATTTTACCCAGCTGCCGGGGATGAGCGAGAAGCCAGGAGAGAGCCTGATTATCGGTCTCCAACAGGAACTCAGCGTGTTCCAAGAAACGCCTGAACTTATCTAGAGCGTACACAACAGCAAGACACTCTAGTTCATACACTGAAGACTTCCTCTCTTGTTGGGTCAAGGTCCGGGATATAAATGCCACCGGCTGCCTAGCACCATCGACTTCCTGGGACAGAACCGCCCCGAGCGCAACAGAACTCGCGTCCGTTTGCAAAATGAATTTTTTTGAAAAATCAGGCATCCTCAACACAGGGGGAGAGACGATCGCCTCCTGGAGGGTATCAAAGGCCCGCTGTTGCCTCTCTCCCCATACAAATTTGGTACCCTTTTTCCTGAATTCGTTTAAAGGTACAGCAATCTCCGCGGCATTAGGGATAAATCTACGGTAAAAATTGACCATGCCAACAAATCTGGCAACACCTTTCGCATCCCTAGGGGGATGAAAATCCCGGATGCCTTGTGTCCTCTCCGGGTCGACTGTCACACCCCCATATGAGACGAGATGCCCTAAAAATGAAATACTCCTTTGTGCAAACTTTACCTTGTCTGGATTGATAGTGAGGCCAGCACTCCTCAATCGGCACATCACCTCTCTCAGGTGACCCAGATGCTCCTCGAACGTTTTACTGTAGACCAAGAGGTCATCAAGATAATTAAAGATGAATTTAAATTTTACGTCATGGAATACAGTGTCAAGTAGTCGCGTGAGGGTTTGAGCCCCCACTGCCAGACCCATGGGTACCCTAGTATATTGATAAAGATTCCATGGCACACAGAATGCCGTATAAGGGCGGCTTTCCTTAGACAGAGGAATCTGATGATAAGCGGCATTGAGGTCAAAGATGGTGAAGTACCTGGCCCCACTAAACCAATCGAACGCGGAATGTAAATCGGGAAGAGGAACTGAATCCACCTCAATATTAGCATTGAGTTTGCGATAGTCAATGACCATACGCTGTTTACCTGCAGGCTTGGGCACCAGAAATGCTGGACTTGCATAACTAGAGTTGGAAGGTTCAATGACCCCTTGTTTAAGCAACTCTTGAACCTTCTCCCTTAGGACATCCATCTTTGGAGGGGCGAATTTGTATGGGTGTGAGCGGACTACGGCGGAGTCCGTTAAACGGATCTTATATTCCAAAAGATGTGTGAGCCCCAGGTTGGGAGTTAATACAGTGGGGAACTGCTCACACAAATGATCTAAAGCATGCCTCTGGGACGGGGTGAGATGGTCTCTTTCTGAATCGGGACACACAACCTCTTGGACACCTCCCTTAGCTCCCTGGTACCCAAGGAAAGGAATGACAACCTCCCGATTGAATTTAAAATAACAGTGGTGCGCTTGAAGATCTAAAACGAGACCACTCTTGGAGATGAAATCGGCACCCACAATGCAGTCGACTCCCAGAGCCGGAGAAACCAAAAATCGCCACACCCATGAAAAACACTCGATTTTAATACTCAGGGAAACCACCCGGGAGATGGGCAGAATTTCCCGCGATGCAGTCCAGCATACCACGGAAGACCGATCCGACCCTAATAGTAAGCCCTGTTGTTCAAGGTCCTCACATACTCTGGATGAAATTATGGATCGGGCTGATCCAGAGTCAACCAAGGCTCTGAGCTGACCCTTTTTCAACTCGACCAACAGGAAGGGGCATACTGAACTGTAGTTGGGGACAGTTCGCAGGACCTTGGAGCCGGATGACCCGGGATTAGCTATCCGCCTGGGGTTAAGTGAAACCGGAAGAGAACGGCCTAACGGGGAAGACCACTCCCGACTTATCTTCCCCGAGAATTTACGTTTTTTGAAAGGTTACCTTTTCGGGAAGTCCCTTGACGCTGTCTAGCATCGTTACAATAGCGCGCGACGTGACCGGATCTATGATACCTAGAACAGAATAATTCTCGTACTTCACAGCTCTGAACCGGCGCAGGCCTAGGACCCCAAGACCCGGGCTGCCCGACTCGTCGCTCGAAATTAGGGCGTTCTGAACGCCTCCTAGCCTCGCGGGCTCTAATATCGTCATTACCCTGTATAGTGGTCGACTCGGCGCACAGCCGGTCTAAATCAATAAAACTTTGGGGACGGGCAGCGAATGTCAAACGTGACCGTTCCTCCGGCGTCACGCCCTGCAAAATAGTATGAATGACATCAGACTCTGACAACCCCAGCCTCAGGATCCGGGCCGCGTCTTTAACACTGGAAATGAAATGAGCAAGGGACTCTCCGCTTGCTTGAACTCTATAGAAATGTTTGTGTCGTAACCGGTCGTGTAACCTTCCCGGTACGAAAGCGTCCAGGACTTCCCGATGGAAATGGTCTATGCCACCACCATCCCTAAGGGTACTTGTCACGCGCTCAGCCATAGATCCCCGACAGTACGGGTAAATGAGCTCAAGCAAAGTCCGCTCCGACAGCCCAGGGAAATCGGCCAACTGAAAAAATACGCGCAAGAATCTCAAAAGCGCCTCAGGATCCAGACCATCGACAACTGGGAGACGCTGAATGACATCCGACAGTGGGTTAGGAAGCTTGTGATAGCTTGCGGTGGCCATATCGGAAAAGGCAGGAACATGCACAGGGGGTTCCACCCTGGCTGCCGTCTCAACAGAAGAAGAAGAAGAACCGGAATTCGGATCTACGTGGCGACGCTGGCCGAGAGAAAACTCCCGCAATGCCATCGCCACTTGCTCCCTAAGAGTGACAACATTTTTCTCTAATTCCGAGGTGGTAGCCTGTGATTCAGCATTCTGTAAACGGCATAGAACGTGTTGTAAACGTTGGCGCACCCTCTGTCTAGCCGTAGAGGTGGGAGCCGCCGACTGCAGGCCTTCGGCCAAATCGAGCAGTTCTACAAATTTTTCCGAGCACAGCTCCACCTCGGCGGTGACATCCGTAAGTAATACTCTCCCACTCGGTGCCTCACCGGAGGCAAGAGCCTCACGGAGTTGCTTCCTTAATGAAACAACAGTCTCCTGCGGCTTCCGTCCCCGGAACCGGACCTCCCACTCGAGCTCATCTTTTACAAGCAAATCCACATTTACCGAAATGGACATGACCGCGCAATCCACACACACACCACGTAAAAGCAAGAATTAAAGAGAACGACAGGAAGAACTTGATCATACAAGTGGCTCCAGAATGCTCTAGCGATACGACGAGATGGGTGTCATAAAAGCAGAGAAACAGCCATGCAAAATGCCCAGAAGAGAACACAACACAAAACAACCAAACTAACTCACTAAATACAACACACAGAGTACACATAAAATTCGATATAATCGAAAATATAAACTATCACATCCATGCCCTTGGTCGGACCATAACCGCATTCAACATACGATACCGCAACGCAACGCCCTCAATAAACAATTACCATATAACTGGGATGCTACCAAACACGTTGTCTAATCCAAGAGACAAGTCATAATCAAACTCAACAAGTACCGACGGCCCTCATCATGTCCAGACTCCGTATGAGCTCCAGGGTATGTGCAAGTGCAACCAACCAGCACACATTCATTAAAAAAAATTAATCACATTCTTATAACCCGTTTTCAAAATTCATCTTACACTCAACATCACAAAATAATCACTTAAACACTAACACATATTAAATTATTTTAAACTTCATTAACCCCTTATTCATTTTATAAAATGTGCTCTTTTTTCTGGTTGTTCATTCTGTTAATTTATTACACTACCATTAAGTTTTCTTACAACACTTGGATGCTAATCAAAAATAATTTGAAATAATTTGCAAGTCCTAACACCAGCTGACATGTCTGTAGCCACACTAAGTTTCATTTAAGAAAATAAATATAAGTCCCCAGATTCTAAAATTTCTCAAGTTCAACAGAGAAAATAAGGCAGAAATAATACCTACTATCCACCCAGAATCATAACAACCACGCTCTGCTACCATTTGAAACCCCCCTTTTATTTTTTTAAGTTTTGTAATTTTTTTTTTGAATTTTAGTTAATTTTATTTTTATTAAGTTTTTTTTTGTAAAAGGGGAGAGACATCATATTTAGAACTAGGTAAAAAAAAACCTAGAGGAAGCAAAAGTGTGCAAGGCCCAAATACAATTACAGACATGTCCCCCCAGGTGAATGACAGGACTTGCAAATGAAAAACTCTTTTAACCAACAAGCGTGTGCTTTATTCAACCTGCAAGATTTTACATACATGACAAGTTCGTGATTGTGTGAGCACACCATTAAAGGCAGAATTATATATATATATATATATATGTATATCCATTAATTCATAATGTCACAAAGTAAGTGAGTTGATATTAAACTAATTGCAAAAATTTCTGCCTGATTATGTATGAGTCAAAGTTAGTAATAATCTCATTCATAAAGCAATACTAATCCATCAGTGTTGTATAATATCAAATAGGCTAGCCTGTTGTCTCAGTAAGCACATTTATGGTTATTCTCTTTTTTAAATCCGTTACATATTCCCCCCCCCCAAAATATATATATAGTAAAATTACACACACAAACACATATACGACATGAATAACAAAACATCCCTCATTTCAACACTAACCTCCTCATAAACCCATTCCAACTACAGTAAATGAAGGAACCCTAATATGTATAGATAGATACAAATATAACTGACAACGTAAATGGAATATCTCAGCTCCTAAGCATAGATTTGCCAGCATATTCACAAGCATAGTTCACACCAGAGAATGTAAGTGACCGCCCCGAAACTCAACCAGCCAAACGACCCCTTACCTTAATCATTAAGCGTTAAGTATGTGTGTGAAAGAAAATCGTTTCTCATCTACAGCATCAGACAACCACCGCTACGTTATTAAAACTCAGCCATGACCATATGACATGATAGCACGAGATAATTAACTCCCTAATGGTCTTAATTAGATGAAAGTTAGATCTTACAGCAAACTGCGGATGTGTGTGTATGTGTGTAACTTCTTACACATTATACAGTTATAAGATACTTCATTAGGTGTACTGTGGTAATGTTCACACATGCAATAACATAATTGAACACGAGAGTTTGTGCTAGAGTATAATGTTCAGAACTTCACGAGTGAGCTTCTGGCGGCTTCTGTGCATTCACATGTTGTAGAGAGAGAGAGAAATAGATAATCAGAATTTTCCCACCTGGATTGTCCGGTGTACTTAGTTCGTATAGGCGCGGATCAGTGATGTCACAGTCGTGTCACAAGTCCCTGGTGCAGCTTAGCATTAGAAAAGTCCTCGACTGACGGCATTGTGGCTATAAGATCGTCTCTGCCATTAGGGTGGACAGATGTTCGTCCACCCCTGACACCCATCTCGCCCTTGGTCGAGCACCTGGAACAACACTTTATCTAGCCTATCATAGTGATAGGTTCGGAAGTCCTGGATAGAAGTTTGCCGCCAGCCGAGACCAGATGAACAGGTTGGAGGATCAAGCAGAAATGAGGCCGATACAACGTTTCGGTCCAGCCAAGTAACCTCCGTATGCAGGAATGTACAGACACAGCTGGCTGGCAGCGCCAGCTGTATTGCGTAGCTGCACAACCGTTTGTGTGTATAACCGACCGGCAACAAACTATCGTAACAGTGTTGCAGTGCGTGACGTCAGCGGCGCTCGTTTTTAAAATACTAATAATACGTTGCCGAAGCCAGTTCGGCACAGATGCCAGCCTCTGAGCTGACAATTTTACATCAAATTAATAAAATTTACAATTGATTTCACACCCAGTTCACACAGCATACTGTCCCGTTAATTGGGGATCCAATTAAATGTTTAAAAACTTGAAAGTGTTGTGGTTGATTGATAGAACTGGTTCACTGGGTCTTTTAAGTGCATCTCTACGTGGTTTGAGATCACCTGATTTTTGTCCATGGGGGTGAGGTGGCAATCTCGTGGCCTACATTACAGGTGTTGGTGGGGCGTCCTGGCTATTCCTCCGGTAGATGAAGTGAGAGCGAATGGTGTTACAGGTTCAGGTCATGTTGTTGGGCTTTTCTCGACTTGTTCGGAGGACCCGCAGTCGATTTCAGATCTAGCCTGACATAGTGTGAAGGATGTTAGACGAAATTTTCTTCATCTCCCGGAGTACAAAAAAAATGCAGCCATCAGCCACGAGCTTTGGTGTTAGACGCACTTAAACAGAATAACTTCCGCCCTTCTCGTTTGCCTACACCGGCTGGCACCAGATGCCAGCACCTCTCAGGCACTTGATAAGCTCAGAATTAGTGCCTTATCTGCGCTACAAGAGTGCAGCACCAATTAAAGCGCTTCAAATTCTGTACTGCGTTTAACTTACAGGACGTTATATACTGGACATGCGCCGGTTCTATACTAGAGTCGGCACACCCTCACCCCAAAAGGGCAACATAGTTGCCTCACAGTTACACGCCGGGAGAGTACCCTGCAGTGTACCTCCTCCCCTAAAACAAACCGGTGGACATCGTGGTTAGGTCGGGCCAGCAGCATTTGCTCTCAGGAGAACAGAGGCTCAGAAAGAAAACGAAAGAGAAGAGAGAAGGTATGTAGTATGTAAGTGTGCGGATGCTGCACGCTGACCTGATCAGGGCCAGCCCACAGCAAGGAGAGACAGCTAAGAAAGACTAAAGAAAAGTTGAGACGTCTCAGATTTCTGACCTCCTGAGGGTTGTCCACTAAAGCCAGAACACGACTGCCACCTTAAAAGGACCTCCGCCCTATCTCTACGGGGTCTAACCCCCTTCAAAAGTTCTCGATTGCCCCCGACAGCGTTTCAATTTTGAAATATGGCTTACCACACTTTTAGTATCGTCCCCCGGTACGCCCAGCCGGGCCATTACCGGTGACGTGAATCTCAGGATGCGATATGGCCCTGACCAACGGTAACACAACTTTTCGGCACGTTTGTCTGCGGCTGAGCTGAGTGGGTGGCTTTGGCAATACACCCAGTCACCAATTCGGAAGGGGTTTGGAATTCGCCCCTGATTATAACGCCGACGGACCCGCTCGTGCGCTCGCAGCAAATTCTTCCGAGCTTCCTTCCACCTCTCCGCTGTTTTATTATTGGGCTCCCGCGGCAGAAGATCTTCGATATCCCACAGATTGGTCAACGGGAGTGCGGGCGAGAATCCAAACAGAATTTCAAAGGGCACGGCCTGATGACTATCGTGTCGGGCCGCGTTGAAAAAAGCTAACTGTAACCACTTCAGATTCTGATCCCAGGTGGTTTGTTGCTCTGCATGATAAGCAATCAGGGCGGACCGGAGATTCCGATTGAATCTCTCCGCATGGGACGGTTGTGGGTAATAAGGGGAAGTGGTTACGTGTTTGATCCCACTGGCGAAACACATACGCCGGAATTCACTTGAAATAAACTGCGGGCCATTGTCCGAAACAATGATGGTCGGAAGACCGAAATGCTGAAACACTTGGTTTTGTAGCGCGTTAATGGTTAAACGAGCGGTTGCCTGCCGTAAGGGCAGTAGCCAGGCAAACTTAGAAAAAGCATCCACGCAAACAAGCAGGTAAGCATTACCTGACTTGCTACGGGGGAACGGCCCCACGTAGTCGATGAACAACTTCTCCATCGGTCTGCTCGCCACCTCAGATGATAACAACCCTAGTTTGGTGTTCTGGGCAGGCTTGCTCAAGCCACAAAGATGACAGCTCTTAACCCTTGTCGCGATGTCCCTATCCATGCCCTTCCAGATAAAATGTTTCCTAACACTGGAAATGGTCTTAGAAATTCCCTTGTGACCTCCTACTGGGGAATTATGGTAATAGCTGAAGACCATGGGCACTAACTTGCTAGGCAGCACGATTTTAGGTGCACGTCCTTTTCTCTCTCTCTACAACAGAGGACTCCCTTGGACAAGAAATAAGGGGCCTGTACGATACCCTCCTTGATATTTTGGATGACTGGACCCAGCACTTCGTCGTTTAACTGATGGGGTAACACATCAGTGAAGGCTAAAGGAAAGTCTAAAAGAACGGAACATGGTTGCTGAGATTGGGCATCACTGGGTTGGGAAAACATGCGGGACAAGGCATCTGCAACCACATTTTGAGATCCCCTAATGTGTTGCACGGTGAACTTAAATGATGAGATTTTCACCACCCATCTACCAATCTTACCCAGTTGCCGGGGATGAGCCAGAAGCCATGAGAGAGCCTGATTGTCGGTTTCGAGCAGGAACTCAGCATGTTCCAGGAAACGCCTGAACTTGTCTAGAGCGTACACTACAGCTAAACACTCTAGCTCATAAACAGATGATTTTCGTTCTTGCTGGGTCAACGTCCGGGAAATAAAAGCCACAGGCTGCCTAGCGTCGTCTACAACTTGGGAGAGAACCGCCCCGAGCGCAACCGAACTCGCGTCCGTCTGCAGTATAAACGGCTTCGAAAAGACGGGCATCCGTAACACCGGTGGGGAGATGATGGCTTCCTTCAATGTGTCGAAAGCTTTTTGTTGATTTTCCCCCCATGTAAATTTTGCGCCCTTCTTCCTTAGTTCGTTCAAGGGTGCGGCAATTTCGGCGAAGTTCGGTATGAAACGTCGGTAAAAATTTACCATACCGACGAATCTCGCTATGCCCTTCGCATCCCTAGGGGGAGGAAAGTCACGGATGCCCTGTGTCCTCTCGGGGTCTACCGTAACGCCCCGGTGTGAAACTAAATGGCCCAAGAAAGAAATACTCTCTTGGGCGAAACGAACCTTTTCGGGATTGACAGTGAGACCAGAATCCCTTAACCGACCCAACACTTCTCTTAGATGACCCAGATGATCATTGAAGGTCTCGCTATATACTAGTAAATCATCGAGATAGTTGAACACGAAGCGGAATTTCACATCGTGAAAAACCGTATCGAGAAGGCGAGTAAGGGTCTGGGCCCCCACAGCCAAACCCATGGGAACCCTTGTGTACTGGTACAAATTCCAGGGTACACAAAAGGCCGTATATGGTCTACTTTCTTTGGCCAGAGGAATTTGCCGCGTTAAGATCGATAATAGTGAAATATCTGGCCCCACTGAACCAATCAAAGGCCGAATGTAAATCTGGGAGGGGAACAGAATCCACCTCTATTTTGGAATTCAACTTCCGATAATCAATTACCATTCTTTGCTTGCCCCCAGGCTTTGGCACTAAAAATGCTGGACTGCAATAGCTCGAATGAGAAGGTTCAATTACCCCTTGTTCCAACAATTCTTGAACCTTCTCTCGCAGAATGGTCATCTTCGGAGGAGCAAACTTGTAAGGGTGTGACCTTACTATTTTAGAATCTGTTAGACGTATCTTATATTCTAACAGGTGTGTGAGTCCCAAAGTAGGAGTTAACACCTCGGGAAATTCCTCACACAAATGGTCTAAGGCCTTCTGCTGGGATGGAGTGAGATGATCTCGTGCAGAATCGGGACAAGCTACTTCTTGGATACCCGGGTTGGCGCCCTGGTACCCAAGGAACGAATTAGAACTTCCCGATTACATTTAAAGAAACATTGGTGCGCTTGGATGTCCAGCACGAGACCACTTTTTGCGATGAAGTCGGCACCAATTATGCAATCCACTCCCAGAGCAGGAGAAACCAGAAAAGGCCACACACAAGAAAACCCATCGATTTTAAATTGAAAGGTGATAACCCGGGAGATAGGCAAGATTTCCCGGGATGCAGTCCAGCATACTGCAGATAACAAGTTCGACTCCTTAATCAAGCCCTGCTTTTCAAGGTCCGCGTATACCCGAGATGAGATGATGGATCGGGCCGAACCGGAGTCAACTAAGGCTCTGAGCTGACCCCCTTTTACCTCGAGCGACAGAAAGGGGCATACAGAAAGTTGTTGCGAGGTAGTGGACCGGACCTTGATGTTGGAAGAGTTGGATACTAACAATTGCCTGGAGGTCTTCGGAAGTTGAACAGAATTAGAGCGGGGGGAAGACATCCTCCGAAATATCTTCCCCTGTCTATCTAGTTTTTTGGTGCTGGTCTAGACAAAGGTGGTGCTGGGCGCGCGCGCCCTCGAGTGCAATTTCTCGCCACGTGTCCCGGGCGGTTACAATTATAACAAACCACCGCTTTCGTTTGCTCGCAATTTCGAGCTGACTGTGCCTGTCGGGTGAAGAATGGCTCTCTGGGTCCTTCCGATCTCTGCGGTCTTGGTTCTTCTCCTCTACCGTCTCCCCTCGCGTAGTCGCTCATCTGGATAGCGTTGGTCATGACGCAGAGCCGGTCCAGGTCAGCAAACCATTGCGGCCGCTCTGCAAAAACTAGACGTAATCGGTCTTCGGAGGAGACGCCGTCGAGAATGTTCTGGACCACTTCCTCCTGCGACATGCCCAGTCCCAGTATCCGAGATACTTCCCGGATTCGTTGCACGTATTGGGCTAATGTTTCGCCCCGCGCCTGCACTCTATAAAAGTGTCGATGTCGCAACTGCTCCATCAATCTACAGGGGACGAACGTCCCCAACACCACCCGGTGGAACTCCGCCACTCCACCTTTACGACGCATCACCTCCGCCACCCTGTCAGCCATTGTTCCGCGACAATAGGGGAATATGAGTTCGAGCACCGTACTGTCTGACATGCCCGGGTAGTCTACCAACTGGAAGACAGTCCTAAAAAAAGGTAAAAGTTTCTCTGCTTCCAGTCCATCTACGACTGGTAGTTGTTGAATTATGTGAGAAAGTGGGTTGGGCCGCTTATGGTAAGACGCCGCCCCCAAACCGGCGTGAACAGGTTCTATGTCTCTATAAGAGGAGTTTACGGCTGAGACTACGGACTCAGCAACTGGAACCGGCGTGGATGCTCTAGCAGGTTGAGACCCCTGGAGGGTCGAAGTAATCTGCTGAATTCTTTCGTTTATGTTATAGGGCGGCACAAGTTCGCCGCCTTGTGCTTGTAGATTCTGCAGCCTAAGTAGCACATGCTGCAGCCATTCCCGGATTCGCCGGACACCGATAGAGCACCCCGGTCCCGCCTCCAAACTTTCTACACAGCTAGCTAACTCCCGTAGCTCCTCCCAATTCTCACTACAAATTTCCCACTCGCTCTCTTGGTCAGTAATGGTGACCTTAGAGAGCGTGTCCCCCGCGGCCAGCGCTTCTCGGAGCTGCCGTCGTAAAATTTGAACATTCCCTCGAGGGTCTTTGCCCCGGGCCCGGAGCTCGAACTCAAGTTCATCCCGCAAAAACAGCTCGGGATTTAGTGCACTCATCGTCGCTTCGCGGTTGGCACACAAAACAAAACACACAACCTTAAAACTAAAGACAATTAATACAGGAATCAGAAAAACACGAGTACTAATCCTTCCTTCGAGTAGACTGCGGGTCTACCTACCGTTGCGAGGACCCAGCCCACTTACCTGAACTGCTCTCACTCAACGACTCTACACAAATGGAACGCGACACACACACACTAACACACAACACGACAAAAACATCGACCAACGAAAATTTTCAAAAATATTCTCAATATTTCTTCGGCTACCGTATATCGGAGGAGACCGACTGCCGATAGGGACATACCGCATAATTGAAACACCTCCCCAAAAATGGGCAAGGTAATACTCCAACCATCTCCACTCAGGCACTGATCTGCGATAAGTCGCGTTTCCAAAGGAATGTCCCCTTCTAAAATTTCTCACCACGTGGCATTATCAACTATTCAAGGCGGGCAGTACATGTACATATATAACACAAAACCTTAAACCTAACAAAATATTTTCACCTTTAGATATAGGGCCTTTCAAAATTTTTCTAAGTCCCATTAGAACTCCACAAATGTTTCCTGAGTTTTCAAGCCCCGTCACACCCACAGGACCCACGGGTTGACCCTAATCTCAACCACGCTCTGCTACCAAATGTAACCCCTCTTTAACTTAGGCAGTTAGAAAAAAAAGATTATTTTTTTTGAAAATTTTTTTTTGTTTTGTTTTGAAAACAGGGGCCACAAGTTCATTAGAACTAGACCAAAGCCTAGAGAAGCCAAAAATGCGCTGGGTCCAGTGAGACGGGACTTGCAATGAAAACTCGTAAATTAAACAATTAATAAAATCCCTTTTATTATTCTATCTCCATTTTGAAACAATATTAATAACAAAATCAATAAACACAACCGTCAGAATCTATTATTCCCTTAAATTGTTAATTAAAATAATTTATGCTCTTTCAACAAGGTCACCTGAAAATATTTATTAACACAATTAAAATATTGTGCTATCTCTCTTTAAAATGAATTAAAATTTAAAATCATTACTATTCTTAAAATAAAGTTTCCTGTAAAATATTAATAATATAAAATTTATTTTCTATGTTCTCTTTAAAATGATCCATTGAACTTAATGGAGATAAATTTTATAGACTTCTTGATAAGGCACATTAGAATACCAAATTCTCAAACAAATTAATTAAAATTAAATAGTGACCAATCCATATACTTGTTATTAAAGTTAATTAAAATAAATTACTTTATTAGAAGAAAATATTCAGCAAAAATTAATTGAGATAGTATAAATACTTTTTATTAAAATTAAAAGGATATATAATCCTATGTTTCATCTTTCTTTTCTAAAACCCTATATCTAAACTCCCCACCAAAAATACACCTAAATGTACAATACATATAACCCCCCAAAATAAAACACACAAATGTACAATACATCACATGTTCCACAATACAATACAATTATACAAAGATCTCTTGCCACGCCCTTTTCTTACCCCCATGAGGTATATTATTAATTCTTTTATGGACATCCATGTTCGGATTACAATACTTAATTGGTTCATAACACATGACATGTGTATTAGATTATGCTTATGCAACTCCAGTAGTCCCCAGGACATAATAAAATCCAAAATTTGGCCAAGTGCCTAATACTGTTATAAATTTCTGCCCCACTGGGCTTTTATATTGTGAGAAATAAAAATTTAGAAAACAATGAACCCCCCAGTTATCATAATTAATTAATACAATATATATATATAGAAACATTGCTAATTTGTGAAAATAGAAATATGTCATGAATCTTATAACCCTTTTAAAAAGTACTTTTGGCCCAGAGACCGACATGTTCGTTTGCCAGTCGGTGCATAATTTAACCTGTCTCAACAACACGTTTAATACTGTATGGACATGCACCCGTTCAGGATTAAACTTGTGAAAATCCACCTAACTACCCCAGAAATTTCTATACCATATGAACCAAACTGAATTTAAAAATGAGAAAATATATATATATAAAATGAACACTAAATTGAACCCAAGAAATTACAAATTGATTGAATGACTTAAACGCTGTAATGAAACACATATACTGAAATAAGAGGGAATTATACGTTTGAATGTAGAACTGCCTACGATAGATGCCAGCCTCTGAGCTGACAATTTTACAACAAATTAATAAAATTTACAATTGATTTCACACCCAGCTCACACAGTATACTGTCCCGTTAATTGGGGATCCAATTAAATGTTTAAAAACTTGAAAGTGTTGTGGTTGATTGATAGAACTGGTTCACTGGCTCTTTTGAGTGCATCTCTACGTATAAATAATATAACTGTTTGAGATCACCTGATTTTTGTCCATGGGGGTGAGGTGGCAATCTCGTGGCCTACGTTACAGGTGTTGGTGTGGCGTCCTGGCTATTCCTCCGGTAGATGAAGTGAGAGCGAATGGTGTTACAGGTTCAGGTCATGTTGTTGGGCTTTTTCTCGACTTGTTCGGAGGACCCGTAGTCGATTTCAGATCTAGCCTGACATAGTGTGAAGGATGTTAGACGAAATTTTCTTCATCTCCCGGAGTACAAAAAAAATGCAGCCATCAGCCACGAGCTTTGGTGTTAGACGCACTTAAACAGAATAACTTCCGCCCTTCTCGTTTGCCTACACCGGCTGGCACCAGATGCCAGCACCTCTCAGGCACTTGATAAGCTCAGAATTAGTGCCTTATCTTCGCTACAAGAGTGCAGCACCAATTAAAGCGCTTCAAATTCTGTACTGCGTTTAACTTACAGGACGTTATATACTGGACATGCGCCGGTTCTATACTAGAGTCGGCACACCCTCACCCCAAAAGGGCAACATAGTTGCCTCACAGTTACACGCCGGGAGAGTACCCTGCAGTGTACCTCCTCCCCTAAAACAAACCGGTGGACATCGTGGTTAGGTCGGGCCAGCAGCATTTGCTCTCAGGAGAACAGAGGCTCAGAAAGAAAACGAAAGAGAAGAGAGAAGGTATGTAGTATGTAAGTGTGCGGATGCTGCACGCTGACCTGATCAGGGCCAGCCCACAGCAAGGAGAGACAGCTAAGAAAGACTAAAGAAAAGTTGAGACGTCTCAGATTTCTGACCTCCTGAGGGTTGTCTACTAAAGCCAGAACACGACTGCCACCTTAAAAGGACCTCCGCCCTATCTCTACGGGGTCTAACCCCTTTCAAAAGTTCTCGATTGCCCCCGACAGCGTTTCAATTTTGAAATGTGGCTTACCACACTTTTAGTATCGTCCCCCGGTACGCCCAGCCGGGCCGTTACCGGTGACGTGAATCCCAGGATGCGATATGGCCCTGACCAACGGTAACACAACTTTTCGGCACGTTTGTCTGCGGCTGAGCTGAGTGGGTGGCTTTGGCAATACACCCAGTCACCAATTCGGAAGGGGTTTGGAATTCGCCCCTGATTATAACGCCGACGGACCCGCTCGTGCGCTCGCAGCAAATTCTTCCGAGCTTCCTTCCACCTCTCCGCTGTTTTATTATTGGGCTCCCGCGGCAGAAGATCTTCGATATCCCACAGATTGGTCAACGGGAGTGCGGGCGAGAATCCAAACAGAATTTCAAAGGGCACGGCCTGATGACTATCGTGTCGGGCCGTGTTGAAAGCTAACTGTAACCACTTCAGATTCTGATCCCAGGTGGTTTGTTGCTCTGCATGCTAAGCAATCAGGGCGGACCGGAGATTCCGATTGAATCTCTCCGCATGGGACGGTTGTGGGTAATAAGGGGAAGTGGTTACGTGTTTGATCCCACTGGCGAAACACATACGCCGGAATTCACTTGAAATAAACTGCGGGCCATTGTCCGAAACAATGATGGTCGGAAGACCGAAATGCTGAAACACTTGGTTTTGTAGCGCGTTAATGGTTAAACGAGCGGTTGCCTGCCGTAAGGGCAGTAGCCAGGCAAACTTAGAAAAAGCATCCACGCAAACAAGCAGGTAAGCATTACCTGACTTGCTACGGGGGAACGGCCCCACGTAGTCGATGAACAACTTCTCCATCGGTCTGCTCGCCACCTCAGATGATAACAACCCTAGTTTGGTGTTCTGGGCAGGCTTGCTCAAGCTACAAAGATGACAGCTCTTAACCCTTGTCGCGATGTCCCTATCCATGCCCTTCCAGATAAAATGTTTCCTAACACTGGAAATGGTCTTAGAAATTCCCTTGTGACCTCCTACTGGGGAATTATGGTAATAGCTGAAGACCATGGGCACTAACTTGCTGGGCAGCACGATCTTAGTTGCACGTCCTTTTCTCTCACTCTACAACAGAGGACTCCCTTGGACAAGAAATAAGGGGCCTGTACGTTACCCTCCTTGATATTTTGGATGACTGGACCAAGCACTTCGTCGTTTAACTGATGGGGTAACACATAAGTGAAGGCTAAAGGAAAGTCTAAAAGAACGGAACATGGTTGCTCAGATTGGGCATCACTGGGTTGGGAAAACATGCGGGACAAGGCATCTGCAACCACATTTTGAGATCCCCTAATGTGTTGCACGGTGAACTTAAATGATGAGATTTTCACCACCCATCTACCAATCTTACCCAGTTGCCGGGGATGAGCCAGAAGCCATGAGAGAGCCTGATTGTCGGTTTCGAGCAGGAACTCAGCATGTTCCAGGAAACGCCTGAACTTGTCTAGAGCGTACACTACAGCTAAACACTCTAGCTCATAAACAGATGATTTTCGTTCTTGCTGGATCAACGTCCGGGAAATAAAAGCCACAGGCTGCCTAGCGTCGTCTACAACTTGGGAGAGAACCGCCCCGAGCGCAACCGAACTCGCGTCCGTCTGCAGTATAAACGGCTTCGAAAAGTCGGGCATCCGTAACACCGGTGGGGAGATGATGGCTTCCTTCAATGTGTCGAAAGCATTTTTTTGATTTTCCCCCCATGTAAATTTTGCGCCCTTCTTCCTTAGTTCGTTCAAGGGTGCGGCAATTTCGGCGAAGTTCGGTATGAAACGTCGGTAAAAATTTACCATACCGACGAATCTCGCTATGCCCTTCGCATCCCTAGGGGAAGGAAAGTCACGGATGCCCTGTGTCCTCTCGGGGCTACCGTAACGCCCCGGTGTGAAACTAAATGGCCCAAGAAAGAAATACTCTCTTGGGCGAAACGAACCTTCTCGGGATTGACAGTGAGACCAGAATCCCTTAACCGACCCAACACTTCTCTTAGATGACCCAGATGATCATTGAAGGTCTCGCTATATACTAGTAAATCATCGAGATAGTTGAACACGAAGCGGAATTTCACATCGTGAAAAACCGTATCGAGAAGGCGAGTAAGGGTCTGGGCCCCCACAGCCAAACCCATGGGAACCCTTGAGTACTGGTACAAATTCCAGGGTACACAAAAGGCCGTATATGGTCTACTTTCTTTGGCCAGAGGAATTTGCCGCGTTAAGATCGATAATAGTGAAATATCTGGCCCCACTGAACCAATCAAAGGCCGAATGTAAATCTGGGAGGGGAACAGAATCCACCTCTATATTGGAATTCAGCTTCCGATAATCAATTACCATTCTTTGCTTGCCCCCAGGCTTTGGCACTAAAAATGCTGGACTGGCATAGCTCGAATGAGAAGGTTCAATTACCCCTAGTTCCAACAATTCTTGAACCTTCTCTCGCAGAATGGTCATCTTCGGAGGAGCAAACTTGTAAGGGTGTGACCTTACTATTTTAGAATCTGTTAGACGTATCTTATATTCCAACAGGTGTGTGAGTCCCAAAGTAGGAGTTAACACCTCGGGAAATTCCTCACACAAATGGTCTAAGGCCTTCTGCTGGGATGGAGTGAGATGATCTCGTGCAGAATCGGGACAAGCTACTTCTTGGATACCCGGCTTGGCGCCCTGGTACCCAAGGAACGAACTAGAACTTCCCGATTAAATTTAAAGAAACATTGGTGCTCTTGGATGTCCAGCACGAGACCACTTTTTGCGATGAAGTCGGCACTAATTATGCAATCCACTCCCAGAGCAGGAGAAACCAGAAAAGGCCACACACAAGAAAACCCATCGATTTTAAATTGAAAGGTGATAACCCGGGAGATAGGCAAGATTTCCCGGGATGCAGTCCAGCATACTGCAGATGACAAGTTCGACTCCTTAATCAAGCCCTGCTTTTCAAGGTCCGCGTATACCCGAGATGAGTTGATGGATCGGGCCGAACCGGAGTCAACTAAGGCTCTGAGCTGACCCCCTTTTACCTCGAGCGACAGAAAGGGGCATACAGAAAGTTTTTGCGAGGTAGTGGACCGGACCTTGATGTTGGAAGAGTTGGATACTAACAATTGCCTGGAGGTCTTCGGAAGTTGAACAGAATTGGAGCGGGGGGAAGACATCCTCCGAAATATCTTCCCCTGTCATCTAGTTTTTTGGTGCTGGTCTAGACAAAGGTGGTGCTGGGCGCGCGCGCCCTCGAGTGCAATTTCTCGCCACGTGTCCCGGGCGGTTACAATTATAACAAACCACCGCTTTCGTTTGCTCGCGATTTCGAGCTGACTGGGCCTGTCGGGGGAAGAAAGGCTCTCTGGGTCCTTCCGATCTCTGCGGCCTTGGTTCTTCTCCTCTACCGTCTTTCCTCGCGTGGTCGCTCATCTGGATAGCCTTGGTCATGACGCAGAGCCGGTCCAGGTCAGCAAACCACCGCGGCCGCTCTGCAAAAACTAGACGTAATCGGTCTTCGTAGGAGACGCCGTCGAGAATGTTCTGGACCACTTCCTCCTCCGACATGCCCAGTCCCAGTATCCGAGATACTTCCCGGATTCGTTGCACGTATTGGGCTAATGTTTCGCCCCGCGCCTGCACTCTATAAAAGTGTCGATGTCGCAACTGCTCCATCAATCTACAGGGGACGAACGTCCCCAACACCACCCGGTGGAACTCCGCCACTCCACCTTTACGACGCATCACCTCCGCCACCCTGTCAGCCATTGTTCCGCGACAATAGGGGAATATGAGTTCGAGCACCGTACTTTCTGACATGCCCGGGTAGTCTACCAACTGGAAGACAGTCCTAAAGAAAGGTAAAAGTTTCTCTGCTTCCAGTCCATCTACGACTGGTAGTTGTTGAATTATGTGAGAAAGTGGGTTGGGCCGCTTATGGTAAGACGCCGCCCCCAAACCGGCGTGAACAGGTTCTATGTCTCTATAAGAGGAGTTTACGGCTGAGACTACGGACTCAGCAACTGGAACCGGCGTGGATGCTCTAGCAGGTTGAGACCCCTGGAGTGTCGAGGTAATCTGCTGAATTCTTTCGTTTATGTTATAGGGCGGCACAAGTTCGCCGCCTTGTGCTTGTAGATTCTGCAGCCTAAGTAGCACATGCTGCAGCCGTTCCCGGATTCGCCGGACACCGATAGTGCACCCCGGTCCAGCCTCCAAACTTTCTACACAGCTAGCTAACTCCCGTAGCTCCTCCCAATTCTCACTACAAATTTCCCACTCGCTCTCTTGGTCAGTAATGGTGACCTTAGAGAGCGTGTCCCCCGCGGCCAGCGCTTCTCGGAGCTGCCGTCGTAAAATTTGAACATTCCCTCGAGGGTCTTTGCCCCGGGCCTGGAGCTCGAACTCAAGTTCATCCCGCAAAACAGCTCGGGATTTAGTGCACTCATCGTCGCTTCGCGGTCGGCACACAACACAAAACACACAACCTTAAAACTAAAGACAATTAATACAGGAATCAGAAAAACACGAGTACTAATCCTTCCTTCGAGTAGACTGCAGGTCCACCTACCGTTGCGAGGACCCAGCCCACTTACCTGAACTGCTCTCACTCAACGACTCTACACAAATGGAACGCGACACACACACTAACACAGAACACGACAAAAACACCGACCAACGAAAATTTTCAAAAATATTCTCAATATTTCTTCGGCTACCGTATATCGGAGGAGACCGACTGCCGATAGGGCCATACCGCATAATTAAAACACTTCCCCAAATATGGGCAAAGTATTACTCCAACCATCTCCACCCAGGCACTGATCTGCGACAAGTCGCGTATCCAAAGGAATGTCCCCTTCTAAAATTTCTCACCACGTGGCACTATCAACTATTCAAGGCGGGCAGTACATGTACATATATAACACAAAACCTTAAACCTAACAAAATATTTTCACCTTTAGATATAGGGCCTTTCAAAATTTTTCTATGTTCCATTAGAACTCCACAAATGTTTCCTGAGTTTGCAAGCCCCGTCACACCCACAGGACCCACGGGTTGACCCTAATCTCAACCACGCTCTGCTACCAAATGTAACCCCTCTTCAACTTAGGCAGTTAAAAAAAAAGATTATTTTTTTGAAATTTTTTTTTTTTTTTTTTGAAAAGAGGGGCCACAAGTTAATTAGAACTAGACCAAAGCCTGGAGAAGCCAAAAATGCGCTGGATCCCGTGAGACGGGATTTGCAATGAAAACTCATATATTAAACAATTAATGAAATCCCTTTTATTATTCTATCTCCATTTTGAAACAATATTAATAACAAAAACAATAAACACAACAGTCAGAATCTATTATTCCCTTAAATTGTTAATTAAAATAATTTATACTCTTTCAACAAGGTCACCTGAAAATATTTATTAACACAATTAAAATATTGTGCTGTCTCTCTTTAAAATGAATTAAAATTTGAAATCATTACTATTCTTAAAATAAAGTTTCCTGTAAAATATTAATAATATAAAATTTATTTTCTATGTTCTCTTTTAAATGATCCATTAAACTTAATGGAGATAAATTTTACAGACTTCTTGATAATGCACATTAGAATAACAAATTCTCAAACAAATTAATTAAAATTAAATAGTGACCAATCCATATACTTTATTAAAGTTAATTAAAATAAATTACTTTCTTAGAAGAAAATATTCAGCAAAAATTAATTGAGATAGAATAAATACTTTTTATTAAAATTAAAAGGATATATAATCCTATGTTTCATCTTTCTTTTCTAAAAACCCTATATCTAAACTCCCCACCAAAAATACACCTAAATGTACAATACATATAACCCCCCAAAATACACACACAAATGTACAATACATCACATGTTCCACAATACAATACAATTATACAAAGATCTCTTGCCACGCCCTTTTCTTACCCCCATGAGTATATTATAAATTCTTTTATGGACATCCATGTTCGGATTACAATACTTAATTGGTTCATAACACGTGACATGTGTATTAGATTATGCTTATGCAACTCCAGTAGTCCCCAGGACATAATAAAATCCAAAATTTGGCCAAGTGCCTAATACTGTTATAAAATTCTGCCCCACTGGGCTTTTATATTGTGAGAAATAAAAATTTAGAAAACAATGAACCTCCCCAGTTATCATAATTAATTAATAGAATATATATATATATATATATATATATATATATATATATATATATAGAAACATTGTTAATTTGTGAAAATAGAAATATGTCATGAATCTTATAACCCTTTTAAAAAGTACTTTTGGCCCAGAGACCGACATGTTCGTTTGCCAGTCGGTGCATAATTTAACCTGTCTTAACAACACGTTTAATACTGTATGGACATGCACCCGTTCAGGATTAAACTTGTGAAAATGCACCTAACTACCCCAGAAATTTCTATACCATATGAACCAAACTGAATTTAAAAATGAGAATATATATATATATATATAAAATGAACACTAAATTGAACCCAAGAAATTACAAATTGAATGAATGACTTAAAAGCTGTAATGAAACACATATACTGAAATAAGAGGGAATTATACGTTTGAATGTAGAACTGCCTACGATAGATGCCAGCCTCTGAGCTGACAATTTTACAACAAATTAATAAAATTTACAATTGATTTCACACCCAGTTCACACAGTATACTGTCCCGTTAATTGGGGATCCAATTAAATGTTTAAAAACTTGAAAGTGTTGTGGTTGATTGATAGAACTGGTTCACTGGGCCTTTTGAGTGCATCTCTACGTATAAATAATATAATGGTTGGAGATCACCTGATTTTTGTCCATGGGGGTGAGGTGGCAATCTCGTGGCCTACATTACAGGTGTTGGTGTGGCGTCCTGGCTATTCCTCCGGTAGATGAAGTGAGAGCGAATGGTGTTACAGGTTCAGGTCATGTTGTTGAGCTTTTTCTCGACTTGTTCGGAGGACCCGCAGTCGATTTCAGATCTAGCCTGACACTTGGTTTTGTAGCGCGTTAATGGTTAAACGAGCGGTTGCCTGCCGTAAGGGCAGTAGCCAGGCAAACTTAGAAAAAGCATCCACGCAAACAAGCAGGTAAGCATTACCTGACTTGCTACGGGGGAACGGCCCCACGTAGTCGATGAACAACTTCTCCATCGGTCTGCTCGCCACCTCAGATGATAACAACCCTAGTTTGTTGTTCTGGGCAGGCTTGCTCAAACCACAAAGATGACAGCTCTTAACCCTTGTCGCGATGTCCCTATCCATGCCCTTCCAGATAAAATGTTTCCTAACACTGGAAATAGTCTTAGAAATTCCCTTATGACCTCCTACTGGGGAATTATAGTAATAGCTGAAGACCATGGGCACTAACTTGCTAGGCAGCACGATCTTAGGTGCACGTCCTTTTCTCTCTCTACAACAGAGGACTCCCTTGGACAAGAAATAAGGGGCCTGTACGTTACCCTCCTTGATATTTTGGATGACTGGACCCAGCACTTCGTCGTTTAACTGATGGGGTAACACATCAGTGAAGGCTAAAGGAAAGTCTAAAAGAACGGAACATGGTTGCTCAGATTGGGCATCACTGGGTTGGGAAAACATGCGGGACAAGGCATCTGCAACCACATTTTGAGATCCCCTAATGTGTTGCACGGTGAACTTAAATGATGAGATTTTCACCACCCATCTACCAATCTTACCCAGTTGCCGGGGATGAGCCAGAAGCCATGAGAGAGCCTGATTGTCGGTTTCGAGCAGGAACTCAGCATGTTCCAGGAAACGCCTGAACTTGTCTAGAGCGTACACTACAGCTAAACACTCTAGCTCATAAACAGATGATTTTCGTTCTTGCTGGGTCAACGTCCGGGAAATAAAAGCCACAGGCTGCCTAGCGTCGTCTACAACTTGGGAGAGAACCGCCCCGAGCGCAACCGAACTCGCGTCCGTCTGCAGTATAAACGGCTTCGAAAAGTCGGACATCCGTACACCGGTGGGGAGATGATGGCTTCCTTCAATGTGTCGAAAGCTTTTTGTTGATTTTCCCCCCATGTAAATTTTGCGCCCTTCTTCCTTATTTTGTTCAAGGGTGCGGCAATTTCGGCGATGTTCGTTATGAAATGTCGGTAAAAATTTACCATACCGACGAATCTCGCTATGCCCTTCGCATCCCTAGGGGGAGGAAAGTCACGGATGCCCTGTGTCCTCTCGGGGTCTACCGTAACGCCCCGGTGTGATACTAAATGGCCCAAGAAAGAAATACTCTCTTGGGCGAAACGAACCTTCTCGGGATTGGCAGTGAGACCAGAATCCCTTAACCGACCCAACACTTCTCTTAGATGACCCAGATGATCATTGAAGATCTCGCTATATACTAGTAAATCATCGAGATAGTTGAACACGAAGCGGAATTTCACATCGTGAAAAACCGTATCGAGAAGGCGAGTAAGGGTCTGGGCCCCCACAGCCAAACCCATGGGAACCCTTGTGTACTGGTACAAATTCCAGGGTACACAAAAGGCCGTATATGGTCTACTTTCTTTGGCCAGAGGAATTTGATGATAGGCCGCGTTAAGATCGATAATAGTGAAATATCTGGCCCCACTGAACCAATCAAAGGCCGAATGTAAATCTGGGAGGGGAACAGACTCCACCTCTATATTGGAATTCAGCTTCCGATAATCAATTACCATTCTTTGCTTGCCCCCAGGCTTTGGCACTAAAAATGCTGGACTGGCATAGCTCGAATGAGAAGGTTCAATTACCCCTAGTTCCAACAATTCTTGAACCTTCTCTCGCAGAATGGTCATCTTCGGAGGAGCAAACTTGTAAGGGTGTGACCTTACTATTTTAGAATCTGTTAGACGTATCTTATATTCCAACAGGTGTGTGAGTCCCAAAGTAGGAGTTAACACCTCGGGAAATTCCTCACACAAATGGTCTAAGGCCTTCTGCTGGGATGGAGTGAGATGATCTCGTGCAGAATCGGGACAAGCTACTTCTTGGATACCCGGCTTGGCGCCCTGGTACCCAAGGAACGAATTAGAACTTCCCGATTAAATTTAAAGAAACATTGGTGCTCTTGGATGTCCAGCACGAGACCACTTTTTGCGATGAAGTCGGCACTAATTATGCAATCCACTCCCAGAGCAGGAGAAACCAGAAAAGGCCACACACAAGAAAACCCATCGATTTTAAATTGAAAGGTGATAACCCGGGAGATAGGCAAGATTTCCCGGGATGCAGTCCAGCATACTGCAGATGACAAGTTCGACTCCTTAATCAAGCCCTGCTTTTCAAGGTCCGCGTATACCCGAGATGAGATGATGGATCGGGCCGAACCGGAGTCAACTAAGGCTCTGAGCTGACCCCCTTTTACCTCGAGCGACAGAAAGGGGCATACAGAAAGTTTTTGCGAGGTAGTGGACCGGACCTTGATGTTGGAAGAGTTGGATACTAACAATTGCCTGGAGGTCTTCGGAAGTTGAACAGAATTGGAGCGGGGGGAAGACATCCTCCGAAATATCTTCCCCTGTCTATCTAGTTTTTTGGTGCTGGTCTAGACAAAGGTGGTGCTGGGCGCGCGCGCCCTCGAGTGCAATTTCTCGCCACGTGTCCCGGGCGGTTACAATTATAACAAACCACCGCTTTCGTTTGCTCGCGATTTCGAGCTGACTGGGCCTGTCGGGGGAAGAAAGGCTCTCTGGGTCCTTCCGATCTCTGCGGCCTTGGTTCTTCTCCTCTACCGTCTTTCCTCGCGTGGTCGCTCATCTGGATAGCCTTGGTCATGACGCAGAGCCGGTCCAGGTCAGCAAACCACCGCGGCCGCTCTGCAAAAACTAGACGTAATCGGTCTTCGTAGGAGACGCCGTCGAGAATGTTCTGGACCACTTCCTCCTCCGACATGCCCAGTCCCAGTATCCGAGATACTTCCCGGATTCGTTGCACGTATTGGGCTAATGTTTCGCCCCGCGCCTGCACTCTATAAAAGTGTCGATGTCGCAACTGCTCCATCAATCTACAGGGGACGAACGTCCCCAACACCACCCGGTGGAACTCCGCCACTCCACCTTTACGACGCATCACCTCCGCCACCCTGTCAGCCATTGTTCCGCGACAATAGGGGAATATGAGTTCGAGCACCGTACTTTCTGACATGCCCGGGTAGTCTACCAACTGGAAGACAGTCCTAAAGAAAGGTAAAAGTTTCTCTGCTTCCAGTCCATCTACGACTGGTAGTTGTTGAATTATGTGAGAAAGTGGGTTGGGCCGCTTATGGTAAGACGCCGCCCCCAAACCGGCGTGAACAGGTTCTATGTCTCTATAAGAGGAGTTTACGGCTGAGACTACGGACTCAGCAACTGGAACCGGCGTGGATGCTCTAGCAGGTTGAGACCCCTGGAGTGTCGAGGTAATCTGCTGAATTCTTTCGTTTATGTTATAGGGCGGCACAAGTTCGCCGCCTTGTGCTTGTAGATTCTGCAGCCTAAGTAGCACATGCTGCAGCCGTTCCCGGATTCGCCGGACACCGATAGTGCACCCCGGTCCAGCCTCCAAACTTTCTACACAGCTAGCTAACTCCCGTAGCTCCTCCCAATTCTCACTACAAATTTCCCACTCGCTCTCTTGGTCAGTAATGGTGACCTTAGAGAGCGTGTCCCCCGCGGCCAGCGCTTCTCGGAGCTGCCGTCGTAAAATTTGAACATTCCCTCGAGGGTCTTTGCCCCGGGCCCGGAGCTCGAACTCAAGTTCATCCCGCAAAACAGCTCGGGATTTAGTGCACTCATCGTCGCTTCGCGGTCGGCACACAACACAAAACACACAACCTTAAAACTAAAGACAATTAATACAGGAATCAGAAAAACACGAGTACTAATCCTTCCTTCGAGTAGACTGCAGGTCCACCTACCGTTGCGAGGACCCAGCCCACTTACCTGAACTGCTCTCACTCAACGACTCTACACAAATGGAACGCGACACACACACTAACACAGAACACGACAAAAACACCGACCAACGAAAATTTTCAAAAATATTCTCAATATTTCTTCGGCTACCGTATATCGGAGGAGACCGACTGCCGATAGGGCCATACCGCATAATTAAAACACTTCCCCAAATATGGGCAAAGTATTACTCCAACCATCTCCACCCAGGCACGGATCTGCGACAAGTCGCGTATCCAAAGGAATGTCCCCTTCTAAAATTTCTCACCACGTGGCACTATCAACTATTCAAGGCGGGCAGTACATGTACATATATAACACAAAACCTTAAACCTAACAAAATATTTTCACCTTTAGATATAGGGCCTTTCAAAATTTTTCTATGTTCCATTAGAACTCCACAAATGTTTCCTGAGTTTGCAAGCCCCGTCACACCCACAGGACCCACGGGTTGACCCTAATCTCAACCACGCTCTGCTACCAAATGTAACCCCTCTTCAACTTAGGCAGTTAAAAAAAAAAGATTATTTTTTTTGAAATTTTTTTTTTTTTTTTTTGAAAAGAGGGGCCACAAGTTAATTAGAACTAGACCAAAGCCTGGAGAAGCCAAAAATGCGCTGGATCCCGTGAGACGGGATTTGCAATGAAAACTCATATATTAAACAATTAATGAAATCCCTTTTATTATTCTATCTCCATTTTGAAACAATATTAATAACAAAAACAATAAACACAACAGTCAGAATCTATTATTCCCTTAAATTGTTAATTAAAATAATTTATACTCTTTCAACAAGGTCACCTGAAAATATTTATTAACACAATTAAAATATTGTGCTGTCTCTCTTTAAAATGAATTAAAATTTGAAATCATTACTATTCTTAAAATAAAGTTTCCTGTAAAATATTAATAATATAAAATTTATTTTCTATGTTCTCTTTAAAATGATCCATTAAACTTAATGGAGATAAATTTTACAGACTTCTTGATAATGCACATTAGAATAACAAATTCTCAAACAAATTAATTAAAATTAAATAGTGACCAATCCATATACTTTATTAAAGTTAATTAAAATAAATTACTTTCTTAGAAGAAAATATTCAGCAAAAATTAATTGAGATAGAATAAATACTTTTTATTAAAATTAAAAGGATATATAATCCTATGTTTCATCTTTCTTTTCTAAAAACCCTATATCTAAACTCCCCACCAAAAATACACCTAAATGTACAATACATATAACCCCCCAAAATACACACACAAATGTACAATACATCACATGTTCCACAATACAATACAATTATACAAAGATCTCTTGCCACGCCCTTTTCTTACCCCCATGAGTATATTATAAATTCTTTTATGGACATCCATGTTCGGATTACAATACTTAATTGGTTCATAACACGTGACATGTGTATTAGATTATGCTTATGCAACTCCAGTAGTCCCCAGGACATAATAAAATCCAAAATTTGGCCAAGTGCCTAATACTGTTATAAAATTCTGCCCCACTGGGCTTTTATATTGTGAGAAATCAAAATTTAGAAAACAATGAACCTCCCCAGTTATCATAATTAATTAATAGAATATATATATATATATATATATATATATATATAGAAACATTGTTAATTTGTGAAAATAGAAATATGTCATGAATCTTATAACCCTTTTAAAAAGTACTTTTGGCCCAGAGACCGACATGTTCGTTTGCCAGTCGGTGCATAATTTAACCTGTCTTAACAACACGTTTAATACTGTATGGACATGCACCCGTTCAGGATTAAACTTGTGAAAATGCACCTAACTACCCCAGAAATTTCTATACCATATGAACCAAACTGAATTTAAAAATGAGAATATATATATATATATATAAAATGAACACTAAATTGAACCCAAGAAATTACAAATTGAATGAATGACTTAAAAGCTGTAATGAAACACATATACTGAAATAAGAGGGAATTATACGTTTGAATGTAGAACTGCCTACGATAGATGCCAGCCTCTGAGCTGACAATTTTACAACAAATTAATAAAATTTACAATTGATTTCACACCCAGTTCACACAGTATACTGTCCCGTTAATTGGGGATCCAATTAAATGTTTAAAAACTTGAAAGTGTTGTGGTTGATTGATAGAACTGGTTCACTGGGTCTTTTGAGTGCATCTCTACGTATAAATAATATAATGGTTGGAGATCACCTGATTTTTGTCCATGGGGGTGAGGTGGCAATCTCGTGGCCTACATTACAGGTGTTGGTGTGGCGTCCTGGCTATTCCTCCGGTAGATGAAGTGAGAGCGAATGGTGTTACAGGTTCAGGTCATGTTGTTGAGCTTTTTCTCGACTTGTTCGGAGGACCCGCAGTCGATTTCAGATCTAGCCTGACACTTGGTTTTGTAGCGCGTTAATGGTTAAACGAGCGGTTGCCTGCCGTAAGGGCAGTAGCCAGGCAAACTTAGAAAAAGCATCCACGCAAACAAGCAGGTAAGCATTACCTGACTTGCTACGGGGGAACGGCCCCACGTAGTCGATGAACAACTTCTCCATCGGTCTGCTCGCCACCTCAGATGATAACAACCCTAGTTTGTTGTTCTGGGCAGGCTTGCTCAAACCACAAAGATGACAGCTCTTAACCCTTGTCGCGATGTCCCTATCCATGCCCTTCCAGATAAAATGTTTCCTAACACTGGAAATAGTCTTAGAAATTCCCTTATGACCTCCTACTGGGGAATTATAGTAATAGCTGAAGACCATGGGCACTAACTTGCTAGGCAGCACGATCTTAGGTGCACGTCCTTTTCTCTCTCTACAACAGAGGACTCCCTTGGACAAGAAATAAGGGGCCTGTACGTTACCCTCCTTGATATTTTGGATGACTGGACCCAGCACTTCGTCGTTTAACTGATGGGGTAACACATCAGTGAAGGCTAAAGGAAAGTCTAAAAGAACGGAACATGGTTGCTCAGATTGGGCATCACTGGGTTGGGAAAACATGCGGGACAAGGCATCTGCAACCACATTTTGAGATCCCCTAATGTGTTGCACGGTGAACTTAAATGATGAGATTTTCACCACCCATCTACCAATCTTACCCAGTTGCCGGGGATGAGCCAGAAGCCATGAGAGAGCCTGATTGTCGGTTTCGAGCAGGAACTCAGCATGTTCCAGGAAACGCCTGAACTTGTCTAGAGCGTACACTACAGCTAAACACTCTAGCTCATAAACAGATGATTTTCGTTCTTGCTGGGTCAACGTCCGGGAAATAAAAGCCACAGGCTGCCTAGCGTCGTCTACAACTTGGGAGAGAACCGCCCCGAGCGCAACCGAACTCGCGTCCGTCTGCAGTATAAACGGCTTCGAAAAGTCGGACATCCGTACACCGGTGGGGAGATGATGGCTTCCTTCAATGTGTCGAAAGCTTTTTGTTGATTTTCCCCCCATGTAAATTTTGCGCCCTTCTTCCTTATTTTGTTCAAGGGTGCGGCAATTTCGGCGATGTTCGTTATGAAATGTCGGTAAAAATTTACCATACCGACGAATCTCGCTATGCCCTTCGCATCCCTAGGGGGAGGAAAGTCACGGATGCCCTGTGTCCTCTCGGGGTCTACCGTAACGCCCCGGTGTGATACTAAATGGCCCAAGAAAGAAATACTCTCTTGGGCGAAACGAACCTTCTCGGGATTGGCAGTGAGACCAGAATCCCTTAACCGACCCAACACTTCTCTTAGATGACCCAGATGATCATTGAAGATCTCGCTATATACTAGTAAATCATCGAGATAGTTGAACACGAAGCGGAATTTCACATCGTGAAAAACCGTATCGAGAAGGCGAGTAAGGGTCTGGGCCCCCACAGCCAAACCCATGGGAACCCTTGTGTACTGGTACAAATTCCAGGGTACACAAAAGGCCGTATATGGTCTACTTTCTTTGGCCAGAGGAATTTGATGATAGGCCGCGTTAAGATCGATAATAGTGAAATATCTGGCCCCACTGAACCAATCAAAGGCCGAATGTAAATCTGGGAGGGGAACAGACTCCACCTCTATATTGGAATTCAGCTTCCGATAATCAATTACCATTCTTTGCTTGCCCCCAGGCTTTGGCACTAAAAATGCTGGACTGGCATAGCTCGAATGAGAAGGTTCAATTACCCCTAGTTCCAACAATTCTTGAACCTTCTCTCGCAGAATGGTCATCTTCGGAGGAGCAAACTTGTAAGGGTGTGACCTTACTATTTTAGAATCTGTTAGACGTATCTTATATTCCAACAGGTGTGTGAGTCCCAAAGTAGGAGTTAACACCTCGGGAAATTCCTCACACAAATGGTCTAAGGCCTTCTGCTGGGATGGAGTGAGATGATCTCGTGCAGAATCGGGACAAGCTACTTCTTGGATACCCGGCTTGGCGCCCTGGTACCCAAGGAACGAATTAGAACTTCCCGATTAAATTTAAAGAAACATTGGTGCGCTTGGATGTCCAGCACGAGACCACTTTTTGCGATGAAGTCGGCACCAATTATGCAATCCACTCCCAGAGCAGGAGAAACCAGAAAAGGCCACACCCAAGAAAACCCATCGTTTTTAAATTGAAATGTGATAACCCGGGAGATAGGCAAGATTTCCCGGGATGCAGTCCAGCATACTGCAGATGACAAGTTCGACTCCTTAATCAAGCCCTGCTTTTCAAGGTCCGCGTATACCCGAGATGAGATGATGGATCGGGCCGAACCGGAGCCAACTAAGGCTCTGAGCTGACCCCCTTTTACCTCGAGCGACAGAAAGGGGCATACAGAAAGTTTTTGCGAGGTAGTGGACCGGACCTTGATGTTGGAAGAGTTGGATACTAACAATTGCCTGGAGGTCTTCGGAAGTTGAACAGAATTAGAGCGGGGGGAAGACATCCTCCGAAATATCTTCCCCTGTCATCTAGTTTTTTGGTGCTGGTCTAGACAAAGGTGGTGCTGGGCGCGCGCGCCCTCGAGTGCAATTTCTCGCCACGTGTCCCGGGCGGTTACAATTATAACAAACCACCGCTTTCGTTTGCTCCCGATTTCGAGCTGACTGGGCCTGTCGGGGGAAGAAAGGCTCTCTGGGTCTTTCCGATCTCTGCGGCCTTGGTTCTTCTCCTCTACCGTCTCCCCTCGCGTGGTCGCTCATCTGGATAGCCTTGGTCATGACTCAGAGCCGGTCCAGGTCAGCAAACCATTGCGGCCGCTCTGCAAAAACTAGACGTAATCGGTCTTCGGAGGAGACGCCGTCGAGAATGTTCTGGACCACTTCCTCCTGCGACATGCCCAGTCCCAGTATCCGAGATACTTCCCGGATTCGTTGCACGTATTGGGCTAATGTTTCGCCCCGCGCCTGCACTCTATAAAAGGGTCGATGTCGCAACTGCTCCATCAATCTACAGGGGACGAACGTCCCCAACACCACCCGGTGGAACTCCGCCACTCCACCTTTACGACGCATCACCTCCGCCACCCTGTCAGCCATTGTTCCGCGACAATAGGGGAATATGAGTTCGAGCACCGTACTTTCTGACATGCCCGGGTAGTCTACCAACTGGAAGACAGTCCTAAAAAAAGGTAAAAGTTTCTCTGCTTCCAGTCCATCTACGACTGGTAGTTGTTGAATTATGTGAGAAAGTGGGTTGGGCAGCTTATGGTAAGACGCCGCCCCCAAACCGGCGTGAACAGGTTCTATGTCTCTATAAGAGGAGTTTACGGCTGAGACTACGGACTCACCAACTGGAACCGGCGTGGATGCTCTAGCAGGTTGAGACCCCTGGAGGGTCGATGTAATCTGCTGAATTCTTTCGTTTATGTTATAGGGCGGCACAAGTTCGCCGTCTTGTGCTTGTAGATTCTGCAGCCTAAGTAGCACATGCTGCAGCCGTTCCCGGATTCGCCGGACACCGATAGAGCACCCCGGTCCCGCCTCCAAACTTTCTACACAGCTAGCTAACTCCCGTAGCTCCTCCCATTTCTCACTACAAATTTCCCACTCGCTCTCTTGGTCAGTAATGGTGACCTTAGAGAGCGTGTCCCCCGCGGCCAGCGCTACTCGGAGCTGCCGTCGTAAAATTTTTAACATTCCCTCGAGGGTCTTTGCCCCGGGCCCGGAGCTCGAACTCAAGTTCATCCCGCAAAACAGCTCGGGATTTAGTGCACTCATCGTCGCTTCGCGGTCGGCATACAAAACAAAACACACAACCTTAAAACTAAAGACAATTAATACAGGAATCAGAAAAAACACGAGTACTAATCCTTCCTTCAAGTAGACTGCGGGTCCACCTACCGTTGCGAGGACCCAGCCCACTTACCTGAACTGCTCTCACTCAACGACTCTACACAAATGGAACGCGACACACACACTAACACACAACACGACAAAAACATCGACCAACGAAAATTTTCAAAAATATTCTCAATATTTCTTCGGCTACCGTATATCGGAGGAGACCGACTGCCGATAGGGACATACCGCATAATTGAAACACCTCCCCAAAAATGGGCAAGGTAATACTCCAACCATCTCCACTCAGGCACTGATCTGCGATAAGTCGCGTTTCCAAAGGAATGTCCCCTTCTAAAATTTCTCACCACGTGGCATTATCAACTATTCAAGGCGGGCAGTACATGTACATATATAACACAAAACCTTAAACCTAACAAAATATTTTCACCTTTAGATATAGGGCCTTTCAAAATTTTTCTAAGTTCCATTAGAACTCCACAAATGTTTCCTGAGTTTGCAAGCCCCGTCACACCCACAGGACCCACGGGTTGACCTTAATCTCAACCACGCTCTGCTACCAAATGTAACCCCTCTTTAACTTAGGCAGTTAAAAAAAAAAAGATTATTTTTTGAAATTTTTTTTTTTTTGAAAATAGGGGCCACAAGTTAATTAGAACTAGACCAAAGCCTAGAGAAGCCAAAAATGCGCTGGATCCAGTGAGACGGGACTTGCAATGAAAACTCATAAATTAAACAATTAATAAAATCTCTTTTATTATTCTATCTCCATTTTGAAACAATATTAATAACAAAATCAATAAACACAACAGTCAGAATCTATTATTCCCTTAAATTGTTAATTAAAATAATTTATACTCTTTCAACAAGGTCACCTGAAAATATTTATTAACACAATTAAAATATTGTGCTATCTCTCTTTAAAATGAATTAATATTTAAAATCATTACTATTCTTAAAATAAAGTTTCCTGTAAAATATTAATAATATAAAATTTATTTTCTATGTTCTCTTTAAAATGATCCATTGAACTTAACGGAGATAAATTTTATAGACTTCTTGATAATGCACATTAGAATAACAAATTCTCAAACAAATTAATTAAAATTAAATAGTGACCAATCCATATACTTGTTATTAAAGTTAATTAAAATAAATTACTTTCTTAGAAGAAAATATTCAGCAAAAATTAATTGAGATAGAATAAATACTTTTTATTAAAATTAAAAGGATATATAATCCTATGTTTCATCTTTCTTTTCTAAAAACCATATATCTAAACTCCCCACCAAAAATACACCTAAATGTACAATACATATAACCCCCCAAAATACACACACAGATGTACAATACATCACATGTTCCACAATACAATACAATTATACAAAGATCTCTTGCCACGCCCTTTTCTTACCCCCATAAGGTATATTATTAATTCTTTTATGGACATCCATGTTCGGATTACAATACTTAATTGGTTCATAACACATGACATGTGTATCAGATTATGCTTATGCAACTCCAGTAGTCCCCAGGACATAATAAAATCCAAAATTTGGCCAAGTGCCTAATACTGTTATAAAAATACTGTTATAAAATTCTGCCCCACTGGGCTTTTATATTGTGAGAAATAAAAATTTAGAAAACAATGAACCCCCCCAGTTATCATAATTAATTAATAGAATATATATATATATATATATACAGTATATATAGAAACATTGTTAATTTGTGAAAATAGAAATATGTCATGAATCTTATAACCGTTTTAAAAAGTACTTTTGGCCCAGAGACCGACATGTTCGTTTGCCAGTCGGTGCACAATTTAACCTGTCTTAACAACACGTTTAATACTGTATGGACATGCACCCGTTCAGGATTAAACTTGTGAAAATCCACCTAAATACCCCAGAAATTTCTATACCATATGAACCAAACTGAATTTAAAAATGAGAAAATATATATATATATATAAAAAGAACACTAAATTGAACCCAAGAATTTACAAATTGAATGAATGACTTAAAAGCTGTAATGAAACACATATACTGAAATAAGAGGGAATTATACGTTTGAATGTAGAACTGCATACGATACATGCCAGACTCTGAGCTGACAATTTTACAAAAAATTAATAAAATTTACAATTGATTTCACACCCAGTTCACACACTATACTGTCCCGTTAATTGGGGATCCAATTAAATGTTTAAAAACTTGAAAGTGTTGTGGTTGATTGATAGAACTGGTTCACTGGGTCTTTTGAGTGCATCTCTACTGTAACCCCTCTTTCCTTTTAGGTCTTTTTATGAACATAAAACAACTTATTTTAGTTTCATATATTTTTTTTTTAAAGAGAAGCCACAAGGCAATTAGGTCTAGGCTGGAGCCTAGAGAAGCAAAAATTGTGCCGTGTCCAGTATGACGGGACTTGCAATGAAACTCAGCTGTAATAGAACAATAACAATGTTATTTTATTTTATGCCCAGATTTAACAGTATTAAATTAGAACAACATGTGTGCATAATAACAAGTATGTATAAATATAAAGCATAACAATTGTGTATAAATATAAGCACAACAAGTGTATATAAACTCAGTGAATACATGTATATATAATTATACAATTTCCCCCATCTCGTGGCTAGCTAGACACGGACCAACATAACAACACAGACAGAACATAAGGTACACAAACTCACAATTACATTAATTCTAACACCAATGCCCCTGGAATGCACCAGCCTTGCAGGCAGTGTAACTACAATACTCATAACCAGCTGTGATAAAATATTCACCCCTCAAAAACCCGTTTTTGCAGAATTGAATAAAGGCCAAACCCCAGAAAAGGATGAGAAAACTCATAACTCATAAATATAACCGGACCGCCCATTTGCATAGCATTCTACTGATCAAACCCATAATGAGTGTATGAACCTTAAGTTCCTTCCACAGCTTCAACAATAACAAATTTACAGAACTACATCACCTGATTTCAAACAGTTGTTATACCATTCTAAACGGTTACTTAACTTCACAAATTCAGAAGGATTGAAATATCAATATGTACTTTAACAATCAGAAATTAATCACGCGAGGCTTTACAATTTCAGAAAAATTTAGACAAAATGTTTTACAAAAAAAAAATAATGAATATATGTTATATAGTTAAAGAAAATTAAACAGCAGATACTACAAGTGAAAGTCAATCAATATGTGTTTTGCCAGTTACAAAAAAATCTCAGTATAGCCCTTTTGTAAGGAGCACAATCAACTAATATATGTCCAACAGAAAAACAAATTAGTTTTTTTTATTAACCCCGAATGACTATATAAATATGATTAAAATGAAAAAAATACAATAAGGTGGTTGTGCTCTAGTATCTGTGGCAGCGCGCCAGCACGTGGTTGACAAAGTTTGACAGGCCTCCAACCTGTCTGAGGTTGCACCCACATGAGTCAGAGAAAAAACTAAGTCCCCTTTTTAAACCCCAGAAAACGTCCCAAGAAAAAACCAAGGAAAACCCCCAGCCCTTAAATGTTAAGCCCACAGTGAAGTGAATATATACTCATCTCTGTTCCAGCCGGAACAGAGCTACTAACCTGTTCTATAAATTTTGTAAAAACTAAAATGACAATGAAGAGCAAACTGTACAATGTGCAAGTGTGAAAATATCTCTGGCACGCTCCCCCAGTGCAGCACACAATTACAGGCAGTGGACTCAGCGTTATATTAATCAGTTTTAAAAGTGTTCTTGAATTTAACTTATAATGTTCTGAGTCCTGATAAGCTGCTCCCCATTCTGGCAGAGAGTCTGCACACGTGGTCACATGGATGCAAGGATATTTAATATGAACAGGCGCACTGCCGGCCCGGCCCCCAAAAGAAAAATAATGGAGTACATATCACCTTATTTCAGCTGGCAAGTGTTACATTGAGAACACGTCCCATCTCCCTCTTCAGACAGGATCTTGTTAATGGTTCATGGCTGATGTAGGTGAACGCCCATCAGCAAGCCAGGTCTCCGGCTTAGTTCAAGAACCCTGCCAATTCAAATAAATTAGAGAACTGTTCACTAAAAATGTACGCCCGAGTTAAGGTAATTAACCTCCGAACGGGCCGCCAACTAACTCTCAATAAAAGCACCAGTTTCATAAATAAATTTTTGCAACCAGCTTAAAGAGTAGAAAAAAATCAGCCATGGAATAAGTAAATTTGAATAATGAACAGACCTTATTAAACGTGGCTTAATATAAAATGATCAGCACTTGCTCCACATGCTTCGACAGAAATTAACAGGTTATGCGCCACGTGGTGAGTGATAATCGTTATTTGAACAAAAATTCAACTGCAAGGCACTCACAGCATTAATAATGTTTTAACATTAATTAAATTTCATTCATGGAATTTCTCACAATTAGTTCTCTACTGTGAAGTTAATTAACAAGCTCTCCGACAGTTTACTGCATGCATAGACACAGTTCACGACCTGACTACGCACTGCCTTTTAGCCCTTAATTTTTTTTTTAATGTAGTACACTTTTATCATGACAATGACAATTTGCAATACTTCTCACACTATTACAGTAATAATAAAAGGAGCATGGTCTATAAACTGAGCATTAAGTAAATCAGTGAAAAATGAGTTTCTCTTAATATAAAACTTGCCGGGTCGCACACACATAATTACGTATTTTATACGATTACATATACCTTGTTATTAAATATCCAAATATATAATTACTTATAAAGACAAAATAATGAAATTCTTACCGGGAGTCGATTATGCTCTAGCACGCCATGAAGATAGAGAAACTGCTTCGTAATTGTTCGAAGAGAGAGAAGGAGCGTTGTCTCTTGTAGCCGGGCAGTGAGTGAGTAATCTGCTGTCAGCAGCAGATAAAGCGAACGTTCGCCCCCAATTGCGCGCGCAACCGTAACCGCAGCGAACAAAGTTCGCCCGCCTTCGCTCTCTTTTACAATTAATAAAAATGTTTCTGAAACTTTTTCAACTGCCGGATTAACACCGGCACACCCCCACCCCGAAAGGGCAACCCGGGTGCCCCACTCTAAAACTCGGGAAAGTACCCTGCAGTGTACCCCCTTCTTAAATACTCCAGTGGACATCGTGGGTAAGGTGGCCCGGCGGCACTTGCTCCCAGGAGAACAGAGGCTCAGAAGGGAAAACGAAAGAGACGAAAGAAGACGTGTAGTATGTAAGTGTGTATGTGCGGCACGCTGACCTGATCAGGGCCAGCCCACCGCAAAGAAGGACAGAGAAGAAAGACGAAAGAAAAGTTCGGGAGCTCCCTGAGTTCCGACCTCCTGAGGCTTGTACACCCAAGCCAGAACACGATAGCCACCTAAACAGGTCCATCTGCCCCATGTACTTACGGGATAATTCCCTAATACGACACCCCGATTAAATTGAAAATAGCACTGGTGCCCATGGATGTCCAACACGAGACCACTTTTAGCGATGAAATCGGCACCCACAATACAGTCAACTCCCAGAGCCGGAGAAACCAGAAAAGGCCACACCCAAGAAAAGCCATCAATCTTGAACTTAAAGGAAACCACGCGGGAGATGGGCAGAATTTCCCTAGAAGCAGTCCAGCACACCACAGACGACCGATTCGACCCTTTTATTACGCCCAGTTTTTCAAGGTCCGCGCACACTCGAGATGAGATGATAGATCGGGCTGACCCGGAGTCAACTAACGCTCTGAGTTGACCCTTCTTTACCTCGAGCGACAGGAAGGGGCATACAGAAGCCTTTTGCGGGACGGTAGCAAGGACCTTGATCTTAGAAGAGTCAGGACCTATCCTCTGCCTGGAGGCACTTGAATACTGACAAGTCTTGTAACGAGGGGAAGACAACCTCCGATTTGTCCCCTCCTGGTAATTTAGATTTTGGGTACCGGACCCTCGGGGGAAGCGCCGGACGCATACCACCCTCCGGACAATCGCGGGCAACATGCCCCTGACTGCGACAGCGAAAGCACACAACACCTCTCACTTGTCCACTTCGATCACCATTATTTCTCTCTGGCCGTGGTTGGGACTGAACGACCCGTCGTTCTACCACTCGGGGTTCGCCAAGACTGGCCCTTACTGGCCCACGGGATTCATCTATCGATTATATAGCACGGGATAACGCGCACAGCTTCTCGAGATCTTCATAATTCCGCGGTCGTTCGGCGAAAGTTAAACGAGATCTCTCCTGGGGAGTAACCCCTTCGAAGATCATCTGCACTACTTAATTCTCGGGCAGTCCCAACCCTAAAATCCGGACAGCATCACGGATACTCTGTACAAACTTCGCCAAATTCTCCCCGTGTGCTTGCACCCGATAACAATGTTTGTCCTGCAGCTGCTTTCGCAATGGGCCAGGCACGCATGCGTCCAACACCCCCCGATGGAAAGACGCCACACTGCCGCCATCTCGTATAGTCCGCGCGACCCGCTCAGCCACAGACCCACGACAATAGGGATACACGAGTTCGAGTAGAGTGCTATCCGACATCCCCGGGAAGTCGGACAGCTGAAACAAAATTCGAAAAAAGATCATCAACTGGTCCACGTCCAGTCCATCTACCACCGGAAGCTCCTGAATAATTGAGGACAGGGGGTTATGTAAGTTATTATAAGAGACGCTCGATCCTCCCGAAAGCGTCGGCAATGGAGTCGCAGGGTTCGGCGTCTGCGCTATGTCCATTTCAGGAGGCTGGGGAGAGCTCACGGAAAGCGGAGACTTCCCGGGCTCGAAGTTCCGCAATGCTTTAGCCACCTGTTCCGCAATCAGCTTCAGCGTGGCGCTGACTTCAGCGATTGTAGTTTGTGCGGACAGGTTCTCCAGTCTATGTTGCAGATGTTCCGCTCGCTGACGCACTCTCTGTCTTACCCTGAGGCTGAAGGGGCCGACTCCAAATCCTCCATCACCTCCCGTAACTCTCCCAACTTCTCCTGGCACAACTCGAGCTCGGCCGTCACATCAGTGACCTTTACAAGCGACGTCGTCCCTCCGGACGCGGGGGCGTCTCTTAACTGCTTCCTCAAAGAAGCAACATCCCCTTGGGGCCTCCCACCCCGGGACGTAATCTCGAACTCTGTAACCCCACTTTATCTTGAGCAGTAAAAAAAAAGAATATTTTTTTATTGAGAAAATTTTTGAGAATTTTTTTTTTTTTTTTTTTTTTTGTAAAGAGGGGCCACGATTTAATTGAAACTAGGCTAAGGCCTAGAGAAGCCAAAAATGCGCTGGATCCAGTGAGATGGGACTTGCAATGAAAACTCAAGAATTAAATAATTAACAAATCCCTTTTTTTTATTCTATCTCATAACAATTTAATAATAAATAAATACAACAGTAATCTTTAATTCCCCTTTAAAATAGTTAAATAAATATGTATACTCTCTCAACAAGGCCACCTGAAAAATATTTATTGAAACTAAGAAAATAATTTGCTATGTCACTCTATAAATGAATTGCAATTTAAAATAATAGTTAACCTTGAACTAAAGCTCCCATTAAACTATTTAATAAAATATAAAATTTATTTTATATGTTTCTTTAGAATGCTGTATATAAATTAATGAAGATAAATGATTTCATTCCTAGTTACTATTAATAATAAAAATAATTACTCAACAAATTAAATAAATTTTAAAGGTGACAATTCCTATACTTGTTATAAGGTTAAATAAAACAAATTACTTCCTTAAAGAAATGATCAGCAACGATTATTGAGATAGAATACCTCCCTTAAAAAAAATGGAAAGGATACACCCACATGACTACATGTGTTAACTTTCTGTTGTAAAAGACATTGAACAATAAATCCCTATATCCCAAGTTCCCACCAAAAGTACAGTAAATGCATAATATTTATAACCCCCAAAATGTACACAGAAATATACACACATAACATGTTCCACAAGACAAAAATACATTATACAATAGTATACATAAAATATATAAAGGTCTCTTGCAACGCCCTTTTTTTTTATATTACCCTTCTGGTGTATATAAATTCTAACCTTTTCTTTATACGAATCCCAATTAGGATTAAAAATTTACTTTTATAATTGTACCCACATGGTGTGGGTTAATTGCACGTCATGTGTATAAGAGAATGCTAAAGCCCACAGTGGTCCCCAGGACATAAAAATTTAAAACTAAGTGCCTAAGTGGCTAAGTGCTTAAGTACTTAATTACGGTGAGAAATAAAAATTGTTTAAAATAATTAACGCTTCCCAGTTATCATGATTAATATAAAGAATTTATATATACTAAAATAGGGCCATTTAATGAAAAGAGAAAAATTGCATAATATTAGCACCTTATACAAAAATACACTTGGGTCAGAGACGGACATGTTCATTCAACTTTCGGCTTGTCTCAACAAACTTGTCTCGACAAACAAGTTGAAAAGTGTTTCGACATGCATAGCTTGGTTGAAACTAGTTAAAAATTCACCTACCTCCCCAGTAATCTTTTTATACAAATGAAAAAACTGATTTATAAATAAGAGAATATATATATATTTTTATACATAGTGAATTGAACATGAGAAATTACTAATAGCAAAAACTGACTTAAAATATGTAGAGAAACCCCTATAATGAAATGAGTGGAAATCTATGTTGGATGCTGTCTTGTAACCATATCAGTCTCTGAACTGACAATCTACTATAAATATACTGAAATTTTACAATTAATTTTTTACTCAGTGTACACACTAAACGTTCCCATCAATTGCTGATCCAAATGAATGTTTAACTTGAAATGTAGAAACTGATGGTTATGTATAACTGGTCACTAGGTGTCATTGCGTGTTGGTTCTATGTGTAAATTATAAATGGTTGTTTTTCACCTGTGGTTTGGTCCATGAAGGGTGGTCTCTTTTATTAGTAAAGTGGCGATCTCATGATTGGCATTTTAGGTGTTGTAGTGGTGATCTAATCCTCCCCGGTGGCGAGTGTGGAGCTTATGATGGAATTCGTACAGCCATGCAGCAGGACTTTTTTCTCTGTTCGGCGGACCCGCAGTCGTTTACAAATTATCTCTTCATTAGGTTGAAGGAGATGTAGTTCAAATAAATCTCTCCACCGGAGAGAAAATAATGTCGTGCGTCACCCACGCGGTATGTAGCCAGACAACCTTAACAGAAATTTCAGGTCCTTGTCCGTTTGGGTAAGGAAAATCTCACCAGGACGCAGCACTTGGAATTTTCATACCGCAGCAAGCCGACAGATGGCGACAGTGATCGGGCTCTGTGAATTAGTCTCTCTTATTTCGGTACAAGAGCGCAGCACGAATTAAACAGCTATAATTCCGTACTGCCAATAACGTCAAGCGGACTATTCCGTCTTTACGCGCGGATATCAGCCCAGTTTATGATCGTCAATTACCGAACTCTCCAATTGTAAAATGATTGACATTGAGCAGAACCACAAGTTCGGCACACCCTCACCCCAAAAGGGCAACATAGTTGCCCCAACGTTAAAGGCCAGGAGGGTACCCTGCAGTGTACCTCTCCCCAAAAGAAACCGGTGGACGTCGTGGTTGGATTGGCTCAGCTGAGCTTGCTCTCAGGAGAACAGAATTCAAAAAAGGAAAACGAAAGAGATGAAAGAAGATATGTTTTATGTAAGTGTGCGGGTGCTGCATGCTGACCTGAACAGAGTCCGCATACAGCACAAGAGAGAGAGAGAGAGAGAGAGAGAGACAGCAAAAGACAAAAGAAAGATACCTACGTAGGTAGATCTTCCGAACTCCTGAGGCTCGCCCTCTTCGCCCGAACACGACTTCCACATTTACGACTTCCACATTTAACAAGGACATCCGTCCTATCTTTACGGGGACTATCCCCCTTCGAACGTTTTCGATAGCCCTCGACAACGTTTGAGTTTGGAAATGTGGCTTGTCACCAATTTTTGTTTGTCTCCCGGTACGCCCAGCCGGGCCGTCACCGGTGACGTAAATCCTATGATACGGTATGGCCCCGACCAACGGTAGCATAGCTTCGCAGCACGTTTGTCGGCGGCAGAGCTGAGTGGGTGGCTTTGGCAATAGACCCAGTCACCAATCCGGAAGGGGTTTGGAATACGCCCCTGATTATAACGCCGACGGACCCGCTCGTGCGCTCGCAGCAAATTCTTCCGAGCCATTTTCCATCTCTCCGCAGTTTTATAATTGGGCTCCCGCGGCAGAAGATCTTCGATATCCCATAGGTTGGTCAACGGGAGTGCGGGCGAGAATCCAAACAAAATTTCAAATGGCACGGCCTGATGACTGTCGTGTCTGGCCGTGTTGAAAGCTAATTGTAACCACTTCAAATTCTGATCCCAGGTGGTTTGTTGCTCAGCGTGATAAGCAATCAAGGCGGACCGGAGATTCCGATTGAATCTCTCCGCATGGGACGGTTGCGGGTAATAAGGGGAAGTGGTTACGTGTTTGATGCCACTGGCGAAACACATACGCCTGAATTCGTTTGAAATAAATTGCGGGCCATTGTCCGAAACAATGATGGTCGGAAGCCCGAAATGCTAAAAAACGTGGTTCTGTAAAGCGTTGATGGTCAAACGAGCGGTTGCCTGTCGTAAGGGCAGTAGCCAGGCAAACTTTGAAAAAGCATCTACACAAACAAGCAGGTAAGCATTACCTGACTTGCTACGGGGGAACGGCCCCACGTAGTCAATAAACAACTTTTCCATTGGTCTGCTCGCCACCTCAGAAGATAACAACCCTAGTTTGGTGTTCTGGGCAGGCTTGCTCAAGCCACAAAGATGACAGTTTTTTACTCTCGTCGCGATGTCTCTATCCATGCCCTTCCAGATAAAATGTTTCCTAATACTGGAAATGGCCTTCGAAATTCCCTTGTGGCCTCCGATTGGGGAATCATGGTAATAACTGAAGACCATGGGCACTAATTTGCTAGGCAGCACGATTTTAGGTGATCGTCCTTTTCTTTCTCGACAACAGAGGACTCCCTTGGACAAGAAATAAGGGGCCTGTACGTTACCCTGCTTGATATTTTGGATGACTTGACCCAGCACTTCGTCGTTTAACTGATGGGGTAACACATCAGTGAAGGCTAATGGAAAATCTAGAAGAACGGAACAGGGTTGCTCAGCTTGGGCATCACTGGGTTGGGAAAACATGCGGGGTAAGGCATCTGCAACCACATTCTGGGATCCCCTGATGTGTTGCACGGTGAACTTAAAGGATGAGATTTTCACCACCCATCTACCAATTTTACCCAGTTGCCGGGGATGAGCTAGAAGCCATGAGAGAGCCTGATTGTCGGTCTCGAGCAGGAACTCAGCATGTTCCAGGAAACGCCTGAACTTGTCTAGAGCGTACACAACAGCTAAACACTCTAGCTCGTAAACGGATGATTTACGTTCTTGCTGGGTCAACGTGCGTGAGATAAAAGCCACAGGCTGCCTAGCGTCGTCAATAACTTGGGAAAGGACCGCTCCGAGCGCTACCGAACTCGCGTCCGTCTGCAAAATGAACGGCTTTGAAAAGTCGGGCATCCGCAACACCGGTGGGGAACTGATGGCTTCCTTTAAGGTAGCGAAAGCCTTCTGTTGGTTTCCCCCCCCCATGTAAACTTTGCCCCCTTCTTCCTCAGTTCATTCAAGGGAGCGGCAATTTCAGCGATGTTCGGTATGAAACGCCGATAAAAATTTATCATACCGACGAATCTCGCTATGCCCTTCGCATCCCTAGGCGGAGGAAAGTCACGGATGCCCTGTGTCCTCTCTGGGTCTACCGTCACGCCCTTGTGTGAGATTAAATGGCCCAAGAAAGAAATACTCTCTTGGGCGAAACGAACCTTCTCGGGATTGACAGTGAGGCCAGCCTCTCTTAAGCGACCCAACACCTTTCTTAAATGCCGCAGATGATCTTCGAAAGTCTCGCTATATACCAAAAGATCGTCAAGATAATTATAGACGAAACGGAATTTGACGTCGTGAAAGACAGTGTCGAGAAGGCGAGTAAGTGTCTGGGCCCCCACAGCCAAACCCATGGGAACCCTTGTGTACTGGTACAAATTCCAGGGTACACAAAAAGCCGTATATGGTTTACTTTCTTTGGCAAGAGGTATCTGATGATAGGCCGCGTTCAGATCGATAATGGTATAAAATCTGGCCCCACTGATCCAATCAAAGGCCGAATGTAAATCCGGGAGGGGAACAGAATCCACCTCGATATTGGCGTTCAACTTCGTGTAATCAATAACCAATCTTTGTTTGCCACCAGGCTTTGGCACTAAAAATGCTGGACTGGCATAGCTGGAATGAGAAGGTTCAATCACCCCTTGGTCCAACAATTCTTGAACCTTCTCTCGCAGAATGGTCATCTTTGGAGGGGCAAACTTGTAAGGGTGTGACCTCACTATTTTCGAATCTGTAAGTCTGATTTTGTATTCCAGCAGGTGTGTGAGTCCCAAAGTAGGAGTTAACACCTCGGGAAATTCCTCACACAAATGATCTAAGGCCGTCTGCTGGGATGGAGTGAGATGATCTCGTGCAGAATCGGGACAAGCTACTTCTTGGATACCCGGCTTAGCGCCCTGGTTCCCAAGGAACGGAATTAAAACCTCCCGATTAAATTTAAAAAAACATTGGTGCGCTTGGATGTCCAGCACGAGACCACTTTTTGCGATGAAATAGGCACCAATGATACAATCCACTCCCAGAGCAGGAGAAACCAGAAAAGACCACACCCAAGAAAACCCATCGATTTTGATCTTAAAGGAAGTAACCCGGGAGATAGGCAAGATTTCCCGGGATGCCGTCCAGCATATTGCAGATGACTTTTCTGACCTTTCAATTAAACCCTGTCGTTCAAGGTCCGCATGTACCCGAGATGAAATGATGGATCGGGCTGAACCGGAGTCAACTAAGGCTCTGAGCTGACCCCCCTTTACCTCGAGCGACAGAAAGGGGCATACAGAAAGTTGTTGCGAGGTAGCGGACTGGACCTTGATATTAGAAGATTGGGCTTTTAACGACTGCCTGGAGGTCGGCGGAAGTTGAACAGAATTGAAGCGGGGGGAAGACACCCTCCGAAATATCTTCACCTGTCTACTTAGTTTTTTGGAGCTGGTTTAGACATAGGTGGTGCTGGTCGCGCGCGCCCTCGCGTACAATTTCTCTCCACGTGTCCCGGGCGGTTACAATTGTAACAAATCACGGAATTTGAATTCGTTTGCTGACGATTTCGAGCTGGCTGGGCCTGTCGGGGGAAGGTAGGCTCTCTGGTCCCTTCCGATGTCTGAGGTCTTGGTTCGGCTCGTCTACTGTCTCCGCTCGCCTGGTCGGTCATCTGCATGGTCTCCGTCATAACGCAGAGTCGCTCCAGGTCGGCAAACCACTGCGGCCGCTGGGCAAAAACTAATCGCAGACGGTCGTCGGCAGAGACGCCGTCGAGAATGTGTTGTACTACCTCTTCCTCCGACATGCTCATTCCCAGAATACGAGCTACCTCGCGCATTCGCAGCACGTACTGGGCCAATGTTTCGCCCCGTGCCTGAACTCTATAAAAATGACGATGGCGCAATTGCTCCATCAGTCTACTAGGGACGAACGCCCTCAGCACCACCCGGTGGAACTCATCCACACCTTCTTTGCGTCGCATCACCTCCGCCACCCAGTCAGCCATGGTACCGCGACAGTAGGGGAAGATGAGTTCAAGCACCGTTCGCTCCAGCATACCCGGGTAGTCTTTCAACTCAAAGACTATTTTGAAAAAAGGTATTAATTTGTCTGCCTCCAGTCCATCTACGACTGGAAGTTGTTGTATTATATGGGCAAGTGGGTTGGGCAGTGTATTGTACGTTGCCGCCCCCAAACCAGTTTGTACGGGTTCTACGTCTCTGTAGGAAGAAGTGTTCACAGCTGAGACCACGGACTCCTCAACAACCGGAGCGGGGTGGATACTCTTACTGGTTGTGACCCCTGGAGGGTCGAGGTAATCTCTTGTATTATGTCTGGTATATTATATGGCGGTTCACTGACTTGTGCCTGTAAATTCTGCAGCCGATGAATTACGTGCTGCATACGTTGCCGGATCCGCCGGACACCGGGAGAGCATCCCGGTCCCTCCTCCAAACTTTCGACTGATTGAGCCAACTCCTGCAGCTCACCCCACTTTTCCGTACACCGTTCCCACTCACTCTCGGGGTCAGTGATAGTGACCCTGGAGAGCGCATCACCCGCGGCCAGCGCTTCACGGAGCAGCCGCCGTAAGGCTTGGACATTGCCTCGGGGTTCTTTACCCCGGGCCCGGAGCTCGAACTCAATTTCCTCCCTTAAAAACAACTCAGGATTTATTGAACTAATCCTCACTTCGCGGTCGGCACACTTAACATAAAACTTTAAAAACTTATTCTAAATAAAACCAGAATCTGAAAAACCCAAGCACTGTTCTTCCAAAGAGTAGACTGCGGGTCCACCTACCGATGCGAGAACTAGCCCACTACCTGAAATGCTCACACTCGATTACCAGATTAAAGGAACGCGACACACACACAACACACACAACACGAAAACAAAACACCGACCAACGAAAATTTATTTTAACAATTTCATGTTATTCCGGCTACCATCTATCGGAAGAAACCGACTGCCGATCGGGCCATACCGCATAATCACAAAAAAATCAACAACACCTCCCCAATCATGGGCAAGGTAAACTCAAAATAACCAAGCACCGAACTGCGTTAAGTCTTGCCCAGGGATTTCCCCTTCTAAAATTTCCTACCACGTGGCACTATTCACTATTCAAGGCGGGCAAGTACATATACATATATTAGAAAACCTTAAAGATAACAAAAAAATATTTTTAACTTGGGATATAGGGCCTTTAAAATTTTTCTAAGTTCTATTCGAACTTAACCTTGTGGGAGTTCCACAATATTTCCTAAGTTTGCAAGCCCCGTCACACCCACAGGACCCTCATCGTAACCGCGCTCTGCTACCAAATGTAACCCCACTTTATCTTGAGCAGTAAAAAAAAAGAATATTTTTTTATTAAGAAAATATTTGAGAATTTTTTTTTTTTTTTTTTTTTTTTTTTTTTGTAAAGAGGGGCCACGAGTTAATTAAAACTAGGCTAAGGCCTAGAGAAGCCGAAAATGCGCTGGATCCAGTGAGATGGGACTTGCAATGAAAACTCAAGAATTAAATAATTAACAAATCCCTTTTTATTATTTTATCTCATAACAATTTAATAATAAATAAATACAACAGTAATCTTTAATTCCCCTTTAAAATAGTTAAATAAATAAGTATACTCTCTCAACAAGGCCACCTGAAAAATATTTATTGAAACTAAGAAAATAATTTGCTATGTCACTCTATCAATGAATTGAAATTTAAAATAATAATTAACCTTGAACTAAAGCTCCCATTAAACTATTTAATAAAATATAAAATTTATTTTATATGTTTCTTTTAGAATGCTGTATATAAATTAATGATTTCATTCCTAGTTACTATTAATAATAAAATTAATTACTCAACAAATTAAATAATTTTTAAAGGTGACAATTCCTATAATTGTATAAGGTTAAATAAAACAAATTACTTCCTTAAAGAAATGATCAGCAACGATTATTGAGATAGAATACCTCCCTTAAAAAAAATGAAAAGGATATACCCACATGACTACATGTGTTAACTTTCTGTTGTAAAAGCCATTGAACAATAAATCCCTATATCCCAAGTTCCGACCAAAAGTACAGTAAATGCATAATATTTATAACCCCCAAAATGTACACAGAAATATACACACATAACATGTTCCACAAGACAAAAATACATTATACAATAGTATACATAAAATATATAAAGGTCTCTTGCCACGCCCTTTTTTTTTATATTACCCTTCTGGTGTATATAAATTCTAACCTTTTCTTTATACGAATCCCAATTAGGATTAGAAATTTACTTTTATAATTGTACCCACATGGTGTGGGTTAATTGCACGTCATGTGTATAAGAGAATGCTAAAGCCCACAGTGGTCCCCAGGACATAAAAATTTAAAACTAAGTGCCTAAGTGGCTAAGTGCTTAAGTACTTAATTACGGTGAGAAATAAAAATTGTTTAAAATAATTAACGCCCCCCAGTTATCATGATTAATATAAAGAATTTATATATACTAAAATAGGGCCAATTAATGAAAAGAGAAAAATTGCATAATATTAGAACCTTATAAAAAAATACACTTGGGTCAGAGACGGACATGTTCATTCAACTTTCGGCTTGTCTCAACAAACTTGTCTCGACAAACTTGTCTCGACAAACAAGTTGAAAAGTGTTTCGACATGCATAGCTTGGTTGAAACTAGTTAAAAATTCACCTACCTCCCCAGTAATCTTTTTATACAAATGAAAAAACTGATTTTAAAATAAGAGAATATATATATATTTTTATACATAGTGAATTGAACATGAGAAATTACTAATAGCAAAAACTGACTTAAAATATGTAGAGAAACCCCTATAATGAAATGAGTGGAAATCTATGTTGGATGCTGTCTTGTAACCATATCAGTCTCTGAACTGACAATCTACTATAAATATACTGAAATTTTACAATTAATTTTTTACTCAGTGTACACACTAAACTGTCCCATCAATTGCTGATCCAAATGAATGTTTAACTTGAAATGTAGAAACTGATGGTTATGTATAACTGGTCACTAGGTGTCATTGCGTGTTGGTTCTATGTGTAAATTATAAATGGTTGTTTTTCACCTGTGGATTGGTCCATGAAGGGTGGTCTCTTTTATTAGTAAAGTGGCGATCTCATGATTGGCATTTTAGGTGTTGTAGTGGTGATCTAATCCTCCCCGGTGGCGAGTGTGGAGCTTATGATGGAATTCGTACAGCCATGCAGCAGGACTTTTTTCTCTGTTCGGCGGACCCGCAGTCGTTTACAAATTATCTCTTCATTAGGTTGAAGGAGATGTAGTTCAAATAAATCTCTCCACCGGAGAGAAAATAATGTCGTGCGTCACCCACGCGGTATGTAGCCAGACAACCTTAACAGAAATTTCAGGTCCTTGTCCGTTTGGGTAAGGAAAATCTCACCAGGACGCAGCACTTGGAATTTTCATACCGCAGCAAGCCGACAGATGGCGACAGCGATCGGGCTCTGTGAATTAGTCTCTCTTATTTCGGTACAAGAGCGCAGCACGAATTAAACAGCTATAATTCCGTACTGCCAATAACGTCAAGCGGACTATTCCGTCTTTACGCGCGGATATCAGCCCAGTTTATGATCGTCAATTACCGAACTCTCCAATTGTAAAATGATTGACATTGAGCAGAACCACAAGTTCGGCACACCCTCACCCCAAAAGGGCAACATAGTTGCCCCAACGTTAAAGGCCAGGAGGGTACCCTGCAGTGTACCTCTCCCCAAAAGAAACCGGTGGACGTCGTGGTTGGATTGGCTCAGCTGAGCTTGCTCTCAGGAGAACAGAATTCAAAAAAGGAAAACGAAAGAGATGAAAGAAGATATGTTTTATGTAAGTGTGCGGGTGCTGCATGCTGACCTGATCAGAGTCCGCATACAGCACAAGAGAGAGAGAGAGAGAGAGAGAGAGAGAGAGACAGCAAAAGACAAAAGAAAGATACCTACGTAGGTAGATCTTCCGATCTCCTGAGGCTCGCCCTCTTCGCCCGAACACGACTTCCACATTTACGACTTCCACATTTAACAAGGACATCCGTCCTATCTTTACGGGGACTATCCCCCTTCGAACGTTTTCGATAGCCCTCGACAACGTTTGAGTTTGGAAATGTGGCTTGTCACCAATTTTTGTTTGTCTCCCGGTACGCCCAGCCGGGCCGTCACCGGTGACGTAAATCCTATGATACGGTATGGCCCCGACCAACGGTAGCATAGCTTCGCAGCACGTTTGTCGGCGGCAGAGCTGAGTGGGTGGCTTTGGCAATAGACCCAGTCACCAATCCGGAAGGGGTTTGGAATACGCCCCTGATTATAACGCCGACGGACCCGCTCGTGCGCTCGCAGCAAATTCTTCCGAGCCATTTTCCATCTCTCCGCAGTTTTATAATTGGGCTCCCGCGGCAGAAGATCTTCGATATCCCATAGGTTGGTCAACGGGAGTGCGGGCGAGAATCCAAACAAAATTTCAAATGGCACGGCCTGATGACTGTCGTGTCTGGCCGTGTTGAAAGCTAATTGTAACCACTTCAAATTCTGATCCCAGGTGGTTTGTTGCTCAGCGTGATAAGCAATCAAGGCGGACCGGAGATTCCGATTGAATCTCTCCGCATGGGACGGTTGCGGGTAATAAGGGGAAGTGGTTACGTGTTTGATGCCACTGGCGAAACACATACGCCTGAATTCGTTTGAAATAAATTGCGGGCCATTGTCCGAAACAATGATGGTCGGAAGCCCGAAATGCTGAAAAACGTGGTTCTGTAAAGCGTTGATGGTCAAACGAGCGGTTGCCTGTCGTAAGGGCAGTAGCCAGGCAAACTTTGAAAAAGCATCTACACAAACAAGCAGGTAAGCATTACCTGACTTGCTACGGGGGAACGGCCCCACGTAGTCAATAAACAACTTTTCCATTGGTCTGCTCGCCACCTCAGAAGATAACAACCCTAGTTTGGTGTTCTGGGCAGGCTTGCTCAAGCCACAAAGATGACAATTTTTTACTCTCGTCGCGATGTCTCTATCCATGCCCTTCCAGATAAAATGTTTCCTAATACTGGAAATGGCCTTCGAAATTCCCTTGTGGCCTCCGATTGGGGAATCATGGTAATAACTGAAGACCATGGGCACTAATTTGCTAGGCAGCACGATTTTAGGTGATCGTCCTTTTCTTTCTCGACAACAGAGGACTCCCTTGGACAAGAAATAAGGGGCCTGTACGTTACCCTGCTTGATATTTTGGATGACTTGACCCAGCACTTCGTCGTTTAACTGATGGGGTAACACATCAGTGAAGGCTAATGGAAAATCTAGAAGAACGGAACAGGGTTGCTCAGCTTGGGCATCACTGGGTTGGGAAAACATGCGGGATAAGGCATCTGCAACCACATTCTGGGATCCCCTGATGTGTTGCACGGTGAACTTAAAGGATGAGATTTTCACCACCCATCTACCAATTTTACCCAGTTGCCGGGGATGAGCTAGAAGCCATGAGAGAGCCTGATTGTCGGTCTCGAGCAGGAACTCAGCATGTTCCAGGAAACGCCTGAACTTGTCTAGAGCGTACACAACAGCTAAACACTCTAGCTCGTAAACGGATGATTTACGTTCTTGCTGGGTCAACGTGCGTGAGATAAAAGCCACAGGCTGCCTAGCGTCGTCAATAACTTGGGAAAGGACCGCTCCGAGCGCTACCGAACTCGCGTCCGTCTGCAAAATGAACGGCTTTGAAAAGTCGGGCATCCGCAACACCGGTGGGGAACTGATGGCTTCCTTTAAGGTAGCGAAAGCCTTCTGTTGGTTTCCCCCCCCATGTAAACATTGCCCCCTTCTTCCTCAGTTCATTCAAGGGAGCGGCAATTTCAGCGATGTTCGGTATGAAACGCCGATAAAAATTTATCATACCGACGAATCTCGCTATGCCCTTCGCATCCCTAGGCGGAGGAAAGTCACGGATGCCCTGTGTCTTCTCTGGGTCTACCGTCACGCCCTTGTGTGAGATTAAATGGCCCAAGAAAGAAATACTCTCTTGGGCGAAACGAACCTTCTCGGGATTGACAGTGAGGCCAGCCTCTCTTAAGCGACCCAACACCTTTCTTAAATGCCGCAGATGATCTTCGAAAGTCTCGCTATATACCAAAAGATCGTCAAGATAATTATAGACGAAACGGAATTTGACGTCGTGAAAGACAGTGTCGAGAAGGCGAGTAAGTGTCTGGGCCCCCACAGCCAAACCCATGGGAACCCTTGTGTACTGGTACAAATTCCAGGGTACACAAAAAGCCGTATATGGTTTACTTTCTTTGGCAAGAGGTATCTGATGATAGGCCGCGTTCAGATCGATAATGGTATAAAATCTGGCCCCACTGATCCAATCAAAGGCCGAATGTAAATCCGGGAGGGGAACAGAATCCACCTCGATATTGGCGTTCAACTTCGTGTAATCAATAACCAATCTTTGTTTGCCACCAGGCTTTGGCACTAAAAATGCTGGACTGGCATAGCTGGAATGAGAAGGTTCAATCACCCCTTGGTCCAACAATTCTTGAACCTTCTCTCGCAGAATGGTCATCTTTGGAGGGGCAAACTTGTAAGGGTGTGACCTCACTATTTTCGAATCTGTAAGTCTGATTTTGTATTCCAGCAGGTGTGTGAGTCCCAAAGTAGGAGTTAACACCTCGGGAAATTCCTCACACAAATGATCTAAGGCCGTCTGCTGGGATGGAGTGAGATGATCTCGTGCAGAATCGGGACAAGCTACTTCTTGGATACCCGGCTTAGCGCCCTGGTTCCCAAGGAACGGAATTAAAACCTCCCGATTAAATTTAAAAAAACATTGGTGCGCTTGGATGTCCAGCACGAGACCACTTTTTGCGATGAAATAGGCACCAATGATACAATCCACTCCCAGAGCAGGAGAAACCAGAAAAGACCACACCCAAGAAAACCCATCGATTTTGATCTTAAAGGAAGTAACCCGGGAGATAGGCAAGATTTCCCGGGATGCCGTCCAGCATATTGCAGATGACTTTTCTGACCTTTCAATTAAACCCTGTCGTTCAAGGTCCGCATGTACCCGAGATGAAATGATGGATCGGGCTGAACCGGAGTCAACTAAGGCTCTGAGCTGACCCCCCTTTACCTCGAGCGACAGAAAGGGGCATACAGAAAGTTGTTGCGAGGTAGCGGACTGGACCTTGATATTAGAAGATTGGGCTTTTAACGACTGCCTGGAGGTCGGCGGAAGTTGAACAGAATTGAAGCGGGGGGAAGACACCCTCCGAAATATCTTCCCCTGTCTACTTAGTTTTTGGCGCTGGTTTAGACATAGGTGGTGCTGGTCGCGCGCGCCCTCGCGTACAATTTCTCGCCACGTGTCCCGGGCGGTTACAATTGTAACAAATCACGGAATTTGAATTCGTTTGCTGACGATTTCGAGCTGGCTGGGCCTGTCGGGGGAAGGTAGGCTCTCTGGTCCCTTCCGATGTCTGAGGTCTTGGTTCGGCTCGTCTACTGTCTCCGCTCGCCTGGTCGGTCATCTGCATGGTCTCCGTCATAACGCAGAGTCGCTCCAGGTCGGCAAACCACTGCGGCCGCTGGGCAAAAACTAATCGCAGACGGTCGTCGGCAGAGACGCCGTCGAGAATGTGTTGTACTACCTCTGCCTCCGACATGCTCATTCCCAGAATACGAGCTACCTCGCGCATTCGCAGCACGTACTGGGCCAATGTTTCGCCCCGTGCCTGAACTCTATAAAAATGACGATGGCGCAATTGCTCCATCAGTCTACTAGGGACGAACGCCCTCAGCACCACCCGGTGGAACTCATCCACACCTTCTTTGCGTCGCATCACCTCCGCCACCCTGTCAGCCATGGTACCGCGACAGTAGGGGAAGATGAGTTCAAGCACCGTTCGCTCCAGCATACCCGGGTAGTCTTTCAACTCAAAGACTATTTTGAAAAAAGGTATTAATTTGTCTGCCTCCAGTCCATCTACGACTGGAAGTTGTTGTATTATATGGGCAAGTGGGTTGGGCAGTTTATTGTACGTTGCCGCCCCCAAACCAGTTTGTACGGGTTCTACGTCTCTGTAGGAAGAAGTGTTCACAGCTGAGACCACGGACTCCTCAACAACCGGAAGCGGGGTGGATGCTCTTACTGGTTGTGACCCCTGGAAGGTCGAGGTAATCTCTTGTATTATGTCTGGTATATTATATGGCGGTTCACTGACTTGTGCCTGTAAATTCTGCAGCCGATGAATTACGTGCTGCATACGTTGCCGGATCCGCCGGACACCGGGAGAGCATCCCGGTCCCTCCTCCAAACTTTCGACTGATTGAGCCAACTCCTGCAGCTCACCCCACTTTTCCGTACACCGTTCCCACTCACTCTCGGGGTCAGTGATAGTGACCCTGGAGAGCGCATCACCCGCGGCCAGCGCTTCACGGAGCAGCCGCCGTAAGGCTTGGACATTGCCTCGGGGTTCTTTACCCCGGGCCCGGAGCTCGAACTCAATTTCCTCCCTTAAAAACAACTCAGGATTTATTGAACTAATCCTCACTTCGCGGTCGGCACACTTAACATAAAACTTTAAAAACTTATTCTAAATAAAACCAGAATCTGAAAAACCCAAGCACTGTTCTTCCAAAGAGTAGACTGCGGATCCACCTACCGATGCGAGAACTAGCCCACTACCTGAACTGCTCACACTCGATTACCAGATAAAAGGAACGCGACACACACACAACACACACAACACGAAAACAAAACACCGACCAACGAAAATTTATTTTAACAATTTCATGTTATTCCGGCTACCATCTATCGGAAGAAACCGACTGCCGATCGGGCCATACCGCATAATCACAAAAAAATCAACAACACCTCCCCAATCATGGGCAAGGTAAACTCAAAATAACCAAGCACCGAACTGCGATAAGTCTTGCCCAGGGATTTCCCCTTCTAAAATTTCCTACCACGTGGCACTATTCACTATTCAAGGCGGGCAAGTACATATACATATATTAGAAAACCTTAAAGATAACAAAAAAATATTTTTAACTTGGGATATAGGGCCTTTAAAATTTTTCTAAGTTCTATTCGAACTTAACCTTGTGGGAGTTCCACAATATTTCCTAAGTTTGCAAGCCCCGTCACACCCACAGGACCCTCATCGTAACCGCGCTCTGCTACCAAATGTAACCCCACTTTATCTTGAGCAGTAAAAAAAAAAGAATATTTTTTTATTAAGAAAATATTTGAGAATTTTTTTTTTTTTTTTTTTTTTTTTTTTTTTTTTTTTTTTTTTTTTTTTTGTAAAGAGGGGCCACGAGTTAATTAAAACTAGGCTAAGGCCTAGAGAAGCCGAAAATGCGCTGGATCCAGTGAGATGGGACTTGCAATGAAAACTCAAGAATTAAATAATTAACAAATCCCTTTTTATTATTCTATCTCATAACAATTTAATAATAAATAAATACAACAGTAATCTTTAATTCCCCTTTAAAATAGTTAAATAAATAAGTATACTCTCTCAACAAGACCACCTGAAAAATATTTATTGAAACTAAGAAAATAATTTGCTATGTCACTCTATCAATGAATTGAAATTTAAAATAATAATTAACCTTGAACTAAAGCTCCCATTAAACTATTTAATAAAATATAAAATTTATTTTATATGTTTCTTTTAGAATGCTGTATATAAATTAATGAAGATAAATGATTTCATTCCTAGTTACTATTAATAATAAAAATAATTACTCAACAAATTAAATAATTTTTAAAGGTGACAATTCCTATACTTGTTATAAGGTTAAATAAAACAAATTACTTCCTTAAAGAAATGATCAGCAACGATTATTGAGATAGAATACCTCCCTTAAAAAAAATGAAAAGGATATACCCACATGACTACATGTGTTAACTTTCTGTTGTAAAAGCCATTGAACAATAAATCCCTATATCCCAAGTTCCGACCAAAAGTACAGTAAATGCATAATATTTATAACCCCCAAAATGTACACAGAAATATACACACATAACGTGTTCCACAAGACAAAAATACATTATACAATAGTATACATAAAATATATAAAGGTCTCCTGCCACGCCCTTTTTTTTTATACTACCCTTCTGGTGTATATAAATTCTAACCTTTTCTTTATACGAATCCCAATTAGGATTAGAAATTTACTTTTATAATTGTACCCACATGGTGTGGGTTAATTGCACGTCATGTGTATAAGAGAATGCTAAAGCCCACAGTGGTCCCCAGGACATAAAAATTTAAAACTAAGTGCCTAAGTGGCTAAGTGCTTAAGTACTTAATTACGGTGAGAAATAAAAATTGTTTAAAATAATTAACGCCCCCCAGTTATCATGATTAATATAAAGAATTTATATATACTAAAATAGGGCCAATAATGAAAAGAGAAAAATTGCATAATATTAGAACCTTATAAAAAAATACACTTGGGTCAGAGACGGACATGTTCATTCAACTTTCGGCTTGTCTCAACAAACTTGTCTCGACAAACTTGTCTCGACAAACAAGTTGAAAAGTGTTTCGACATGCATAGCTTGGTTGAAACTAGTTAAAAATTCACCTACCTCCCCAGTAATCTTTTTATACAAATGAAAAAACTGATTTTAAAATAAGAGAATATATATATATATATATTTTTATACATAGTGAATTGAACATGAGAAATTACTAATAGCAAAAACTGACTTAAAATATGTAGAGAAACCCCTATAATGAAATGAGTGGAAATCTATGTTGGATGCTGTCTTGTAACCATATCAGTCTCTGAACTGACAATCTACTATAAATATACTGAAATTTTACAATTAATTTTTTACTCAGTGTACACACTAAACTGTCCCATCAATTGCTGATCCAAATGAATGTTTAACTTGAAATGTAGAAACTGATGGTTATGTATAACTGGTCACTAGGTGTCATTGGGTGTTGGTTCTATGTGTAAATTATAAATGGTTGTTTTTCACCTGTGGTTTGGTCCATGAAGGGTGGTCTCTTTTATTAGTAAAGTGGCGATCTCATGATTGGCATTTTAGGTGTTGTAGTGGTGATCTAATCCTCCCCGGTGGCGAGTGTGGAGCTTATGATGGAATTCGTACAGCCATGCAGCAGGACTTTTTTCTCTGTTCGGCGGACCCGCAGTCGTTTACAAATTATCTCTTCATTAGGTTGAAGGAGATGTAGTTCAAATAAATCTCTCCACCGGAGAGAAAATAATGTCGTGCGTCACCCACGCGGTATGTAGCCAGACAACCTTAACAGAAATTTCAGGTCCTTGTCCGTTTGGGTAAGGAAAATCTCACCAGGACGCAGCACTTGGAATTTTCATACCGCAGCAAGCCGACAGATGGCGACAGCGATCGGGCTCTGTGAATTAGTCTCTCTTATTTCGGTACAAGAGCGCAGCACGAATTAAACAGCTATAATTCCGTACTGCCAATAACGTCAAGCGGACTATTCCGTCTTTACGCGCGGATATCAGCCCAGTTTATGATCGTCAATTACCGAACTCTCCAATTGTAAAATGATTGACATTGAGCAGAACCACAAGTTCGGCACACCCTCACCCCAAAAGGGCAACATAGTTGCCCCAACGTTAAAGGCCAGGAGGGTACCCTGCAGTGTACCTCTCCCCAAAAGAAACCGGTGGACGTCGTGGTTGGATTGGCTCAGCTGAGCTTGCTCTCAGGAGAACAGAATTCAAAAAAGGAAAACGAAAGAGATGAAAGAAGATATGTTTTATGTAAGTGTGCGGGTGCTGCATGCTGACCTGATCAGAGTCCGCATACAGCACAAGAGAGAGAGAGAGAGAGAGAGAGAGAGAGAGACAGCAAAAGACAAAAGAAAGATACCTACGTAGGTAGATCTTCCGATCTCCTGAGGCTCGCCCTCTTCGCCCGAACACGACTTCCACATTTACGACTTCCACATTTAACAAGGACATCCGTCCTATCTTTACGGGGACTATCCCCCTTCGAACGTTTTCGATAGCCCTCGACAACGTTTGAGTTTGGAAATGTGGCTTGTCACCAATTTTTGTTTGTCTCCCGGTACGCCCAGCCGGGCCGTCACCGGTGACGTAAATCCTATGATACGGTATGGCCCCGACCAACGGTAGCATAGCTTCGCAGCACGTTTGTCGGCGGCAGAGCTGAGTGGGTGGCTTTGGCAATAGACCCAGTCACCAATCCGGAAGGGGTTTGGAATACGCCCCTGATTATAACGCCGACGGACCCGCTCGTGCGCTCGCAGCAAATTCTTCCGAGCCATTTTCCATCTCTCCGCAGTTTTATAATTGGGCTCCCGCGGCAGAAGATCTTCGATATCCCATAGGTTGGTCAACGGGAGTGCGGGCGAGAATCCAAACAAAATTTCAAATGGCACGGCCTGATGACTGTCGTGTCTGGCCGTGTTGAAAGCTAATTGTAACCACTTCAAATTCTGATCCCAGGTGGTTTGTTGCTCAGCGTGATAAGCAATCAAGGCGGACCGGAGATTCCGATTGAATCTCTCCGCATGGGACGGTTGCGGGTAATAAGGGGAAGTGGTTACGTGTTTGATGCCACTGGCGAAACACATACGCCTGAATTCGTTTGAAATAAATTGCGGGCCATTGTCCGAAACAATGATGGTCGGAAGCCCGAAATGCTGAAAAACGTGGTTCTGTAAAGCGTTGATGGTCAAACGAGCGGTTGCCTGTCGTAAGGGCAGTAGCCAGGCAAACTTTGGAAAAGCATCTACACAAACAAGCAGGTAAGCATTACCTGACTTGCTACGGGGGAACGGCCCCACGTAGTCAATAAACAACTTTTCCATTGGTCTGCTCGCCACCTCAGAAGGTAACAACCCTAGTTTGGTGTTCTGGGCAGGCTTGCTCAAGCCACAAAGATGACAGTTTTTTACTCTCGTCGCGATGTCTCTATCCATGCCCTTCCAGATAAAATGTTTCCTAATACTGGAAATGGCCTTCGAAATTCCCTTGTGGCCTCCGATTGGGGAATCATGGTAATAACTGAAGACCATGGGCACTAATTTGCTAGGCAGCACGATTTTAGGTGATCGTCCTTTTCTTTCTCGACAACAGAGGACTCCCTTGGACAAGAAATAAGGGGCCTGTACGTTACCCTGCTTGATATTTAGGATGACTTGACCCAGCACTTCGTCGTTTAACTGATGGGGTAACACATCAGTGAAGGCTAATGGAAAATCTAGAAGAACGGAACAGGGTTGCTCAGCTTGGGCATCACTGGGTTGGGAAAACATGCGGGATAAGGCATCTGCAACCACATTCTGGGATCCCCTGATGTGTTGCACGGTGAACTTAAAGGATGAGATTTTCACCACCCATCTACCAATTTTACCCAGTTGCCGGGGATGAGCTAGAAGCCATGAGAGAGCCTGATTGTCGGTCTCGAGCAGGAACTCAGCATGTTCCAGGAAACGCCTGAACTTGTCTAGAGCGTACACAACAGCTAAACACTCTAGCTCGTAAACGGATGATTTACGTTCTTGCTGGGTCAACGTGCGTGAGATAAAAGCCACAGGCTGCCTAGCGTCGTCAATAACTTGGGAAAGGACCGCTCCGAGCGCTACCGAACTCGCGTCCGTCTGCAAAATGAACGGCTTTGAAAAGTCGGGCATCCGCAACACCGGTGGGGAACTGATGGCTTCCTTTAAGGTAGCGAAAGCCTTCTGTTGGTTTCCCCCCCCATGTAAACTTTGCCCCCTTCTTCCTCAGTTCATTCAAGGGAGCGGCAATTTCAGCGATGTTCGGTATGAAACGCCGATAAAAATTTATCATACCGACGAATCTCGCTATGCCCTTCGCATCCCTAGGCGGAGGAAAGTCACGGATGCCCTGTGTCCTCTCTGGGTCTACCGTCACGCCCTTGTGTGAGATTAAATGGCCCAAGAAAGAAATACTCTCTTGGGCGAAACGAACCTTCTCGGGATTGACAGTGAGGCCAGCCTCTCTTAAGCTACCCAACACCTTTCTTAAAAGCCGCAGATGATCTTCGAAAGTCTCGCTATATACCAAAGGTCGTCAAGATAATTATAGACGAAACGGAATTTGACGTCGTGAAAGACAGTGTCGAGAAGGCGAGTAAGTGTCTGGGCCCCCACAGCCAAACCCATGGGAACCCTTGTGTACTGGTACAAATTCCAGGGTACACAAAAAGCCGTATATGGTTTACTTTCTTTGGCAAGAGGTATCTGATGATAGGCCGCGTTCAGATCGATAATGGTATAAAATCTGGCCCCACTGATCCAATCAAAGGCCGAATGTAAATCCGGGAGGGGAACAGAATCCACCTCGATATTGGCGTTCAACTTCGTGTAATCAATAACCAATCTTTGTTTGCCACCAGGCTTTGGCACTAAAAATGCTGGACTGGCATAGCTGGAATGAGAAGGTTCAATCACCCCTTAGTCCAACAATTCTTGAACCTTCTCTCGCAGAATGGTCATCTTTGGAGGGGCAAACTTGTAAGGGTGTGACCTCACTATTTTCGAATCTGTAAGTCTGATTTTGTATTCCAGCAGGTGTGTGAGTCCCAAAGTAGGAGTTAACACCTCGGGAAATTCCTCACACAAATGATCTAAGGCCGTCTGCTGGGATGGAGTGAGATGATCTCGTGCAGAATCGGGACAAGCTACTTCTTGGATACCCGGCTTAGCGCCCTGGTTCCCAAGGAACGGAATTAAAACCTCCCGATTAAATTTAAAAAAACATTGGTGCGCTTGGATGTCCAGCACGAGACCACTTTTTGCGATGAAATAGGCACCAATGATACAATCCACTCCCAGAGCAGGAGAAACCAGAAAAGACCACACCCAAGAAAACCCATCGATTTTGATCTTAAAGGAAGTAACCCGGGAGATAGGCAAGATTTCCCGGGATGCCGTCCAGCATATTGCAGATGACTTTTCTGACCTTTTAATTAAACCCTGTCGTTCAAGGTCCGCATGTACCCGAGATGAAATGATGGATCGGGCTGAACCGGAGTCAACTAAGGCTCTGAGCTGACCCCCCTTTACCTCGAGCGACAGAAAGGGGCATACAGAAAGTTGTTGCGAGGTAGCGGACTGGACCTTGATATTAGAAGATTGGGCTTTTAACGACTGCCTGGAGGTCGGCGGAAGTTGAACAGAATTGAAGCGGGGGGAAGACACCCTCCGAAATATCTTCCCCTGTCTACTTAGTTTTTTGGCGCTGGTCTAGACATAGGTGGTGCTGGTCGCGCGCGCCCTCGCGTACAATTTCTCGCCACGTGTCCCGGGCGGTTACAATTGTAACAAATCGCGGAATTTGAATTCGTTTGCTGACGATTTCGAGCTGGCTGGGCCTGTCGGGGGAAGGTAGGCTCTCTGGTCCCTTCCGATGTCTGAGGTCTTGGTTCGGCTCGTCTACTGTCTCCGCTCGCCTGGTCGGTCATCTGCATGGTCTCCGTCATAACGCAGAGTCGCTCCAGGTCAGCAAACCACTGCGGCCGCTGGGCAAAAACTAATCGCAGACGGTCGTCGGCAGAGACGCCGTCGAGAATGTGTTGTACTACCTCTTCCTCCGACATGCTCATTCCCAGAATACGAGCTACCTCGCGCATTCGCAGCACGTACTGGGCCAATGTTTCGCCCCGTGCCTGAACTCTATAAAAATGACGATGGCGCAATTGCTCCATCAGTCTACTAGGGACGAACGCCCTCAGCATCACCCGGTGGAACTCATCCACACCTTCTTTGCGTCGCATCACCTCCGCCACCCTGTCAGCCATGGTACCGCGACAGTAGGGGAAGATTAGTTCAAGCACCGTTCGCTCCAGCATACCCGGGTAGTCTTTCAACTCAAAGACTATTTTGAAAAAAGGTATTAATTTGTCTGCCTCCAGTCCATCTACGACTGGAAGTTGTTGTATTATATGGGCAAGTGGGTTGGGCAGTTTATTGTACGTTGCCGCCCTAAACCAGTTTGTACGGGTTCTACGTCTCTGTAGGAAGAAGTGTTCACAGCTGAGACCACGGACTCCTCAACAACCGGAAGCGGGGTGGATGCTCTTACTGGTTGTGACCCCTGGAGGGTCGAGGTAATCTCTTGTATTATGTCTGGTATATTATATGGCGGTTCACTGACTTGTGCCTGTAAATTCTGCAGCCGATGAATTACGTGCTGCATACGTTGCCGGATCCGCCGGACACCGGGAGAGCATCCCGGTCCCTCCTCCAAACTTTCGACTGATTGAGCCAACTCCTGCAGCTCACCCCACTTTTCCGTACACCGTTCCCACTCACTCTCGGGGTCAGTGATAGTGACCCTGGAGAGCGCATCACCCGCGGCCAGCGCTTCACGGAGCAGCCGCCGTAAGGCTTGGACATTGCCTCGGGGTTCTTTACCCCGGGCCCGGAGCTCGAACTCAATTTCCTCCCTTAAAAACAACTCAGGATTTATTGAACTAATCCTCACTTCGCGGTCGGCACACTTAACATAAAACTTTAAAAACTTATTCTAAATAAAACCAGAATCTGAAAAACCCAAGCACTGTTCTTCCAAAGAGTAGACTGCGGATCCACCTACCGATGCGAGAACTAGCCCACTACCTGAACTGCTCACACTCGATTACCAGATAAAAGGAACGCGACACACACACAACACACACAACACGAAAACAAAACACCGACCAACGAAAATTTATTTTAACAATTTCATGTTATTCCGGCTACCATCTATCGGAAGAAACCGACTGCCGATCGGGCCATACCGCATAATCACAAAAAAATCAACAACACCTCCCCAATCATGGGCAAGGTAAACTCAAAATAACCAAGCACCGAACTGCGATAAGTCTTGCCCAGGGATTTCCCCTTCTAAAATTTCCTACCACGTGGCACTATTCACTATTCAAGGCGGGCAAGTACATATACATATATTAGAAAACCTTAAAGATAACAAAAAAATATTTTTAACTTGGGATATAGGGCCTTTAAAATTTTTCTAAGTTCTATTCGAACTTAACCTTGTGGGAGTTCCACAATATTTCCTAAGTTTGCAAGCCCCGTCACACCCACAGGACCCTCATCGTAACCGCGCTCTGCTACCAAATGTAACCCCACTTTATCTTGAGCAGTAAAAAAAAAGAATATTTTTTTATTAAGAAAATATTTGAGATTTTTTTTTTTTTTTTTTTTTTTTTTTTTTTTTTTTTTTTGTAAAGAGGGGCCACGAGTTAATTAAAACTAGGCTAAGGCCTAGAGAAGCCGAAAATGCGCTGGATCCAGTGAGATGGGACTTGCAATGAAAACTCAAGAATTAAATAATTAACAAATCCCTTTTTATTATTCTATCTCATAACAATTTAATAATAAATAAATACAACAGTAATCTTTAATTCCCCTTTAAAATAGTTAAATAAATAAGTATACTCTCTCAACAAGACCACCTGAAAAATATTTATTGAAACTAAGAAAATAATTTGCTATGTCACTCTATCAATGAATTGAAATTTAAAATAATAATTAACCTTGAACTAAAGCTCCCATTAAACTATTTAATAAAATATAAAATTTATTTTATATGTTTCTTTTAGAATGCTGTATATAAATTAATGAAGATA